>CM053785.1:723291210-723866210 GCA_028749045.1 Cupressus sempervirens
ACAAGAGATTATGTCATGTGAGTTTTGATAACTTGATAAACATAAGCAAGAACAAAAGGGTTAGAGGCACTCCAAGCTTGAAGAAACCTGACATGGGCATGTGCAAGAATTGTCAAATTTGAAAGATGGGCAAGAAAAGTTTTAAAAGAAAAAACTATCATTCTGAAGAAGTGTTGGAGTTGGTCCATATAGACTTTTGTGGAATTATTGGCACAAAAATTTACACAAGAGATAAGTATTTTATTTTATTTGTTGATGATTATTCAAGAATGATGAGTGTTATGTATTTGAAGGATAAATTATAAGCTTTTCAAAAGTTCAAATGGTATCTGGCTAGAGCGGAGAAAGAAACAAGAAAGAAATTGAAATGTTTGAGATTAGATAGAGGAGGAGAATTCATTTCTAATGAATTCAATAAATTTTGCAATGAGAGAGGAATCAAAAGACAAGTGTTTGCACTTGGCACACCTCAACAGAATGACATTGCTGAAAGAACGAATAGATCAATCATGGATTGTGCAAGGACCCTTATGATAGAAAAGAATGTTGCTATCAAATACTAGAAGGAAGCAATCAAAACTACAGTTCATACTTGGAACCAAGTTTAGTTGATGAAGGATTCAAATCAAACACCTTTTCAATTATGGTATGGCTATAAACCTAATGTGTGTTACTTCAAAAAATTTGGTAGTAAATGTTATATTTTAAAGGAGTCTAGAAAAGGAGAATTTGATGTGAAAAGTGATGAGGACATATTTTTGGGATATTCAAATAAGAGAAAAGCATATAAATATGTGAATCTATCTACTCATAAAGTTATAGCAAGTTCACATGTGGAGATTGATGAGTTTGTAGAAAAGAGTGAAGAACAAAGTAGTAAGGAACCTGGAGACTACATAAAATTTGTTTACTATGAGCCTGATACTATTCCTAATGTTCAAGAAAGTGACAATCAACAACCTTCACCACCTGAGTCCCCAAAATCTCTAGTTCAACCCGAGTTGCAGCAAATGCAACCCGAGTCATCAGAAGGACTTGAGTCATAAGAAGGACTTGAGTTTTAGCAAGAGGAAACCAAGTCATAGTTTGATGGACCCAAGTCATAGATAATGGGACTCAAGCGTGATATATAAGATCATGGTGAACCTAGTGATTTCAGAAAGGATCCCAAACTTGTTGGATATGTCAAGAGGCATCATGCAACCGAGAAAACCACTGGAGATTAGTCAGTTGGTACAATGTCAAGGAACCAGTTAAAAGGTACATGTTTTCTTACTGAATTTGAACCTAGAACAATCAAAGATGCATTAGAAAATGAAAGTTGGATTGAAGCTGTGAATGAAGAAATTGATCAGATTGAAAGGAATAAGACTTGGAATCTTGTTCCTAGACCCAAGGATAAGAATGTAATTGGCACAAAATAGGTATTTAGAAATAAGTTGAATGAGAATGGAGAAGTTTCAAGAAATAATGCAAGGCTAGTTTGCAAGGGTTATGTTCGAGAGGAAGGCATTGACTATGGAGTAACATTTTCTCCTGTTGCTAGACTTGAGGGTGTTAGAACACTTTTTGCATACACAACACACAAAGGATTCAAAGTGTATTAGATGGATGTGAAATCAACATTCCTAATGGAATCTTAGAAGAGGAAATCTACATTGAGAAACCTAAAGGTTTTATTGATCCTAGAAAAATGGACATGACTTGTAGACTACACACAGCTTTGTATGGTCTCAAACAAGCCTCCAGAGCCTGGTATCAGAGATTGCACAAGTATCTCATAAAGATTGATTTTCAAAGAACTAATGACAACAACAACCTATACATCAAAGAAGGACCAACACTAGTACATTTCCCCTTTTTTTTGACCTAAATTTTTGACCAAAGGCCATACTAGCCTATAAATTCTTTTTTTTTCCCCTCATTTGGTCAAAATTTTGACCAAATCGGGTTCAATAGAAAAAAGAAAAAAAGTGGCAATCACATTTTATTTTTTGGCTAGAGGAGTTGGTTGGATGCACTTTGCATGCACGGGAGCCATTTGAGGTAAGATGTTTTCATTTTGAGTTCCTCATTAAATTCAGTTTGACGATCTTTCCTTCTGATGGTGCTACTAGTTGTAGAAATTTTCTGTTGAATAACTCTTTGGGCATCTTATTGTTGTGAGAAAGATTCATTCAACACTTTTTCGGCTTTACTTTTATTTCCCTATGAACTTACTGCACAATTGAGGAAGAAATTTTGGATTTTTGAAGTCAAAACATGTTTCAAGGGCTCCCTTTTACATCTTGAAATTTCTCTATAATATACATTATTTGGCAATGCTTGTAAAGGGAAATGCCACATTGCTTGGTTTCCAATATTCTTATATAAGGTACAAAAGAAAATGCTCTATATGGTTCAAAAAGTGATTTTTAGGTCATAAGTATGTACAGGAAGCTAAGTGGGAAAAAAAGTGTTGAATTTTAGCATGGTCAATTTTATTGTGAAAGTGGGATATTACCCTAATGAGTTTTTCCTTGAAAGAGATATTGAAAGTATTATTGAGTGTCAACACTCACAATTGGATAGATCTATTTTGGGAATGATCCTTGTTATGAAATTATAGTCTGAAGTCTTCTGGTTGTCAGTTTTGAACATGATGAAGTCTAATTTTTTGTAAAAAATTGACTGCATGGACCGTGATTGCTTAAAACATCATAGACTTGAATATGCATTGGTAATGGTTTATTTTCCAAAGTATTATCACAAATATAGGATAATAAATAGACATTCCAATCAATATATATTTAGTTGGCTGCAAGATTAATACATTTGAATTGGAGGACTTATAATGAAGGGTGATCAAGCATTGAGTGTAGTATATTTTGAGACTATTGCAAATGGGTATTTATATGGATTGATCATATATATCCATCATCATGACTGTACAAGGTTAAGAGCCTTCATTAGTTGAATTCCTTTTTTTTTTTTTGCTCAGTGCTAGAACCACAAATACAAGTGGATTATGAGTATGCTCCATGTAGGCTAGGAAAATTGTGTATATGGTTTTCACAATGGGTTTTCATCAAGTAATATCTATGTTGGATAAGATTGTAGGTTAGTCGCAGACTTGGAAGGCAATGTTTCATAAAAAAATGGATTGTCTCCAATGTTCCTCACTATTTGAATTGATACAACCTTGTGGAATTTGCACATTATCCAATAGCCTTTACCAAATTTGATATCTTTTTGAAGGGTAGATTACTTCACTTGGAGATATTACTATTGACAATTTTAGATCTAAATCTATTTCTAAAAATCCTAACAAGGAGGTTCCATAAAATTCTCTATGTTAAGTACATGTTTCCACAAGAGTCTCTCCACTTGAGAACCAAATATACTATCTAATTGATGTTGCAAAGTAGCGAAGAAAAGTAAAAATTATTTATGACAAATAGTTGCAAAATTTGTAGTTGTTAAAGAAAAAGAATGTTAACAAATTTATCACTTTGCTAAATAAGAGACTACCTTTCAGCTCTACATCCTCTCTTTCAGAGTAAAGGCCTTGAATTTATAACTACTTTGTAGGTGGTTATATGTTGTTTAAGTTGATCTATCAAAATTTAATGAGTAGACATTCATATTTTTTCTAAAGTTAGATGATTCCCAGTTTTTTAGGAATCTTTTCATCTCTAGTATCCTCTTTCCATTGTTTATCAAATATCAACATGTTGATTTCATATAATATTGGAATTCTCATTAAGATGTCCCTTCCAATCATTTAGCTTGTTGACAGTAAGGTAAAAAGATAATTAGGTATGTTCCAGTTTGACCTCAACTAAGATACCAATAGATGAGATTGTTTTATGAATTATTTGTATTGGGTAGGATTGATGCATTTTTGTATAACAGTAATGATATTTCTTACCAACTCTGACTTAACTTGTATTTGGTAGTCTAATGATTGTAGCATGACAACCTTTTCTATGTAGTATTGTATATTGAATGAGTTGTACAATGTATGAAATAAGATGAAGACATCTTGGATATGGACTATGTAGTTTGCAAATTTGCCAGCACAAGTAATGATTGGTATATTTCTACATGGACCTTTCTAGCAACCACCATTTTCATAATATTTTGCAAATCTTATATGTGCATGTCCTAACCAAATAGGTGCTCAACTAAGGAAGTAACTAAAATGTGCTTCGGTATGTTACTCCTGGAGACAACTGGCATTACTGGTCACCCCCCTAATGTGCCTAGGAAGCCCCTAAATAAAATAAGGATGGTGAGGATATTCCAATTTTTGTTGTAAAATAAGGATGGGGTGGGGACATTTCCTGCCCATTCCCACATTTTTTGAAGAAACTTTTCACTTCACATATTCTTGAAGATAATTGATACTGATAAACTAATATAGGAGAAACAATGCTAACATAATCTAAAAATCAGTAGAGCGAAAACAAGCACAAATTCACAATTTAACACAATTGTTTATTTTGGGACGCCTTTTAGGGAAAAATCCCTAAAAAAAATCACCCACTATTTAAACTCAACTATTATTATACAATTAGATTGTTTCACTTTTGCATAACCCTAAATCATCCATTTTCTATTGGCATAGGCACATTAGTATGGAAAGTGAAACCATCAAGTGCTTTTCCAATACAAATGGCCAAAAGAAGTGTCTTGAAAAGGTGTCCCACTAATGGTGGATGAGTATGCAGTCTAAATGGAACTTGTCCAACACACATCCAACAATGCTATTGCATATATGTGGCAAATGCAATTTTTTATATCATTTTTGGTCAAGCATACAACAATATTTGGTTGTATTTTTGTTCTAGTTCTTTCAATATTGAATCTATTCAATATTTATTGTGTCTACAATTTCGTGTTTGCCATTTTTGACAATGACATGCTCTTCAGAGTTTGATATGTGATTCAATTTTAAACACCAACCTAAATTAAATTACTTTTTTGTTTAGCAATGTTTTAGATGTTATGATTTTGTCCATTTTTATTTATGGTTTTGCTGGGGTATAATTGTATGGATTAATAACTTTATGCTCACTTTTGTACAGGTCAAGGGACAAGGCAAAGAAGTTTATTTCCCTATGAATTTACTAAAAAATTGAGGAAGGAACTTTAGATTTTTAGAGCCTTAAGAGCCCTTGTTTTTTGGTTGTGCTTTTGGATCAAACATTTTCTAACATGGTTTCCCTATATATAAGCTGTTGAAGCTCTTACTTTAATTTAGCTTAAATAATTTGTCAAATGAGCATCTCAAATTCACGTTGTAAAATCCATTTTTTGAATTCTTTCTTAAATATTTGGTTTTTCAATATGGAAAACATTTTCAAGCTTGGAAACCCCATCATTTTAGCTTGTCCTACACAAATTTAGTACCCATTTACTCATGATGTTAGTATTTTCCATAGAAAACTCTGGAACCTGGTAGTAACCCATTCCCTTTCCATCCTCCCATCTATGAAAAATATTCACATGCTTTGAAACATAAAATAGAGTGTGCTCAATAGTGTGCAGGAATTCTACATTGTCATCATCTTGATAGAACCAACAATGGAGTATGAGAATAACAATTAAATTTGCAAAAATGTCTTTCAAGTTAAATGCTTAAACAAGGAAAATAATATTCATAACCACACCATATCTTGTTGTTCATACTCACATAATTTTGACCCACGATCAAAGGGTAGTGTTGTCATATTTGTGTCCATTGTTGAAATAATGATGGTGATCCATGTATCTTTAGGAACAATAAACTTTTGATCTTTGCTAAGATGTCAATTTCCTCTTCATTTAATGATTCACAATATTGTGTATATATTTTGATGAGTGAATTTAAGGCCTCGAAACCACCATTAAGCATCCTAAAATTTTGGCAACCACTGATGTTGAGATATTTCAAAGACTTGAGTTGACCAAATAACTTTGGAAGGCTCTCTAAGTTGGCACATCCACTCAAATCCAATAAATTTAGAGTAGATAGAGCTCCGAAGCTTTTTGGTAATTCAAATAGTTTCTCATGTCCCTTTAGAATAAGCCTTTGCAAAGTGGAAAATTGCCCAAGTTGTCTGGCAAAGAGGTAAACTCAGTGTAATTGCTTATATCTACTTATAATAAAGATTTAAGTTGATTGAAGGTGGGTGAAAGGTTGGCCAATTTAGCACAACAAGATAAATCCAAGACTTGAAGATCTGATAGGTTTTGAATGCTCTCTGGAAGTATACTGATATTGTTACATATACTTAGGTCTAAATTAATTAGAGACTCTAGTTTGTGAATACTTGTTGGAACTATCACGAGGGCATCAAAAGCACTTAAGTCTAATTATTTTAGAGAGGATAGATTGTCAAAACAACAAATTCCTCCATATGATGGCGATACTGAAGCACAAGAAAGCCTTATATTTTCTCACATTTTCCTACCAAGTTAAATATATTTCTTACTTCATAACATTCCTTCCAATCCTATATTGATTTTTTTAAATTGTATTAGTACAACCATTCTTAAATATGTGATGTTTAAGTCAGTCCCATTATCACTCTCCATAGACTAGAATAACTCTAGAGATCAAAGAAACGCATTTTCTTACTTGGTTATATTGAGAAATCATTCAACACAAGGGAATCCTAGCATTCATATTGATGTGGTTGAGAATGGCCTCTAGCATTTGCCCTCCCACATTTTCAATTTAAATTTCTATTCCTCTTGGAAAGTATCTATTCACCACTCACAAAGTCATTCTAGGAAAACTTGTTGATTCTCGGCCAACTCTAAGGTATAGAATAGGGTTATGGTGTGGACCAAAAAAATGGCAATAAAATAATAATAAAGGAAAACTTATATCTTCCTTGATTTCACATAATAAAAGTATGCAAACGAAATGACACTGCCCTATGAAACTGTACAATATTTACTGTCAAAATAATGAGTAATGATATCTTCTTAATAATGAGACCTAGATAATGAATCACTACAAGCCATATAGTAGTTAGATCCCATTAATTGACATAAATGTTCAAAATTTTATTCAATCTATTGTCCTTTCTTAAAGATCTTTTGAAATTCTAAATATACTTAATAATAATTGTGCAAAGTGGAACAAGAATAGGAAAGGATATAATCAAATATTTCTAGACATCAAATTAAAGTAGAAATAAAAAAATATTAAGTAAATCTAGATGACTATAGAATACTAGAACATGGAACCTACTCTGGATACTGATCCATATACTACTTTGAAACTACACTGATCTATATACTGCTATAAAATAATGGAAAATAAAACTAAACTTATGCATCCTTAAAGTGAATAAAAAAAATAAATGTAGTACAAGAACAAAATCATGTAAAGGAACTAGGTGATAATGTGGAGATTGTGGAGGTGGCATGTACTCACTTTACAACAGAGTTTCCCATTTTTGGCTTAGAATATATCTGAGTTAGAGGATATATACGAGTTAGATCATCTAAAGTAGCCATTCATTTCAGCCCTACCCATAGCAACAATCACAACCTAGCTACTAAGAAGAGAAGAAAAACTTTTTCACTTGTTGAGAAGAGAATAAAAACCTTATCACTGTAGCTGATGAAATTTTCCATTATGATGAGCATCTGGGATTTCTCTATTTGAATGAAACAACTGCATAATTACATTAGATTCTTAGTTAATTGTTCTTGCATGCATCGTTGGCATTACTAAGCAATAGAAATCATCTAAATTATCCAATAATATTTGGATGATATTTGTAAGCAATTTCCAAATCCTCTTAACTACCCAACAATCTTCAAATGCTCTCTCTAAATGTTCATGGTTTGTACTTTCATGCACTATGATGAATAATATCTAGGGCTCAAAGACCAATAGTTTGTTTTGGTTACTATAGTCCAAGTACCTTTTCAAAGTGCATAGATTTCACATGTAAAATATTCATGACCACCAAGTAGTTTTTCTTACCTATCCTCATAAATGACTTGATCTAGAATGCACATACATTTTATTATAAATTCAAAGGCTTAGTTTGGTTTTTGAATGTCAAGTTTGGAAGTATTCTAATGTGAATTACATTTGCTACATATTTTATGTGTTCTATTTCATATTTGTTTTGAAAAACAACTCTATAGATTTCTTGAACGAATACATGAACCATGGCTCGCCGAACTTGTCATATTCAAGAATAGCCTTGCTTGAGAAACTGGGAGCTAGGAAATAATATTTAGTAAGCTCTAACATGAAACAATAGGAAAATCCATATACTAGTCTTCAATTACCATATTTATATATTATAAAACATAAATAATTTGAAATCTATATACTGCTATGGAACAACCAAATTTATTTATAGAAGGTTAACATCACAAGAAATGGGCTAAAGGAAGTGAAAAAAAAGTGCAATTGTTATTCACATAAGTTTTTGTTTTTGGCACAGTGTGAAAGCTGAAGGAGTAGCTTATGTAGTCATTCTTTCATACTAAATCAAGTGAGATTTCCAAATAAAACATCCATTTTATGCCCTATTATGTTTTCCATAACCAAAATAACTCGAGGGGAAATGATCACAAAATAAACAAACATAACTCGTCAACCACCAAGTGAAAGTAAGAGCTTTATACAAATAAGGATCTAATACTAGGTATGCAATTTTATGCTGTTTGAATAACACATATACTCTATATACCAAAAACCAATGATAGTAAGATAATCAAACAAACTTTATATATCTTGCACAAACCCAATATAGTTTGTGCATTAGACATTCACAAACTTCAAAGCCACATTTGTGATAATTGCATTCACACTTGTGATGTTCAGCTTTCAAAATTCAACATAATATAATAAAGAGTTTTATTTTTTGGTTGAAGGACAATCTAATCAAATTGATACATATGCACCCACAACATCTCTATTGAAGATTGAGGTACTTGAAAATCATATTTTGTTATTTTTTCAATTTGTTCCATGAAAATTGCACTTACAATATTTTCAAATTGGTTTTATTTCTTTAATGACACATCTTATAGGAATAATGGCTAATATATTTAACCTTATGTTTCCAGGAGGTTGGACAAGGTGGAGGTGTACTAACTCTAGACTTATTTGTTGATTAGAGTAAAATAATAGTAAATAAATTATTTTTTTGTACAATTCATGTCTCCCACAATTTATGTATTTGTGTTAACAAATCAAAAAGGGGACGACACAACTAGATTAGGGAAAAGATTCTTTATGATGGATTCTAAATTAGATATGGAATTTATAGCCATAGGAGGACTTGTGAACTTTTTTTAAGTCTACAAATCCATGAATCCACAAACTACTATTGTTTGAGTATCTTCAAGTTCAAACATCTAAAATTGGAATAGTTAATCTATGAAACAACTAAAACTCAATCTCCATTTTCTCCTTTAAGTGAGAAACACCATTAGATTGATAAAAATTAAGGTGTCTTTTGGTATCAATTATGACAAGGAAATTTTAGAAAATGAAGAAATCACAAAACTTTAAACAAAATTGATTGCAAAATGTGGTCTATGACATTGTGCTAAAATAGTAAAAGAATCTTTCCATCATAAGATTTAAACAAAAAAGAGAGATATCTAGTAAACAAGTAGGTGTCAAGCATCTTGATAAACTAATGAGAACTATTATGTGTAACTGTTTAAGGATTCAAGAGATGTTGAAGATAAGAATTACAATCATTATCAACTACTACCTAGTTAGAAAATTTATTTTTCCTTGGTCATACAATAATGGCTAGAATTGATACAATAATGGCTAGAATTGCCACAAAGACATTGGTCTATGCACCCATCTTTAAAAATGGAAAGGAACACCTGAGCCTTTGGAGAATATATCTATCAAAAAGTGCTCTATAAAATTATTATAGACATACATTTAATGTTGATTTTGTGAGCAATTTGTTTTGAAGATTTTAGAAATCTTCACAGTTATATACATTAATTATACCAACTTTTTCTTTCAAAACCATATGTGCAAATATAAACATTAAGTAAAACACATCCAATATTTTTGCAGATATACACATTAATTACACCAAATTTTTCTTTCAAAATCATATGTGTAGATATAAACATAAAGTAAAACATGTCCAACATTTTTGCAGATATACACATTAATTACACCAAATTTTTCTTTCAAAACCATATGTGCAAATATAAACATTAAGTACAACATTTCTAATAGTTTTGTATATATATTTTCTTATGAAGATTTAGATCACGCTTGACGATATGAACCCATAACAAAATAATGAGAGAATTGCTAGATTGTGGTATGAGTTTTGAAGAAAAGTTGATAAATATAATTTTCCTTTCAAAAAGCATAAGGGTTTAAAGAATTGAATAATTCTAATCACACTAGCCCAACATCATTGTAGGCAACATAGTCAAATTGAAGGGGGCCACAATTTTTTTTGATTGTTGAATGTGGATCTCAAACTGGAGGAACATCAAGATGTGAATATCCAAGCCCAAGATAACACTCCCATGGAAGAAGATGATAATGTGCTAGAGGACATGATTGAAGAAGACAATATTGGTGTAGCTAATGAAAATGGTCACGATGATGGTACTAGTGCATTTGATAATGATGATGAAGATGGTCTTGATACAACTATACTAGAGAAGGCACATGAGCCCCTATACAAAGGCTCCCAAACAACCCTTCTCTCTAATATAGTGTTATTGGTGAATTTGAAGGTTATGAATGGTTTAGCCAATGTAGCAATGTCACATATGCTAAGGTATGTCATTTTTGTCATCTTCAATATTAGCATAGCATTACTATTTATTATTAACAATTCATATTTGTTGTTGTAGGTTGATAGGTGAGTTTTTGTTACTGCCATCAAACATTCTGTCTCGTTCATACTAAGAATTATCTACCATTATGAATCAAATTGGAATGAATTATCATACAATTCATGCATGTCCCAATGATCACATTCTATATCATAAATGACATGAATTTGCAATAGAATGTCTTGATTGTCATATTAGTAGATATCGGTCAGATCAAATAACAAAAAATGTGCCTTACAAGGTTCTTTTGTACATTGCTATTATTTCACATTTTCAACAATCATTCAAGTGCACTAGCTTGGCACAATTTATGGATTACCATGCACGCAATAGAAGTCAAGATGACATTATGCGAATGCCTATGGATGGTTTTACATTTAAAGAGATAGAAGAAACATGACCACACTTTAAAGAAGAACCACAAAATCTCAAGCTTTTATCGACAACAAACGATATTAATCCATTTGGAGATATGAGATCTATTTACTTGGTATGGTCTATTTTTGTTATTAACAACAACATTCCTCCTTGGGTGTCCATAAAGAGGGAGCACATAATATTATCAATGATTTTATTGAGTATTTTTTCATTTAATAGTTATCTAAATTAATTTATAAATAATGTATGAAAATGGTCATAATAATTATGTAATATTTATGTTCATTTTATTGCTAGGTAAGTACCAAGTTAAAGATATGAACGTGTATATTGAGCCCCTTATTGATGAATTGTTAAAGTTATGAGATGGTGTCACTATGTATGACATCTCTAGACCAACAAGACAAGGGCAATTTTAATTACATGCAATGCTTGTATGGACAATACATGATGCCCTTGGCCTAACTCATTTTTGTGGTATGTTATATTGTTAAGGTTACATATTATCAGTTTGTTATAGTGCTTATACATTATTGTTGTATGCTTAAGTTAACCATGATAATTGTACATGATCCAATTGTACATGATCTTTTAGGTCTTTAGACAAAGAGAAAATTTGCATGTCCAGTTTGTGGTCCAAAGATGAAATCTTGTCATTCAAGAAGTTTAGGAAAGCATGTGTTCAATGAGTTTAAGCACTTTCTCCAAAATAATCATAAGTATCAAATTGCTGAAAAAAAACTTTTTAATGAGAAAGAAGAGACAACATCAAGGCCACAAAGAATGACACCTCATCTATGGAAGTTGGAATACGATCGATTAAATTGCCAAAGTAATGTCCACTTTGTGGTCTGAAGTTTAAAATTTATATTTTAATATTGTCTTTTATTTAATAATGATGTAATTGATGCTTGTGAAGGTTGTCAAGGAATGAATGACCAACTTCCTAAAGGAATAAAAAGTTATCCTACTCAATTTAGTAGGTTACCATACTACAAGGATCTCTCGATTGTGCATTTATTTGATGCTATACATATTGGAAAGAATGTAATAGAGACACTATGAAAAATATTGGATGGAAGGCGTGATAGAGAAAAAATTACCAAAATTTGTATTAACATTCATGAATCCAATCATACACTGAAAGATTTCATTGAATCAAATAGCAATGGAGACCACATAAATATGAGTGCCCTTTTTTGGTTATTAATGGAAGAACAAATTGATGCATTAAAATAAGTCATAAATTTTTTTTTTCCATAGAATTTGTTACAAATATAAGTACTCTTGTATCAAAGAAAGGTGATTTTGGGCTAGAGTTGAAAACAAATGATTGACATACCTTTGTCAAGGTAAGTCATGTTCTCTATTTACAATATATTTGTAAAATTGCGTTTACTATCTATTGTATTATTTCATAATATATTGAAATGATCATTTTTAATGATTGCAGTACATCCTACCTCTTTCCCTCTCACACCAGTTTGACAACAATATTAAACAGGTTATATATGATCTTGGAAAATACATGAAGTTAGAAGTTTTATTTCTTAGATTTGTTGCACATATATTATATTTATGACTTGCTTTACTTTTTATATAATCTATTGTATAATTTTATCTGAAATCTCGTTTATATGTTCTTGCATGTTGAATCTCTTTTAGGTGGTTATCATCTAAAGAAATTGATAAAAAAGATAAAAAGATATTGGAAGAGAAAAATTTCACAGCTTATGTTTGAAATGCAAAAGTGTCTACCTTGAACTCTTATCAATGCTCAAGAACAGTACCTCATACATCAAGTTGAGGAGATTGAATTGTGTGGACCTGTACAAACTAGGTCAATGTAGATGTTTGAGAGACACTTGAAATTTATGAAGGGATTGGTTTGATAAAGAGTAGGTTCTAAGGGTTCTATGGTAGAGGGATATATGGTATACCAGACCATGGTGTATAGTAGTGAATATTTTTTAAAGTTTGCAGCAAATATCTATGTAGATCGCATTTGGGATCCCAACTCTATTAGAAAATTTGAAGGGGAGTACCTGATGAGGAAGGTAGATTGAAAAGAGTGAGAGGTAATTATAAAATGTTTATTGTAGTTAATTAATTCTTATCCATCATCAATATAAGTTTTTTCTAATTGGTCTAGTTATTTTCTTTATAATTGGCCATGAGTAAGATGCACTACATTTGTATATTGCAAACAATCTTGATTAGATGATGGTATAAATTCAAGAATCTCAAGAAAATGACTACTCATTAACATGGGACGGTGTTGCATCGTTGGTAAAAGAAGCTCATCATAATGAAGATCCCAACGTTACACCAATGGTACTTGATCTAGCATCTGACTTAAGAGATAGAAAGGTACATGAAAGATTATTAATCATGACCCATAAATTTAATATCAACTCATATATCGATGCAAATAATCTTGACAAGTTTGAATAATTTTATATCAAACACTACAAAGCTATGTACTACCATAGCCATAAATTTCACATAAAAAAGTCAGACAAAATGAAGAAACTTGTGATTTTGGGATAAGTATAGTTTTTGAGCTCACCAATATTTCGTCTAAAAATGACATACATCCTCAACAATCTGAAAATTGATACTATGACATTTTGGATGATATACTTGAGTGTGACTTTTATTCATTCAAATTATTTCTATTTGTTGTAAAATGGTACAAGCTATGGTTGAATCAAAATGATCCTGATAGGATTGTTATTGAACATGATAGTGGATTTATAATGATTAATACAATGTCATTTGAGCTAGTTGGAGATGAGCCCTATGTTCTTCCAAGCCAATGTGAGCAAGTATTTTACTTTGGTGTTCCACAAATCAGGTTTGTCATTTGTTATTTGACATAATCTAAGAGGAAGGCCAGTAAAGTATAATGTGATAGAAGAAGAAGACATTGAAGAATTAGAAGACAAAGTAAATGATGATCATGAATGACTGTTACATAATGATGATGGTGAAGAAGAAGATGATGATTCCAATTATCTTGACAATGATGGTGATGATGATGATGATGATGATCATGATCATGGTGATGATCAAGGCGATCATGGTCATGATAATGTGATGAAGATGCTAATGATGGCGATGAAGATGGTGGTGGTGACGATGATGATCAAAGTGACAAGTATGATGATGATGACGACGACATGGATGAAGATGATGATCAATGAAATTTCTATTGACATGCAATCAATGTCAAGTATGATGGGGCCATGATTTATTGATAGATTTTTTTTGACTTGTATGTTTGTATAATTAAGATATTATGTGTTGAACTTTGGTGTCATGGAGTATATACAATGATATTGTATAGATACTATAATCACTCAAAATTGGTCAGAATCCTAAGTGGAGAATTTTTCATCATGATGAGAATTAAAATGAATAAAATCAATTAATTCATATCAACTATTACAACCCATTTGACAAATACACATGAATATTAATTTTAAATAAATTCAAATTGACATTTATCTCAAAAAATGAATTTTATATTCAAAATGGGACCTTAATTCCATTATGAATATTTTATTCATAGTGGGTTTATGGAAATTAATATTTTATTCATAATGGGTTTAAGGAAATTAGTATTTTATTCATAATGGATTCAAAGAAATTAATATTTTAGTCATGATAGATGGAAATTAATATTTTATTCATGATGGATGGAAATTACTATTTTATTCATGATGGATAAAAATTAATATTTTATTCATAATAGGTGGAAATTAATATTTTATTCAAAATGGATCCATAATCTATTTTTTAAATCAAAGTGCTCATTTAAATATTCAAAATGCTCACTTTAATATTTTAATATTCAAAGTGCTCATTTTAAAATTCAAAAATGCTCCTCCATTTTGAATTAAATAATACAAAATGGACCCATCCACTCATCTTTGAATGAATCTCCACCCTTAATCATCAGTCCCTTGAATTTGATCTCAACCGTTCATTTTTCTTTAAAAAGGAGGCTTTTCCTCTCTTAAGGACATCTAGTTTTGGCTAATATTATGCTGCAGGATTTGAAGACCTCATTGCTTGTGGAGAACTTCTATCTTCTTATCTCATTCTCAGATCCACTCTTTTGCTACCATTATGCTGCAGGATTGAAGACCTCATTGATTGTGGAGAACTTCTATCTTCTTGTCTCATTCTTTTAGCTTAGATTCATGTAGTTTTAATTCATTGCATATATCTTAACACACCTAGTCTAAATAGGGGTTTTTGTAATCTATCATTCTCATTTATATCTTGCATATCATTTATAGTTTACTTGCATCGCATTTTTGAATCTTCCATTTCATGGTGTACCTTGTGATGTATTTGCATGTTTGGTTCATTTGCGAGCCATATTTGCACAAACCACATGTCATGGATAGGAAGCTATAGGCCTCCATCTAAGTTCTCTAATTTATAGAGTACCTTGGATATAAGGGTCTATACAAGTGTGACCCACTTTAATGCACACATTTTTGGCTCCCACCATGGGGCTCAAAAAAGCCTCTTTGAATATTTGGATTTATTTTATTTTATTCTGAATTTTTTATTGCAAAATTGGGCTGAATTTTTTATTGCAAGTTTTAGATAACATCTTAGCCTCACCAAAAAATAATCAGATTTTTCAGAGTAGCGATTATTTTTTAATAATGTTTTTAATGATTTTCATTAAAAAAATTAATTTTGGCCATAAATTGTTGAATTTTAATCCGAATTGTTTTAGCATGTTTTGGATGCTGAATTCAACTCAAAATAAAATTTTTAGATTTTTATGATCATAAATTAATTTTTAATAAAATTTTAATGATTTTTCATAAAATAAAACTTACAACCCAAATCATGGAAGTCTAATTTGAATATTTTATTGCAGGTTTGGGGTGCTACCAAGAGGATTTCATAAAAAAATTGTATTTCTACACATGGTCTACAAAGCGCATGTCAAAGACAAAAGCATAAACAAATTTTCTAACCCTTGTTTGCAAGACATGTAGTCAAAGACTTAAAACAAATGTCGAAGACCCTTAAAAATGTGCCTAGCCTTTGTTAGCTTCGAATAAGGTAAGACTAAACCTTTGTTTTTTGTTTAAATTATGGCATTTATTTTAAAAATCTATCCTAAGTTAAGAGGGTTAATTCAAATTTTAGATTTAGTATTAGGCCTATGTTCTTCACTTTTATGGTGAATCAGAATGCCAAACATATCAAGTTTGTTACGAGAATTAGCTAAGGAATGAACAAATAGCTAGTCTAATTAAGAGCCTATTGTCTTCCTTAGATTAAAGGTTATGATTGAACAAAACATGTCTGGTGTGTTTGAGAAACTGAGGTAGTAGGGATATGTTCTTATCCTTTTTGAGTGATCAGATTCTCTGACCTACTTTCAAATTCCATTTTCTTTCTTTTCATAGGTAGATTAGATAGCCATAGATGGGCTCCTAAGATTTGCCTTAACAAGGACAGTGAGAGTGAAATCATAAAGCTTGCATTCATAATGGAATGCAAGACAATAGTGTTCAAAAGATAACCTTCCTCGAGTAGTCTCATAAGAGATTGTGCAAAACCTCCCTGGCGTTGGTGTGAAGCTCTCTTCATAGAGAGGTAAATTTGAACACTATTGGATGACTCATCACTAAATACTTGTAGTCACCTGCCTATTTAGAGCCTTTGATAGGAAGCCATTTTCATTTCTCTTTTAGGCTTGTGGTTTCTAATAATAGACTTTTCTCTTCTATGTCTCTTGTGGAACTACTTGTTGAATAATGCTTGTCTCTCAAAACTATTGATGAACTTGATCTTGAAACACTTGAAGTCAAGATAAATTATTTGAATTTTTACTAGGGGGAGTCTCAACATGTGGGTTTTCTTTGCTATCTCTCTAGTGCTTGAACTTGCTTAAAATGGCTCTTTGGTCTAGCTTCTCTTGGTATTTTCCACCTTCTTGGTCTATGTCAGCATACTAGGACCTTCTTTTAGGTTGAAACGGTTACCTTGATCTCTTGACTACACTCTTTGATTGTGATAGTTGTTCACTTGTCCTTACTTATCCATCAGTTTGCCTACTTGGCTATTTGGCTTCTTGCCTGGCTCTTGACTTGAGTTGCTAGTGTCATAAGTTTCTTGGACACTTTGCTTGACAAGTCACTGCTCATTGCTACCTTTACTTGACAAGTGAATACTCTACCTTTTCTAGTTTGGACATCAAGATACCTTGTGTCACCCTATTATCTCTTTTTAGTCCTTGTCATGATTGATATTTTATCTAACACTATGGGCTTCCAATCTTTTGATACCATATTACAACTACCTCTTGATGATCTTGAGTTGCTTGTTGTTTCTAAGAAGTTTCAATATATTTACACACAACATAGGAAGTTAGAAGGGACCAATAGAAAATGATAGAGGAGAGAAAGGAATTCTCTCATGAATCCTTCTTAAGGCCTTTGCATGCACATACACCCTCTTCTCTTGCATCATCTTCTTCTAGGTCTACATGCTTTACTTTGAAACATCAATTATGTTCATCTACTAGTTATAAAAACCTCTTAAGAGAGAAAGAAAATGATGTCTCCTTTGAGCCTATTCCAAACTTTCATGACAAGCCTATCTTTGACCAAGACAATGATGAAGGCACGAATGCATGCTATTCCCATAGGGATTCTAAGCATACTCTTGCAAGATTTTTCACTCCCTTGGAGGATTCTTATGATACTATCTTGCAAATACTCCTTTCTAATGAACTCCTCATGCTGCCTAAGCCTAGCTCATATAGAAACCCATTCTTGGATATCTATTATGCTTATCATCAAAATAATGAGCATCATACTTCAAATTGCATTGAGTTGAAACATAGAGTCCAAGATCTTATTAATCATGGGATTGTTGATATTTCTAATGACTCATGTGATGAGGATACTTCTCTTGAGCAAGATCATATTGATGAACCTACATCTAGTAGTGACTTCCTTGACACCGCTTCTTCCAACATTCATGTGTCTCCTAAAGCTTCAAAGCTTCTCAACATGCCTCCATCAAAAAAAGAAACTAATGCTTTCCACACTAGCTATTCCTATCCTCAAGGGTTGTCTCTAAAAGAAACTCAAGCTAATCTTCACTTGGCTGCGAACCTTTTCGGTGCTACTAAAGCTAATGATGATCAAGCTTCCATTCCTATATTATCTACAAAAACATGTCAAGATCAAAGTATTCCATCTTGTTCCACTTCTCAAAATTTACTTCAAGCATATGTTCAAGCTTTAAATGTTCCCACTAAAGATGTTGCTTCTATCAAAGCTACTTGTAAGTCTATTGATGGCCTTGGCTATGTTGCTTGCTCTAAAGATGTTGATACTCCTTCTCACTATCCATTTGCATCTCCTAAGTTTATCCTTGGTCCTTATCCATCTAAGCTAATGCCTTCAAAAATCCCTTCCATATTGAGGTGTTATGTTCCTCCATCTCCATTTTTAACTTCTAGCTCATCACCTACATCTCCTATTATACCTCAAGATCAACAAAGATACAAATCCTTTAGTCCTTCACATAAAGCTTTACCTATAAACCATTCATATCAGCCTTATTCATCCACAAATCCCAAGTCTTTTGGAAGCAATTTGGATGATCAACTTAAGCACAAATGCATGAATCCATCTTTAAACATTTGCCATGACTCCTCTAAATGACATGTGAATGTTAAGAAAGAGAATACGCAAAAGAGACCACAAAGGTCTACTTATCAAAAAGATAAACCACAGCAAGTATGGGTTCCTAAATCTAGTACTAAATAAATGTGCTCTAAAACATCGAATAAAAACTCAAAAGCTATATGGATTCCCAAGTCTCTTTTGAAATACTTGAATATTAAGAATAATTCAAAGTTGACATTCAAGTTTCCAAAGGCTTCCAATCCACCTTCTTCAAAACATCTTGCTAAAAAGGTTTCAAAACCTTCCACTCCATTTCCCTCTAAAACTATTATATCGAAACCTCAAGCTATCTCATCCATATTTTGTCCATCATTCCACTACCCTTCAAGGTGTGTTTCAATGTTAATCTTGCCCACTTTTTCTTCTACCCTTTCACATCCCTTTCCATACCCTATTAACTATCCTTCCATCCCACTTATCTCATCCAAATCTTAAAACCTTATGCTCCATATACCATTTCTACTATCTCCCTTATGTTACGTTATCAACATCTTTGAGCATACATTTATATGATCTTGGCTTATCATGACTTATCTTTCCTACAAGAGTGCTATCTAACTTGAAAAACCTTGAGCTCTTTCTAAAATTTTAAAAAAATAATAATTATAATGAAAACATGCCTTGGTGAAAACCACTTCTTATGGCTATCTTATTCTTCCATAATCCATCCATTCCCTCTTCTCTCTTTGATCTTGATGTTGTTGAGCTATCCAAGCACATTGGCTATCTTATCTATCACTCACCCTATATTGCTTGTTTTCTCATATTGTTCATATCTAGCTTTATTCCTATTGCTATCTTATCGGTATCCTATCCACTCGAATCCTTGATCTTGATCACTACACTCTATTGGCATGTTCACTCTTTAGACTGCCTTCTTTCATGACATTCCATCATTCTGTTCTTTCTATTGGCTTCTATGCCTCTATGACATCTCACTTATTAGCTTATGCTCCTGCTATCTCTTGCTCCTTGCTTCCACTGCTTATCCAAAATATGCTTCATATGGCTATCTTTACCTAGCTTGGGCACTCTTGAGGAGTTAGTCCTTGAGGATCACTTTCAGTCACTTCATACTCCTTGCCTCTCCATCTTTTCTTATCCATTAGCTTTCTACTTCGTCATATCCTACACCTTGCTAGACATTGGGGAAAATTTAAGTGATCTTGATTGAGGGCTAGTATCCTTTAAGTCATTCTTAAAAATTCAAAAAAATCATATATGATGCTGAAGAAACACAAAAATAAATAATAAAAATTCTTGGTTTTTGTACAATTTCTTGCTTTGTGCATTTTTTTGCTTTCAATTTGCTACTTCTGCTTATGCATACGTTCTCACATTATTCAAAAGACAACCTACCAAGTCTAAAGGGTCATATCTTGATGCTTTTCAGGAGTCTCTTGTGCATCAGTCACCAATTGTTCCAACTATGTTTGTCTATTGTCGTCATCTTACTAAAGAGATGTTCTTACTCAAGAATCTCTTGTGCATCAGTCACCAGTTGTTCTAGCTATGTTTGTCTACTGTCACACTACTATCGATGAGATTTCTACTGCTTTAAGTCTTGTAAATTCTTGAACACTTTGCATCAATCCCATTAATGCTATTTGAGCTATGCTAAGCTTTAGATTCAAAAAATCCAAAAACATAAAAAAAATATTTAAAAAAAAAAGTCATAATAGTTTCAAAAATACTCAAAAAAAATCATAAAACTCATAAAACTTCAAAAACATCCATATATTCCATAAAAATTGAAACATTGTTTCATTTTCTACCAAGTTAAGTATTCACTGACATTTTTTTTTCAATGATCCAATATTTTCATATTTGTCTAGTGTCCATTTATAAGTGCCTCCTCTAGATTGGAAGGCCATGTCTACCTCAACCAAGTTCATCTAAAAATATTGGCAAGGTTCCAAGTTAATATTCTCGAAATACTTCACCTCAACAAACCCATATTTTCAACACATCATATGCCATACAATAAATGTTTTGATAACAAAACAAATTGTCAATTTTATTTCTTTAATAAATGAGCATTGCTTACAAACCATCCAAATGACAACACAAGAACATTTGTTTCCAAACTCCATACACCAACAAAAAAATAGTGCATGCTCATTGAGCTCCTCCTCATAGAGGTTGGACATTCAAATTTCTAACTTGGGGCACACTTGTTTGTGCAGTTCCAGATGATGAAGCTCCTATTGTTAGTCTTACACCTTCTTAAATTGTATCCATAGGAATTAGGATATGCCCACATCTCAACAGAGTATTCATCTGTGCTATAAAAATCCTATCTAAGAAGGATATTCCTCTCCTATTCTTTGGTGGGACTACTTGATGATGCAGTCCCATGTAGTATGGTACCTCTCATGCTAGCTTCTTGAACTTCTCCATGACTTCATTCATATCTAGTCATAGCTTTGCTAACCTAGGTAGCATTTTCACCTATTGAGCAATGTCCCACTCTGCCTTATAGGTGTTTGCAGTCATTTTCTAAGACCCTCTCATGCTTCACCTCATGCATTTGATTCATGAAGTGTGTAATCCTTGCATTTGTAGCATTCAGGTGCTCTTGTGACCGATATGCTATGGCATCCATCTTTGCCATCATTTCTTTGAAAGCTTCCACCTGCGCTCACAACAAGAGCAGTTCATTTTGGATTTACTCCACCAATAGAGATGCCTCTATGGTCTTTGCTCATGCTCGCTTTGCTAAAAGTACTGCTTCTAAACATTTGGCCTCCTCGCACACCCCATCTTCTCAAGCTCTCTTGATCAAACCTTGAAAGAACTTAGCTTCTTTCACTGCATTATCAGCCCACTCTGTCTCTACCACCTGTAGAACAAGATTTAGTATGCAAAGAACATTAACAAATAAGGTAAACATTCACAAACCAAAAACTAAATTCACATATATGTTTAGACAAAGAAAGCAAACAAGAAGTGCAAACCTCACAAGAGAAAACACTCCATGCTTTCTGGATTTTGTAGATGTGTCCTTTTGCTGCGGATGTATGCTCAAGATGCTCAAAAGTTGCTTCAATGGAGATGGGTAATGGCAAATTGGTAGCTTTGTGAGCTCTCAATTTGGCATTATAAGGGTGAGATTGATGGCTTTGGTTCTCAAAATAGCATGGTAACTTTAGCTCAAAGATTGTTGATGATATGGCTTGGGATGGGATTCAATTTATAGGCTAAGGGGTAGAGGGATGGAGGGCTTAGATGCAAGAATGGATGAAGGCTTAAGGAGGGCTAGGATGCACTCAAAGGAGAGCACATGGATTGTGCTTGTTTAGCACCAATGGGAAGGTGACACTTGTCACAAGGAGGATGAGTGTGAGAGGGTAGGGTAAAGGGTTGGTTAAAGGCATGATGAGTGAGGTTGAGTATGTAAGAGGGATGTAAGAGGAATGAGTGTGGAAGAGGGAAGAGTGTGGAAGATGGATGTAAGAGTCATGAGCGGGCTTGTAAGAGTCTTTTATGTTTTGTAAGAGCACTCATGACTTGGTGTTTGGGATTTTTGAGGGGAGACTTTGGTTTGGATTAGGAAAGTCTTAAACTTGTTTAAGGAATGTGACAACATTAGGGGGTGGATTAGGCTTGGGTTTAGGATTAGATTAGGAATGTTAGAGATGTGCAAGTGGATGACATTAATGAGGGTGGGTGAGTTAGTGGCTAAGCTTGGTTAGTATGGGTGGATGGGGTGGATTAGGCTAAATGGAGGATTAGAGATAGGTTAGGGGTTTTTGAATTTGAGGATTTCATTTATCAAATAGATTTATTTAATAAATGGGGATTTTTGGAATTAGATAGAAGAATAGGATTTAATTGATAAATGATAGATTATTTGATTTATCAATTAGGACTATAGATGATTAATTAAATTAATCAACTAGGGGATGACAAAGGATTAATTAAATAGAAATTTAATTAATAATGCCTTTTTAGATAACTAAATAGGATTACTAAAATAGTGTAATAAAATTTAGGTGTCTACACCACCAACACTTTATTTAGCTCTGATTCCATCACCACGATTGCATCATTAACTAGTTGTAAAATAACACTAGGTTGTGCTTCTTTAAATAGATGAAATGAAAAATTGAAAAAACCACTTGTGTTCTCCTCAGGTATGTTGATTATACCTCCTAGGATGCTTTTTCCTTGCCTCCACAATGATGCAACTAGATTTATCACCGGTCCTTGCTCCACATCTTGGGAAGGCTCCTCTATTAGAATTTTCTCCTTTGCTTGGCTATTTTTGAAACTAATATGTACATCTATAGTCTCACTAAGTCTTTCCACGCTTGGTGATCTTATTTTCTTTGTTGGTTTCTTTTTCTCTACGAGCTACATTGCACTCTCCGTTAACAATTAAAGCAAGGTAGGGTCCTCTGCGTTGTCCTTTATTGGACCCTGGACTAGTAGATCCACTTGACTTGCTCCAACCACTTCTAGATTGAACCTACAAACACTTTGATGAGAAGATGCTCCTCTTGGTTTTGATCACCTGCACTTTTCTCTTTTCTGTCTCCTTCGCCACATTCTGTCAACCAAGCTATCATTTTCCTCATCCATCCATCCTTACTTTCTAGTGTCTACCATCTGTGGTTCTTGTTGTGCTTTATCTTGAGCATTGACCATGACTGTAATAATTCGCAAGCTCTATTTGCTTGACACAAATTTCTCAAGACACTGATAAACTTGAAGACTTGTGAATTGGTTTGATCAATCTAATTGCTTATTTATAGAAAAAATCCAATGTAAATTATTGTCTCTATATATGATTTCATTTATCCTATCATTGCAACACACCAAAGCAATATTGGGAGTAGGCAAAGTTGTTTGTTGAATTGTCAATATTAAATTGGATAGTGGTGGATAAGTGTCTCACACATCCTTTGTTACTACACTTTTCACTTGTTTCATTCATTGGATGCTTTATTTTTCATGATATGACATGATTCTTGGATTTCCACTATCCTTCAATGGTTTTAACTGACTCCCACTTTCACCTTATTCAATAGTATAAAAAAAAACTACACACTATTTAACATTATCACACACTAGTGTGTAATAAACAAAGACTATGTGATGTTTTCTTTTCTTCAGTTACATGTCTCTTGCAATTCAATGATGTTCAAAACTAGAGGAGCAAGGACTATGAGGCCTGATCTTTTCTTTGTTTTCTTCTTGATGGTTTAGTTCCAATGATATGAAGAATACATATAAAAGGGGTGTCTACTGTAAGAGCCTCTATCTTGTGTTGGATGATCGTGTGTACCTCAACTCATTTTACATGGATGTTTTAGTGAGGTTGGTTCTTCTTCTTATCTATTTGAGTGAGTTCTCTATGCTATAGTAAATATTGATACTCATTCTCTGAATGAACATACTGGTCATTGCAAGTATACTTAGCAAAATTTTGTCTTAGGTTACGAATGCAAGGTTTGTTGTGGACATAATACTTCCTAATTACTTAGCATAAGAAGGATCTCTCATGTGTCTGGTGTGCTTGTATGCAAGAAACATTCTAGTCATCCTAGAATTTATGCTCTGATGCTTATGTTCACTTGCTAAATCAAATGGAATAGGTGTTTTGGTCATTCTAGCTTCATGTGCCTTGATGCTTACATATCATTCCAACATAACTTTGACTAATGTCATATTCATATTCTCATGATAGAAATATCAGTGAGGCTTGTCTAACATCTTGTGGCCTTATTGCAAGTGCTTAATGGTAAAAACTAATATGAAGGACCAACATGTATGTATCTCATGGGTACACCTTGCATTTTCATATTAGCTTGCATGTCAGGTTCATTTTAGCTTTTGCATCTTTGAGTGTTGGAAGAGTCTCCTTTATCTATCTGGGATGTATCAGTCAACTGCATTCACATTTTTCCTTTTTCTCAATCATGTCTCTATATCTTTCTCAATATTTTCATTTCATTATCTCAGTTTAATATTCTTATTTTGACCTACTTGCACCTTTACTTAATCTTGACATCTTGGATTCATTTTCGAGATTGAAATCTAAATTCATGGGTCAAAAGCTCATTTTTCTTTTCTTTTCTTTTGTGTAGTTGACTGCCATTTGAGGTCTAGTCTTCCTCCTGGGGCAATGACCCTTTCTTCTTCTTCTTCATTTTCCATCTCTCTCCATCTCTCTCTCTTTCTTTCATTTCACTTCATTTCCACTTTCTTCTTGATTTGACCTATTTCTCATGCTTCATCCTTCTTGGTCAAATTGGGGCATCTCATCTTTTAATTCTCATCATGGAATTTTGTTTAATTGGATTTGATCAACTTTTTCTCCTTTCTGTAGCTCCTCTATCTCATTTCAATTTTGATCCTGAGGGGGCAAAAAATTCTAAATGCTTTGCTTTCAGCTATTTGTTACCAGTTGTTTGCTATTTTCTATTTGCCCTCAGTTGTTTGCTACTAGTTATTGATTGGCTATCTGCTATCTGCTTGGACTTGTTAGTACTCATTTGAAGTTATGATTTGTCCCATCTCCATTTGCTTGACCATTTTATTTGGAGCATATGCTTGACCATTTCCATTTGCTCTTAATCTATTTTTCTAGTGTTTAGAACTATGGCTATTAGTTTGATCACTCAATGCTTTCTACATCTATTTCTATTATAGTCTCTTTATTATTTGACTACATGTGTTCCCATATCGATCACACATTAGTTATAGAATGGCTTTATTCTTTGAAGTTAGAGCTATCTATCTATTTGCTATCATAGCTTCTTCATTTAATGTGTTCCCATATCGATCACATATTAGATGAGGAATTCTTATCTTTTTCTATTCTTTGACTGCATGTGTTCCCATGTTGATCACACATTAGTCAAAGAAGGGAAACTGTAATCACTCAAAATTGGTTAGAATCCTAAATGGAGAATTTTTCATCATGATGAGAATTAAAATGAATAAAATCAATTAATTCAAATAAACTATTACAACCCATTTGACAAATACACATGAATATTAATTTCAAATAAATTCAAATTTGACGTTTATCTCCAAAAATGAAATTTATATTCAAAATGGGATCTTAATTCCATTATGAATATTTTATTCATAGTGGGTTTATGGAAATTAATATTTTATTCATAATGGGTTTAAGGAAATTAGTATTTTATTCATAATGGGTTCAAGGAAATTAATATTATACTCATGATGGATGGAAATTAATATTTTATTCATATTGGATGGAAATTAATATTTTATTCATAATGGATAAAAATTAATATTTTATTCATAATAGGTGGAATTTTTTTTTTTTTCAAAATGGATCCATAATCTATTTTTTAATCAAAGTGCTCATTTTAAAATTCAAAAATGCTCCTCAATTTTGAAATTAATAATAAAAAATGGACCCATCCACTCATCTTTGAATGAATCTCCACCCTTGATCATCAATCCCCTGAATTTGATCTCAACTATCCATTTTTCTTTAAAAAGGAGGCTCTTCCTCTCTTAAGGACATATAATTTTGGCTAATATTATGCTATAGGATTTGAAGACCTCATTGCTTGTGGAGAACTTCTATCTTCTTATCTCATTCTTACATCCACTCTTTTGCTACCGTTATGCTATAGGATTGAAGACCTCATTGCTTGTGGAGAACTTCTATCTTCTTGTCTCATTCTTTTAGCTTAGATTCACATAGCTTTAATTCATTGCATATATCTTAACACACCTAGTATAAATAGGGGTTTTTGTAATCTACCATTCTTGTTTATATCTTGCATACCATTTATAGTTTACTTGCATTGCATTTTTGAATCTTCCATTTCATGGTGTACCTTGTGATGTATTTCCATGTTTGGTTCATTTGAAAGCCATATTTGCATAACCCACACGTCATGGATAAGAAGCTATAGGTCACTATCTAAGTTCTCTAATTCATATAGTACCTTGGAAATAAGGGTCTATATAAGTGTGACTCACTTTTATGCACATAGCTACCACACATAAAGTAGAGGTAAGGAATTATAAAATATACAATAATTTCAATGAATGCATCATGTAATTTTTGTTTGCTATGTAATTTGTAGTATATAGAGCATTTAAATAGACCACTTTTCATTCATTATAACATGGGTGAATTTGAATTCAGTATATTCACATTAATTAGACCAAATTTTTGGCTAACTTAAGATATATTCAATGCCTTTGACCAGGATCTTGCACGGTCACATGGAATATTGATAGGTATAAGTCAATAGACCCTATATATACAAATTTTAATTTGCATGTCTTCTTTTTACTGTCAACATAAACTTTAGTCCTAGTATGTCTCTCATTTTATGGATTGCAAGTATCACCAAATAGGTATTTTTCTGATCTATCTTCCTCGAGTGAGGAAAATGCAAGAATAGAAGACAAAAGTGAGACATTAGTAGGTTTGAAATAGGGAGATCAACTAGAGGGAAAAAGAATAGAAGAAAATTCAATAAACGAATGCAATTTTTTCTTGATGAGGGGGGTCATGTTCTTATGATAATAAGAGTGAAGGTGATAGGAAGGTTCCCTTAAGGTACACACATCTTAAGAAAGAATGGCTAGCCAAGGAATTACCTTTAGGTAACACTGTTTTTTCTGTTAATGAAAGGATATATCACATAGCTCCAACTTCATTACATGGTTTGGGCCTATTTTCCATGGATGGCATAATGGTACAATAAAGTTGTTGAATTGATGGAGTATGTAGGACCTTGTTACAATTACAATAATTGGATGTAGATTGTGCAATATAAAAAAAGTGTGCATAGGTATGCATTGTCACCAAATTATATACAATACAAAAAAAATGATCAAAGTAAAAGGCTCTCTATGTATATTGATGGAAGGCCAAAAGCAATAGGGAATATTGCATGATTTATAAATAGTTCTCAACTTGTGTCAACTAATAAGTGCCTGAATTGTATATTCGAGGCATTTGAGGGAAATCATGTTTTTGTATGTGCGATAAAATCAATAAGTGTAGGGGAAGAGCTTCTGATAGATTACAATTTGAATCATGTAGATACAAAAAAATTCCCTATCATGGGACTGGTAAGCATAACATTTAAACCAATTGCCTCTAATTAATATTGACTCCAATATACAATCTACTGTTTTATTAATAATTTTTTTTTGGTAAGTTTATTACTTTCATTTCACTACTAATTGATAAGAATTACTAATATTTTTTCACAGGGCAACATGGATAGACCACCAACCATAGGCAAGGATGCACCATCTCGCACACCTTCTTTAGTGGAGGTAAACCTTAATTATTGTAATTGTTCAAATTTTATAGAGAAAAATGTCATATTATTATGCTCTTTTTTTTATGGCTTTGGAGTTATTTTGATGGAATCTAACTAATATTGATGTCACAACTTGATACTTATTGATAGGGAAAAGCTAAAATGATAGCAAATCAAATGCAATTTGAAATATAGGCATCATTTCTAGATGACATCGCCCTTAGTATTGACCCCATGTTCATGGCCCACCAAATCATAAAAAGATGCAGTGATAAAATTCTTAAAATTATCATCAAGGGTGAAATAAGTGAGGATACAGAGGCACTCGAAGAAGAACTAATATGTAGAGTCCAATCTTTGAAGGTAAGCAGTAATTAGTCTCCATAAAAAAATATTACGTGTTCTTCTACAACAATTTGTGACACCTACGAGATTGCATGGTGAACATGGTGAGGGTTTTAGCACACAAACTTCGTGTAAGTAACACTTTCTCTTTACAACATTACTAAAAATTATAGTATTATCACACTGTTGAGTTTATTTCAAGTAGCTATGATTGAGTGCTATTCCATACTTGGGTCTCTATTTGAACTAGTTTAGATTGTGCTTGACTATGAAAGGTGAGAGTGTTATGACCACCGAGTTCAACTAAGAACTTATTTACTGTTAACAGATCCATGTAACAACAAGATTACTCTAGTTAAATCAATGCTAATCTACTAAATTAGACATAGGGTTTCCAGACATTGTAATATGACTTGCACATTCTAGTTCCTCAGCAAAGTTTGGTATTTAATTAGACATTCATGGCTACTGATTCATGGTACGTTTGATTTCTTAAAATGCGACAACACAAGATTCACATGGGATAAAATGAGGATTAAAGCATCACTATTCGAATCCTCCTTTTTCAAAAGAATATAATTATCTTAATTTAGAATTCACTGATTGAAAACTCCCATTGTTTGAAAATAGATGTCAGTCTAGTGAAATTCATATCATATTACATATTATCTTCTTTCAACCCTCATTAGAATATTCTTCAAAAGTCACAAGAATAAAGAACACATCTTAACCAATTCTAGATACATCTAGATTGCTGTTGCAAGAAGAATCAATATTTTTTTTTGAAAAATACCACTTCACCTATTCTATTAATTTTAATAAAATAATTCATTTAGAATTAAAATGAATAGAGTCAATCAAGTGACCTAAATTTAAATTCCTTATAATTTGAATATATC
The DNA here is from genome assembly GCA_028749045.1 of Cupressus sempervirens. Taxonomy (NCBI): domain Eukaryota; kingdom Viridiplantae; phylum Streptophyta; class Pinopsida; order Cupressales; family Cupressaceae; genus Cupressus; species Cupressus sempervirens. The sequence continues at coordinate 723,320,680 of CM053785.1, forward strand.
TAATATGCTTTCAACAATATTGTAAGTGACCATAAGTAAATAAATAGAGGTTTAAAATGTCTCAAAAAAGTTTGTAATTCTAATATAGAAGTAATATTAGAGGTATAAGATGTCTCATAAAAGTTTAAAATTCTAATATAAAAGTAACATTAGAGGTAGGTACCAACAATATATTAAGACCAAAAAAAGTTATTTAATGCACTAATGTGTTTCGAAAGTTAGGTACACGAGCAAGGTCAATTATGTGTGTTGGCATCAGTAGCTGGACCATTTTGAATTAGTCGAAAATAAATTGGTGTTAATTTTATGTTTCCTCTTCTACTAACTAGTACATTCAGTGTCTTTTTTGACAGATTAACAACAAGATTACATTGTAGCTTAACCTATTTTTCCTTCTCCATCTTGTTTAAATAAATGATTAATTCTATGCTTACTATATTCAAATGAAATATGACTATTGAAAGTGAATCTTATAATATTGGGTAATTACTAATTTATCATTGTCTTAAGCATTTGTTATGTATTAAGCAAATACAAGAAATGTTTAAACTAAGTATGCAAGAAATTTACAACCATTTTACAAATGAAAGGTATGTAGAAAAGAATGACATGAATTTCACTTGGCCATCTTACCTAACCTAGCCCTTGTGTTTGTGTTACTAACCTTATGACTATTATGGGTATATTTGTTTGATTTTTTAGCCCATCCTACTCAGTGTTGAAATAGGACATCTAATGTTGAAAGTGAAACTTGTGCGACATTATTTGTTTTCATCAACATTATAACACTTACTTTTATTTTCATATGCTTTTAGCTAGTATCCCACTTGGTCTTTATCCATTGCAAATGTCTTTGCTAATGATATTGTATTCTTAGCTCATGATGAAATGTGGACATCTCCTTCGATCGTTGCTCTGATATTGTCAAGTGCATTTTTAGTAACAAGGAGCATGCAAACATCCTCGACTATGCCAAATACAACTAGTAAAACCTTGTTTTACTATATTTTGTAATGCGCTAATCATGCATTGTTTTTTTTGTTGGGTGGATTTTATACTCATGTACCTATTTTGTGCACTAATAGATAGACCTTCAATTGATATAGAAATAGAGACCAGTACTACTGAATTTGATCCATTTCCTATAGCAACCCATGTGACTAGTACTAGTTCATTTGCGAGGACATTGTTGTTGAACAAGAAAACTATGTTTCTATTAAAATTACGAGAGCTTTCAAGTGCTTAAAATTATTATTATTTACAGTGTAATTATAGTTTACTTTTACATAACTCATTTTAGACTAATATTCCCATAATGCTTTTGTAGGAAATAATGTTTTCTTTGGTCATCTTTTTGATAGTGTTGGGTGATGCGACGCGCTCCCCTGCCCACAGGTGGTTAATTATGTGGTGTTCCATGTTCACTAACAGTCATGGCTTTTGGTGCAACGGCAAGTGGGCCCAACAATTGGTATCAGAGCCTGGTTTTGGCTTGGTCATGGGTTCAAATCTCCCCGGTGCCATCCCGACCCGTGTAAGCACCTGGTATGCACGTTGAGGGGGAGATTGTTGGGTGATGCGACGCGCTCCCTTGCCCACAGGTGGTTAATTATGTGGTGTTCCATGTTCACTAACAGTCATGTCTTTTGGTGCAACGGCAAGTGGGCCCAACAGATAGGACATTGAGGCTATTTGGACCCACCATACGTAAACATTACGTAGTTTCACATCATTGCTATAATTTTTTTCTTTTCTTCCATTTATTGTACTATATTAAAATTATTGATCTAACAATTTTATTTTTAAAAAAGGTGGAATGAATAGGGTCATGAATTCAAAAAATAGCTCATTACATCTTTTGAGGACCTTTTTGGAAAAAAATATTTTTGACACTGCGCATCAAAAAATATAAAGACTTTGAGGGACCAATATATAAGGGGTTTAAAGGAGAACCCAAAGTATGACCGTCCTCCTATGATTCCATCAATGGAGTGGAATGAAATGTTAGTTTGTGGTGACTGATCAGGGAAGTACTGTACATACTTCATAAATCCTTTGGGGTTTGGGGCATCACCCCAAAATGGCCCAAATTTTTTTTTTGGGCCATGGCTAATGTTGTGGTTGACATATGGCAAGCATGTTGTAACCCTAAAGTGGCATAAAATTACGTGTATAAAAGGGCTTAGGATTAGGTGTTTTCATAGTGGTGATGCAAAATTGGTTCTTCTGGTAGTATTGAGTTATAAGGGATTACAGATTGTAAGCAGGTTATAATCACTAGATCATAATAATATCAGACTTGCTATTTGCTGGACATAGACCAAGGATTGGGTGAACCATATTAAATCTTGGTGTCTTGTGTTCTTTTCTGTGTGATCTATTATTTTTTGATATTGTTTATATTTGCATGTAACTATTATTTCTGCCTGTGGTTTAATCCTAACATGAAATAGTAGAAGATGCAAAAGAGAAAAGGCTACGTGATAAAGGAAATGAACTAGAATAGGGAAAAATAAGGTATGTCATGATATTATTAAGTAGAATGTGATCATGTACTAATTAGTGATCTTTGTAAATATATAATCTAACATATTTGAAACTATTCATAGACTACATAATACATCAATGGCTACAAAAGTGAGAGTAGAAAAGGTTGGCCAACACAAACTTGACTCTAGTGGCTATATGAATCTCTAGTCTCAACTTGTAAGTAGTAGCAATAGAATTTCATATTATTTTTTTAATATAATGTTGCAAGAAATTTATTTTAATCAAATCATACATGCAAAACTGATGATATTAATCAAAAAATACAGCGCTAAGAATTCAATGTAGAGCCCATGGATGAAGACAAAAAAATTGCCTTGAAGGAAGGCTATAAAATTGTGGCTACACACCTATGCCAAGAATCTGAAAGCCATACCCAAAAATCTAGTGCACCAATTGAGACACAGGTAAATTGGTCAAATGAAAAGCAAATCAAATTGAATAGTTGAGAAATTATTTTTTTGGTGTTAGTTTCCAACATAAATTGACTGCATAATAATGCACATAACAATTCACTGTAGCCTTCAAATCCTATCACAAAACCTGCATGTGATGAAGGCCATGATGTGCATCATAGTAGTGGAGGTATTAACTTGTTGTTAGAAATTAATTACACAATTATGAATACAATTTAACATCTTCAATTACAATTTGACATGTAATTTTTTTTTGAATCTTTAAGAGCATGTTGAACATCGTGGTGAAGGAGTGGAACATGTTCCAAGTGTTCATCATGTTAAGGTAGCAGTGGATCAAAATGTTATTGTACATGATGTGGCATTGTCAGGTAAGAAACATGCATGTTATTTTCTATTGGTTAATTAAATACTTGTAACAATTAAAAAAAGAAAAAGAGTAGTGCCAATTTAACCCATTTACATGTTATTGCAATAGAGCCCCCTTTAGTGCAGCAACCTCCTACTCCTCAAAATAGGAGGAGGCATCATAATTTGACATTACGTATACTACAAGAGGAGGAGAATGAGGTAAATATTGATGCTCCTATCAGCCTTTACCTTGAGAGAGCTAACAAAAACAAAAAGAAGAAATGATTTTTTAAAAATGCTCTTTGATAAACCTTGTTTGATAAACTTTGTTGGATAATGAAAGAACGTTGTTTTAAGTAATTATCTATGAATGTTGCATATTGATATTGATTTTTATTTCATGTTAATGAATATTGTATGGGTTAATGAAGTCTTGATTAATATTGTGTATTAATAAATTTTATATCATATTAATGAATGTTATGTGATTGTATTGATTGAATGTTATAGTTCATAAATGGATGAATGAATGAATGAAGTATGTAATTATATGATAATGGAGAATTTAGATTGATGTTAGGGGGATGGGGGGTGAGGCCAGATGAGCTTCCACCTTCATGTGGTTCTCCTTGTTAAGTAGAGAATATTAAAGTATTCTCAACACTAACTAAAGCTCAAACTAACATACCAAGGATGTCTTCCTAACCAGCTAATAGTTTCTTTTCTTTGAGATAGATTTTCACGTCCATTCCTTTCTCAATCACTACCCTTTTAGGCTCCTCAATTTCCCACTCCATTCTTTGTTTTTCTTCAAAACTATTACAAAAGTATCAATTTATTCTTGATCATCTTTAGCTTAGTTACCAAGCAATATAATTTTGATCCTGATACCTCTTCTTCCTTCAATTACTATTCTATTGTATTCATTAGGTTTTCATCCCTCACCCACATTTTTTCAAACTTGAAAGGACATTATTTTGGGAGTGAATCCTAAATGATATTCAACTAAACTACAAAGTGGTTTGAACTAGAATGAGGGAGGATATGGGCTGAGACAATATATTGAAAGTAATTGTTATTGAGATTCTTTGGTGTTTCTCCACTATTTTTCTCTAGGATTCATTATAACATTAAACTCATCACCTATAATACAAATCTGAATTCATTATAGCATTAAATTTAAAACTCATAATATTTTCATTAAAAAATAAAATCATGTCCAACACATGCTTACACCAATCTTCCTATAGTGAATTGGGTGAGTATTTTCCATTGATTGATTGAGGTTGTCTATACAAATATTGGCTTCTATACCGACTTCATACATAGAAGAAAACTCTAGTAAGATTTTTATTTCTATTCAGAAATCTCTTCTTTTTTTCCAAGCACAAAATTTAAATATTTTGGTTCTTGTAAGAGCCAAGAAACTACCTAATAAGAACTGCAAATCCAATTCTTTCTTTTAATCAATTGTATTATCGAACTTAGTGATAATGTCTTGTATTACACTCTTGGAGATGGCAACCCAAAAAAATTGTAGACTCAAGTCTTGGACACATTGTCTCAAGAAGGTAATTTGTGCATATCCATTGCTACATATGATTGAATGCAAGAGTTATAATTATACTTAGTTTTTGTGTGCACATATAGATGTTTTATTACTCTATTTTGTGCATGTTTTTCTTTGGGGGACATACATGTTATTGAGAAATTAATCAATTATATAGTTGCACATGACAGCTATAGTTCATTCTTCTGAGAACACTATTTTGTACTACAGTGTCCACATTTTCCTCATGTTTTCCTCTAAATATTCTCCTCACAAAGTCACATAATTTAGATCATATTAGTAGGTAGCCTCTAAAGCTATAAAAATAGTAAATACTTGTAGCATTGGATATACCTTTGTGTACAAACAATTTCTTGTAATCACTCTTTCATTAAAATGAGAACTAAGAACTATTTCGTTGTTCATATTATTCTGACTGCCATTATTGCATCATTTGGAAAGATGCAATTATTTTTTATGCTTCAGCTCTTTAATGGGTTTTAAAAATTGTCTTATCTGATAGTGTCAAATATGGTAATTTTCTCTTCTAGGATCGATTTTGTGATAGTTTTTAGCATTGACATTTTGGATCATACTTCAAGATGTCTTATACATCATGCAAAAAGACATTATGATTATGAATCATGTACTATGATTAGCATTGATATTAAAAACTATCTCACAGTCTATTTAAGAAGAGAAACTAATTATCTAGTATAGATTGTGGAAATCTAATATACTTTAGTAATTGAGTCTGATACATATGTGACATGAACAATGATTAGTGGTGAATGGGGCGAGATTCAATAAATTCTAAGATTCATCATTTCTATATGAAATGTATTCTTTGATTTATTGGTTCTTTCTAATATTTGGTGAAGAAAAAGACTATATATGGATTATAAGGGTTTATTAGATCATATGATGATAACTTAGTTGGGTTGTTTATATAGGTCTATTAGTGGAAGAACCTAATGGAGATAACACTATGATTCTTTCATAGAATAACTATCCATTGAACCTAAATACGGGCAATGATCATGTGTTGCTACTCCAAAATAGCATTCATTTAAGTACTGTAGTGAGTGGGCTAATGCCACTACTTGATAATAACAACTATTGCAGTGATCAACAACTCAAAGCTTGCAAAAAGTAGAGGAGAAGGTGCTCAAAAGAATCTGGAGAAGATGGCAAAGATAGGCAAAGAGAGCACCCTTTTATTGTAACTGAACCAAGAGAGCTTGCAAAAGGAAAAAAGAATGGGCTTGACTATTTTTTTGATCTCTACAAGCAGTGTGGCAAGTTTCTTCTGGATGTTCATCACATCGCTAAGGAAAGAGGGTAGAAATGTCCTACAAAGGTATTTGTTTATAATGCTCTACAATCACCTCAAAAAGATAGTGCATATAATTTAAAACCAAATATTGGTTTTTTTATTCAAATAAGATTATATAACTTATCAAGAGAGAGTGATACTGTTCGTGACACGAATCAAAGTGTATTTACTTGGTTGAAACAATGTTTTGATCAATAGTGCAATAACTCTTCTTACATGTTTAGACAAATGTTTGAATGTGTATTGAAATGCATGGTTGACCTTGTTTAGCATGCTTTACTTTCCTGTATAATTCTCATATTCATATATAATGTGGTTGTGTTGGCATCCCTGTTATCCATGACTTGATAATACTCTATTATATTGACATTGATATCTACAATATTGCATAGTTTTGTAGATCTCCAGAAACCACAGGTGGAACTTGATGGAAAACCATGTGCTGGTGTTGGGAAAAGTTGTCTCATGGCTCTATATGGAAGTCTGTTTAGTCAGGTTTACAATAGCCTTAATTTTATTTATGATTGGCATATTTCTAATGCTCAATATACTTTCTTAGGAGATAAATAGGAAAGAGAATTTATTTCAATACATTACACAAATTAAAGTATGTCTTGCTATCATGCAGTTGGATGTTGCATCATACAAACTTCTTGTAACTGATAATGAATTTAAGGATTCAGAGTTCAGAAAATAATTGAATGAAACCATAGGTTCTTTGCTAGAGTTGCGCATAATTCCAATATTTAATGAAAATAATCCAATGAGCACAAGAAAAGCACTATACAAGGTATTTATTCCTACAACAAATTTAAACCACATGCTTTGTATATAACTATGCCAAATTTTTATTTTGTGATTTATTTTGGCTAATTATTTGTGACAATTTGTTTGAAAACTATCTTACTTCCATACACTTAACATTCCAAATGGTACATGGACTTGTTTTGGACAACATTTAAACATGATAGCAAAATCTTGTTAGATGTGTCATGAGGAATCAAAATAGTTTCTACCAATACATGAATATATCTAAGAGTTGAGAGACCTTCTCAAGTATTAGATGGAAGAACTATTACAATTTTCTTGCAAAACTTAAGAATTAAGCTCACTTACCTTAAGACCACAAAGGAAATTATTAAACTCTTCTTAAAATATCATGAACTTTAGACAATGCTAACCAAAAGCTATTATTGAAATGATTCTCTCTAGATCATTACAATATGTCCTCACAAATGACTTAACTTGAACAACTACATCAATGTAGCTAATATATAGATGTTAAAAAAGATGGATGTCACAATAAACAAATCAAACACAATAGGATTCATTAGAGAATTTGAGTTTTCATAGAGGTCATTTGACTATTTGTGCTCTTACTCTCAAATGGTTCTTTTGTTTTAGGTAGATGCTTAAATTTTGTTAGACTTAGAGCTTTTGGCAGTGTTCTTGTTCATTGGATTGAATTCTTCTTATTGAAGCTTCCATTGAACTAATTTCATATCATGATACCTTTTTTATCTTCTAACACCATTTCTATGCATCACGTGAAAAAGTTGTCAACATCCATAAGACTATCACTTTACTCTTTACCTATTCACTATGATCGAATAATGTTTGTAGTAGTTACATAAGGTTTAGTAGGTTATTACATTCTGAATGGATTATGAAGAAAATGGTCATGGTATTAAATATTTCAAGTTAAAGGTCATTTACTAATTCTACTCTTAATATATCTGCAATAGTGCTTTTATTATAGGGAGATGCTTAAATTATGAGTCTAACTGTCTACTAGTAGTCTTCTTCTACATTGGATTGAACTCTTCCTTTTCAAGCTGCCCTCCCTTTTGATCTTTGAATATCGCTATTATGCATAACTTAAGAAAGTTGTTGACGGTCATGGGACTATCTCTTTATTTATCAACTATGACTTTTATAGCACACACATAAAAATTAATTCTATCACGATTAATGACTGCTCTTGCTGGCATGCTCTAGTTGCTTTACAAATTTTTTAGATCCAATAATCAGAGTCTGAATAGATTAAGGAACAAATGGTCATAGTATTAAATATTTCATGCAAAACACCATTCACTAGCTATACTCTTAATGTGTCACCTGTAACAGGTCTTTCATTTAGGTAGATGTGTAAACTATCATAGAAAATTAATTCTATCATGCTTAATGCCATTGTGATCTTAATATATCTATAATAGTGCTTTCATTCTAGTTAGATGCTTAAACTATTAGGCTTTGAATAGCTTTTGGCATTGTTTTCTTGTTCATTAGACCGAGTTCTTCCTTTTGAAGGTGCCCTTAGACTAATTTCATGTAACCATATCCTTTTGATCATCTACTACCATTGTTATGCATCACCTCAAAAATTCGTTAACAACCATATGATTATCTCTTTATTCTTCACTTATCCACTATGACTGTTGCACACATAGATACTAATTAATTTTGTCATGCTTTATGAATTTCACTATCAGTATACTCTAGGTGCTTTATGGATTCTTTTGATCAGGTTTAGTAGTGATAGATTAAGATACAAATGCTCATGATATTAAATGTTTTAGTCAATAGGTCATTTGACTATTTGTGCTCTTAGTATCAAATAGTTCTTTTGTTTTAGGTAGATTCTTAAATTTTGTTAGACTTAACTAGCTTTTAGCAGTCTTATTGTTCATTGGAATAGGTAATATTTTTTTTGAGTTCCCTCATTGCTTAAGATGTGCTAAGAATCTCCATTGATATAGAAAATCAAGATAAAAATTAAAATACCAACCCTATTCACATAACTGTAATGAGGAATGATCAATTTGTTTCTATCCTGGGACTTCTACACTTATTGGAATCTAAGCCTAGAGCATGTGGCATTTTATAGAGAACAAGAAGAGACATATATCAACTTCTCTTGTAGGAAAACAATGAAGCACTTCCAAAAGGATTAACAATCCTTGAATCACTCCCCAATCTCATTACTAATATGAAGGTGAATCTGTATGATGCCAAGGCATTGGCTTTGAAGATGAAAGCAATGGTATATTTTAAATTATTCTGTGTTATTTTTGGAGGTTTTCACATGCACTTTATTTGCCAATTTTTTGTCCTTTGATACATTCTAATATTAACATTAATGATCGAGATATATTTTATCTTCCCTTTATTTTAAAATTATGCTTGAGCAATTGATAGTTAATTTTGTTTAATTTGTTAGACCTTAATACTAAACATGATAGATAAGAGTACATTGAAAACTATATTAATTTCTTTTCTGAAATACTATGATTAAAATTCATGGATCTCATTTATAGCAGATCTGAAATGACTGGGGCATGTAACTATAAAATCTACACTATCAAACCACAAGTTGTAATATAGAAGATGATTGGAATCACAGTTCATAATGAGGAACAATTACCCAAAGAATATAGAGAATTGTTATTTTATTTTTTCATTAGTGCTCAAAAGTCAAAACAGTACTTACTAGTATAGGGAGGACCTATCATACATCGGCTCCCTTAAGCCAACAGTGGAGAAACTATTTAAAACACAACTATTGGTCTAACTACCCACAACAACTTGATAACATGCACTACCTAAGCTAACAAATGTTAACAATATAACAAAGTCAACATAAACATTTATCATATTGTAACATATAATAACTATTGGAAAAATCACTTTCTGTAGAATCCTCCATTCTAGAAACTTACTCTTGTTTAGTATCATAGTTGAACAAGACAAAACAATTGTCAAAAACCACAATGCTGGAAATAACTCTTTACACAATTTTAATTTTGAAATCCTTGGACACATCTCTCCATTCTAAGTTATTGGATCCTTGTAGAATCAGTCCCGTTGTTGTACTAAACAGAATATGGATTGGGAGTTTCTTTGGAAAAATCATATATCCATAAGGTATCAGGCTATTTCTAACTATTCTCATAACTAGCGAACCTAGACAAAATTAAAAATAAAGAATATTAATCTATTAAAAAACCAAATATTTAATATGCCTTGAATCTAGAAAATATGTCATGGAAAACCATAGAGAAGATATTGAAGACCAAGTGAATCATCTTGGTTATAAGAATTTATGATTTTCTATAGGAAGCCTAAGATTATAAGACAGACAAGACAATGATTAACTAAGGATAATAACAAACAATGATGATGCAAAGGACAATAATTGAAGTGTGGCAATATATTATAAATTGTGATTCTAATTGGAGCCATGATTTCTATAAAAGAAAAGAAACAAAATTTAAATTATACTAAACAAAAATTAATGAATAATATTAAGGAACCTAAAGCAGTAATCAATAAATAAATAAGGAGAAGATCAATTCACTAGATATCAATGATTCAACACATAGATCAAACAAGATCAAAATATTCATTGCAGGCAGTGGCATTCTATTCTCTTTATAAGAGAACAAAACTCTATTTATCAATCAAATATATAGATTGAATAAATCAGCATATGTACTTATTTAAAGGGACAAAATCAGCTTCCAAAATGAAAATGGCATCAAGTCAAATCTATTTAATTTACATCAACAGACTAAAAAGACACAACATGCAATAATCTTATATATTCTACAAGTGTAGTGGTATGAAAAAGTAGAACAAATAATTGTTGTGGGATAATATGAAATGCATACCCTAAAACATTAATCTAATTATAGCTCATAAGTGTTACTTTTTCTATATTTAATTTGATATTGATTGCTTTAATGATTATCATCTAAATTGATGAAAATGTCTCTATCTATATGAATATGAGTAGAGTTGTAGTACTAGGAGAAGGGTAGAAGGGTGGTTGGACTAGTAGAAGTTATAGAGCCTTAGGCCATGAGTACAAGAATGTGTCAGTGTGGTAGAGCTAGTAGTTATATCATCTATAGAGCATATTTAGTTTCTTTATTATGTCTTAAATGGCACTAACTAAGCTTATGAGTACAATCTTTATGATTAAGACTCTCTACCTTAAATTAATTGACCTTTTATTTAGATCCATATAAAATTTTACTTCCCTTTTTACGTACTAGTTTTGTGCACATAGCTAGCTAGTAGTGGCCTAATAGATATCTTATGATATTTTTATTGATTTAATATTTACATATAGTCAATGATATAGGTATGATTTGTGGCTAGATTTGTTATCTTCAAATACTCGTGATAATTTCCATCTAGAAGGAGTTTGGAAATTAAATATCTCATGTGGGTGAATTTACCACTACTTAAACCAAAATTTCACCCCTTTCTTCATAATGTTGTTTCATATCTAGGGAGTTATTTGGTGCAGCAGTAACTCTTACAAATGGGCTAGCTTAATATTTCACCCCATAGTCTATATTGAAATGGATGTAACCCAAGTGCTTCTTGATTCCATCAAGATTTTGAGCCCTAGTTTTGGGTCCATTCAATGGATAATATATGTCAACAATTCTAATGCTTGTTTATATTTTTAGAAGGAAGGTTGTCTTCATTATTAGAGACTTCCCTCATTACAAATTCCTAACCTCACACATCTTTGATTAAGAAATCCAACCTCAACTCCATATGGACTTGTATATGCAAACAATATTAGAACCTCATCCATCTGTAGCCACTTATAGTGCCATCAATATAGATCTATAAAATCTCATCTCAAGGTGGTGGTAGACCCACCAAAGACCTAAAGATAAATATCCAAACTAATCACTGAACACGCTAGTGATTACTTTGGACATTTAGCTCGCACTAAATTATTATTTTTAAACAAATCAAATTGGTCAAAATTTTGACCAACCTTGGCCAACATTTCCACCAAATATTGGTTGAAATTTGACCAATTCTTTGGTCAGAAGTATGGCATCCTAGTCATTGATAGATCATAATTGGTCAAAATTTTGACCATGGTTTGGTGGCCATTTTGACTAACATTGGTTAGAATATTGGTAAAAATTTTGACCAATTCTTTGGTTGTGAGTATGGAATCCTAATCATTGATAGACCAAAATTGGTCAAACTTTTGACCACACTTTGGTAGCCATTTTGACTAATCTTGGTCAAAATTTTGACCAATAGTTCAACAATTGTTTGGTGGCCATTTTGACCAAAATTGGTCAAAAATTAGACCAATAGTTTGACCATTGTTTGGTGGAACTTTCAACGAAGCTTGGTCAAAATTTTGACCAATGGCCACTAATAATGCTCATACCAAATGTAGCTTATTTCAACCAAGTATTTTTTCAATATTCTGACCAACTAGAGGGTCCGTCAAAATTTTGATGACAAAAGTTGCAACTCACCACTTGGTCACAAATTCAACAACTTTGGTCAAAATTTTGACCAATTTTTGTCAAAAAATGGGTTATAATTTACTAGTGTAGATACGAAGATTGTGTTGGCATAAATCTTTGTGGATGATACATTATTTACTAGAAATGATTATTTGTGTAAATCTTTTCCTAAGGAAATGAATAAGGAATTTGAGATGTGAATTTTTGGAGAGATCAAATTCTTTGTTGGCTTGCAAATTCAATAGAAGAATGATGATATCTATATTACTCAATTAAAATACATCAAGGAGATACTGAAGAAGTTTGGAATGGAGGATTCTAAAGTAGGTGGAACATCTATGTCTACTGGACATAATATTTCCAAAGATGATGATTCAAAAGAAGTAGATTAGACTATATATAGATCAATGATTGGAAAACTTCAGTGTGTGGTGCATACAAGACCTGATATAACATTAGCAATGGGAATGGTGGCAAGATTCTCTGCTAATCCAAAAGAAAATCATATCAAAAGAATCATGAGGTATCTAAAGGGTACTAAAGATTATGGTTTGTGGTATAATAAAGGAGACAAATTTGAATTGAAAGTATTCATTGATGCTGATTAGGCATGAAGTATTGATGATAGGAAGAGCACTAGTGGTGGAGCATTCTTTCTTGGAAAGAGGCTAGTATCTTGCACAAGCAAGAAGCAAAACTATATCTCTCAGTCAACCAAAAAAGAAGAATATGTTGTAGTTGTCAATTGTTAAAATATTGTTTGGTTCAAACAACTATTGACAAGTATGAAGGAAGAGATCAAGGATCCAATTTATTTTTTCTGTGATAACACCAGTGTAATTAACATTTCCAAGAATCTTGCGATGCATACCAAAACCTAGCACATTGCAATTAAATATCATTTCTCAAGAGAATTGGTGCAAGACAAGGAAATAAGATTGGAATATGTGAATAAAAAATAACATATTACATACATATTCACCAAGACATTACCTAAGGATGCATTTTTTTTATCTAAGAGGTAAGATAGGGGTCATTCCCCTATCTAAATCTCACAAATCAGACTTTAGTGATGCATCAACCAAGCATGTTAAAGATATGTCAAGTTGATGTAGTATGTAAAAGGGTATATTGCATATGAATCAATACATTAATTACATAGAAGTTCATTGAATGCTATCTTTGGCATGAGATGTCAAAGAGGTAGAGTTTTGTCATGCATCATAATTTTTTTATGTCTGATGGAGAAAGTTTTCTGTCTATATATGTTAGAGATGTCAAAGAGGGAGAATGTTCTTGAATGATAAACATAATGAAACTAAGGAATATATCCTTACTTTTATTTTTCTCCAAAATTTTATTGTACTATGACATATTATGTTGCCATCAATGCCAAAGAGGGAGATTGTTGGACATAATTGTTCTATTGTATATTGTCTTTAATGTTACACAAAATGTCAAGTATTTACGAGTCAGTGTTTATCAAGCTCACTTAGGTGATGAAGATAGTTTCTAGTGTCTGTTGAGCATTCCAGAGTAAACCAAGTTTAGGGATAGTATGTGACAAGTTTCACTCGGGCACCAAAGAAAGTTTGTAGGAAGACCGTGTCTACCGAGTTTACTTGGGCACCAAAGAGAAGTTGGCACATAAGTAGTGTTAACCAAGCTCATTTGGTTACCAAAGGAACTTATTTTAGGATGTAGTGTTAATTGAATTTACATAGTTAACAAAGGATGTTTGAAGAAAGTCTTTTCTAAGTTAGTTTTGACCGAGATGGGTTGGCTAACAAAGGATTTTCTTGAATCAACATATTTAATATAATGAATTTACTTGTTAATTGTAGCCAACTTAAGGGATGCATTTTGAATATTTATAAGTGTATTCAAGTAGAATTGAAAAGGAAAAATATAAAAGTATAAGGTCAAGTTGTGGGATTGAAAAAAGAAGCATGGGATTGAAAAAATAAACCAAGTGAATTAGAAGGATAGTAGAGTAACCTGAGTTGATTGAGCTGCAAAGTTTTACTTGACCAAGAAGGATCAAGTTTTCAAGCCAAAAAAGAGGTCTAAAATTAACAATACAATTGCATCAGTAATCAAGTCATATAATTGTTACTCTCTAATAATTGTAGCTGTGTATCAAATCTCTTAATAGAGTTAGCTTAACAACTATTTGCCAAATCCTCTAACAAGGTGGCATTTCTAAATTGAAGTGTCTAAAGACCTCTAACAAGACCACTCCTAATAGGTTGATTAAATCCTTTAATAGGGTCACACCTATCAATGTGTTTTGTAACCTTTAATAGGGTCTCCTCCTAATAAGACTCACTTCAGAAGAGTGAAAAATAGTAACTAGTTGCAATTGGTGTTTTTTCTCAAATTGGGTTTCCACATTAAATCCTAGTATCATATGTGTTGATGTTATTTGATTTTTATTTCTACAACTAATTTAATTATGGTCAATAACATTAAACATCTTAAGAAGCATTTATTTTAGTAATTACCGAGTAACAAAGATTCTCAATGTTTGCTAAGTGATTCAATTGTAACCAAGTTATAGTAGTATTTTCAATTTCAACAGAGCTTTTTATTTTATTTATATTGACATGTAATGGATTTTAGATTTATTTTTGTGCTAACTAATTCAACCCTCCCCTCTCAGTTACTCCTCTTATATTTCCAACAAAAAAGTCTCCAATTTTCTTTTATATGTGGTTAAATTGACACTGAGAGAATAAATAGGTAGATGAGAAATAGATGTTCTAGGATGATATGATTTTTTTGACAAAATTGCACCCTAATTGCTATTTAAAGATATTGTTTGTTCCATTTGTTTAAACTTCCTATCAATCTAGGATGATATGATTTTTTTGACAAACTTGCACCCTAATTGCTATTTAAAGATATTGTTTGTTCCATTTGTTTAAACTTCCTATCAATCTTCTCTTTGGTCCAACACAAGATATCCTTTAAGTTGGGGTTGAAAGAAAAAGGGGTTCAAATATATTACTTGATGATTTAGTGCTTTCCACATAATGAGATATTTTGAGAATTAGTTGTGAGGGTAAGCACTCCACCCTACCATAACAGATTTCTTGAGTGAGATCTTACTCCTAGAATTATCACATAAGAATTCCAAATTTCTCATCAATTTTTCCACACTATATTCCTCCAATTTAATCAATAAGGTTTAATCATGCAAAAACTAAATGCTAGACAAGACCTCATTATTAGGGAGGGAATCCCTTTCACAAGTGGAGATAGTTAGATGTCTCCTAACATATAACATAAGGCATCAACAACCAAGACAAAAATTATAGGTTGATAAACTCTTTCCCAATGGATCTAAACATATGAAAAGTATCAAATTTAATCATGTTTACCTCTACCATTGCATTAGCATCCTGGTTATAGAGCTTTGACCACATGAGAGTAATTATATAGAAAACCAAGACCCTCAAGCATAGTGTTTACAAACATTCCATTCTATAAAATCATAATCCTTCTCAAACTTAATTAGTAACATTTCAACATATTTATGCAAGATGGTGAGCGAGAGCAGGAGTGTGGAGAAGGGAGTTGGTGAGAATTTGGTTGTGAATTCCTTTGGCAAAAATGTGATTGGTTTGTCTAGGTCTAAAGTGTGAGCTGTGTCAGCCAAAGATTCCTCTACTGAAACTAGCAATCTTGATGATGGTGGGACTTTGGAGGACTCAGGGGGGGCAAGAAGAATAAAAAATGGTCCAATCTATTTGAGGTATGACCAACTAGAAAATCTATCTTCTCGTCGGTCAAGGATATTTCCTTGAAGGATAAAGGTATGTCCTCCATTGAAATACCATATCAAATCATTGATAAGAACATCTCTTGTATGGATTCAACTTTGGTTGGAAGGTTTTTAGGGGCTAGACCCAACATTGAAGTTGTTAGGGCCTGTGTGAGTAAGAAATAGAAGCTGAAAGGCCAGGTTGATATTATGGTAATGGCCAAAGGGTGTCATTCTTTCTACTTTTCTTGTCAAGAAGACAAGTGGTATATCCTATGTTGTAGCCCTTGGGTCTTGGGGAAGCATACTTTGATTTTGCAGAAATGGATATCGAATTTATACTCTTTGGATGATTCCTCCATTTAAGCCCCTGTTTGGATCAGACTGATCGGCCTCCCACTTGAGTTTTGGGTGGAGAATGTGTTTCAGGGCATTGCCAACACATTTGGGAAGCTTCTTCATTGGATCTTGTGACTATTTCTCAAAGAATATTGAACTATGCTAGGTTTTGTGTTGGGGTTTTCTAGGGTATTGACTTGCCTAAATCAATCTTGCTCAAATCTAAGTTGGGTAGTATGAATCTATTCCATTCACCTATTTTTAGTGTAAAAAATCTGGCCACTAGGCTAAAAATTGCCCTTCTTTGAAGGGGGCTCCTAAGAAGGTTAAGAAAGTGTGAGTGAGAAAGGCACAAAACAATGTTACTGAGAAAATTAAGAGTGGAGATGAGTCTTTTGCAGTGGATGCTCCTCCATAGGAACAGATCTATAGTTAGAGACTCCTAAGAGTGGAGGTGAGCTCTTGGGTGTGGTTGTTGAGACTTCTAAGAGTGGAGGTGAGTCTTTGGGTGTGGATGTCCCTCAACCTAGCTTGGGAGTTCAAGAGCTGGTGTTGGGGACTAAGGTTGGGGTTCAGGCTATACTATTAAATCCTAATAGTGACTGTAAGACCCAAGGAAGGGAAGAGATTTACCCCAAGAAAGGGGATGATAATGATCATGGGTTAATCCATAAGGATCTGTCTAGTGTTGAGAGTATTGATCCTTTAGCTCAGGTTGTTGTTCTGGTAGGTAGCTTTGTCAGAAGAGAAGTAGAGGATCTCTTAACTATTTCACAAGAGGAGGAAACAATGTGGGAGGAGGAGTCTTTAGGTGCTAACTAGATCCCAGTTGGTAAACAATCTAAAACCAAGAAGAAAAGAGTAAGAAATAACAAAAAGGAAGAGGAGATTACTACTACCAAATCCAAGAATAAGAAAGGGGGCATCTCTAGCACATCCTCAAACCTAGAATCAAAAAAAGGGAATTCTAAATATAACAAGGGTAGAGATTGTTGTCCTTCTTCAACACCTACAAGGTTGATCCTCAAGAATGAGGATGTTGGCTCTTCCCCTTCCATAGTGGGAAGACCTTCTAACATGTACAAAGGAACTATTGAGATTAATAGAAGTATTGTGCATGGTAGTCAGAGGACTATCTTTGAATCAAAAGATTTTCATAGAATATGAAGATTATCTCATGGAATATTTGAGGGTTAAATAATCATCACAAACATGACATTTTGAAAAATATGATTAGGGATAGTAGGTCGGATATTTTGGTTATTCAAGAAACAAATATGTTGAAGGAAAAAGTGGAAGGTCTTCCAATTTTGAGGGGTGGGAAGATCATAGAGAATGATTCTGAGGGAGCCTCAGGAGGTATGGAATTTTTTTGGATTAATAGGTGGATTCAAGGAGATCTTATCTCTCAGACTAGAAACATGATGAATGTTAGATTACTAACTCCAAGGATGGCTTCACTTGGGTTCTTACTAATTTCTATGCTCCCAATCCCAAGTGGGGAAGAAAGGCTCTTTGGGAAGAAATTTCTAACCAAAGAAAGCTTTTTGATAATGAGAACTAGATTGTTATGGGAGACTTCAACACCCCTCTAAAAGAAGCTAAAAATGGGGAGGTAGTTAGATGAATCTGGATAATAGATAAGGCCTTATGGACTTTATTAATAATCATCTTCTTCATGATCTTGACTTGCGTGGGGTTGAGTACACTTGGAATAACAGAAGAACTGGAAATGATCTCATTCAGGTCAGGTTGGACCATGCTCTTGTAATCAAAAATTGGTTCCTTAATTACAAATGCTCTCTTAGTGCTCAAGTTCATTTGGGTTCAGATCATTATCCAATTTTTCTTGTGGCTGATAAGCTTAATTACCAGAGAAATTTCCCCTTTAGGTTTGAAAAAATGTGGACTCTTCATCTGAACCTAGAGAACCTCATTAAGGAGTGATGGGGTATTATTGTGGAAGGTACAACTATGTTTAAATTTGTAGCTAAACTGAACAGTGTCAAGAAAAACATTTAAAAATGGAACAAAGAAACCTTTGGCGACATTTTTGAGAATAAAAATAAGATTTTGGAGGAACTAAAAGAAATATAGGATAAGATTTAGAAGGATAGATATGAGTCTGTCTCTAGGGAGGAATAAAGTGTAAAATTGGTTGAGATTCATGATATCATTTCCAAGGAGGAGATGTTTTGGAGGCAGCGATCTAGAAATATTTTTTTGAAGGAGATAGAAATACTAAGTATTTTCATATGACTACTTTGAAGCATAGAATGACTAATAGAATTTCTAAGCTTAATATGGAAGAGGGAGTAACTAAGAATGAGGAGACTATTGAAAGGGAAGTGATGGATTTTTTTTAGTAATTTTCTTCAAGGTGAACCCAATTTGGATATGGCTAAGTAGGATTTTTTTCTTGATTGTATTCCAAATTGCATTTCTGATGGTCAGAATAATTCTCTTACCTCCATCCCTTCTTCTAATGAGATTTCTAAGGTTGTTTTCTCTTTTGATGGATATAAAGCCTCAAGACCTGATGGGTTTCCTTTTTTGTTCTTTCATAAGTTTTGGCATATCATTGGCATTGATGTTTGTAATGAGGTTAAGGAATTCTTTGGATCCAAGGATATTCTTAAAGAAGTGAATGGTACCTTCATTTCTCTTATTTTGAAGAAGTTGGGAGCAAATAGTATGGATCAATTTTGGCCTATTAGCCTTTGTGATTCTTTTTACAAGATTATTGTTGTCACTTAGGTTTGCACCCTTGTCCAGAGCCTATGCATGAGGACAACCTAGTGAAACATGGAAAGAACCTCCAAGCTATGGGACTTGAACTGTGAGTTTGAGTCTTCGAAGAAGGCTGGCTTCCTCTTACTATCAAGATGCACCTAACTACTCTTGGAGAGGAAAAGGGAGAAGGAGAACATGAAAGAAAATCTACCTAATCTAATCTAAAGAGGCGATGCACCAAAATAGCGTGTTCAGACCAAACTCTGCCCATATATGCACTATTGAACCAGAATGAAACTAAGGATATACACATTCAGACTTGCTTTAATCAAATAATCACATTCAGACCAAAAAAGCTGAATGAATGACACAAGGAAGGAGAAGATTCACTTATATATCATTCACAGGCTGAAAGAGATATAGTCATGCAGATTACAGATTTCCATAAAACATCAATGAGAGGCAAGGATTCTTGCACTTTCACACCAATGGCTGAAGGAGATAAGGTAGAATGTCATATGGTTCAGAGGCAAGAGGAATGTTACACTAGAGTTGCAGAGCAACAACAAAGAACAATAGAGAATGTTCCAACCATAAAAAAATCTACAAAAAATGCCTTTATAGTGCAGGCATAATTGAGATTTTCCCTCCAAAACTATCCTACAACTACCGCCATCAAGTCCTGTAGGGAACAATCATGGGGATCTGAAGAAAATTTGATCTTTGTTTAGCTTTAGGTACCATGAAATCTGATTTTTTGTATCAAATAATGCCTCAAAAAGATATAAACGGTGCCATTAAACCATTCTGACCAAGTAGATGGATCACTGGAGGTGGTGGAGTGCTCTCTCACATTTAGCATTCACTTATGGTGGTTGGGATTGATCATGAAGATCGGATCATGTGGCAAAACCCTAATCTCCTCCTATTTTTGGTTCATGAGTAAGCATGATCAGCAGGTCAACATAACCTTGGCACCAGGATGAGCCACGTGGACCAACAACCTTTTATCTTTCTGCCACCTTGCAAGGTCCTCCCATGTTGACCACTCTCTTTCTTTACTAACCGCGCCAACCTGTTAAAACTTAATCGCGACAGCTTATAACACAACCGCCAGCCCTTAACTGTCAACCCTTAGTGTTACCTTCCTAGGCCCACGAGGACACATGTCCTCAAATTTCTACCTCACCATGTATATCTCCTGAGTATCTTTCTATAGTGACGTAATGAGGGTCGTTGATCTGCCTTGATCCTGTGGATGACATAACTCGCGCATTAAAACCTGACAAAGACCCTGTGTGATGTCATTTTGTCCACGTGTCATCAAGTTGTTAACTTGCTATACCTAAATAGTGTGCATCTTCACATGGTGAGTTAACAAGGACCATAGATTTGCCACCATCTGAAGACCCTGAAGGTACACACAATCTATCAATGTATTGACCAATAGAAACTTGGTCCTTTTCTAGCTTGGCATAGTAAGTTCTTTCTTTTGCGACCTGCTGAGGGAAACAAGACCCATAGGGACACATGTCACTAGGTCGTTAACTCGCTATACCTAAACAACATGCATCTTCACATGGCGAGTTAATGAGGACCATAGATTTATGCTGATCGGATGATGGTGAAAGATGCGCTGAAGGGACTGGCCCACTATTTGCATTGTCATCACCCTAGCCAATGAGAAGTCAACCAACTGCCAACGTGTCATTAACCTGTACACTCCTTCCTGACGCATCATTGGTTCGAGTTCCACCATGTGGCTTATGGAACAGACCTGGCCCCACAAGACATGTGGCAGCAAATTGCCAACTCACTATACATATCCTCTGAGCATCTTTCCATGATGAGTTAATGAGAGCCATTGATTTGAGGTTGATCCAAGGGTGAAGAAACTGCATCTGACGTCCTGAAGATTGGTGGGTCCCATACTCGCTAAGTCGCTATGAGTAAGCAACCTGCAACTCTCCATGGCAAGAAGACGATGGCCATTGATCTGAGATCGGATCAAAGGTGGGGAAGCTACACAAAGCTTTCTAAAAAGTGGTGGGCCCCATTCTTGCTAAGTCACTATGCATATCTTTCAAGTAGCTTTTCTTGGCGATGCAGTGAGGGTCATAGATCCAGACTGATCCAATGGTGAGGTACTTGCAGGCCGGTGGAAAACAAAAGCAAGAAATATCATAAGGTTTTTTATCATTTTTAAAAAAAATATTTTGAGGGCATTAAAATAGTATAAAGCTAGGAAGTGTCTGTTGGCAGGTGAGCATTTGAATTTTGAATATTGGCGGGGTGCAAAAAATGGTAACAATTATCTCTAAAGTGTTGACCTTAGAATTCTACCTCTCCTTCCTTTTGTCATTTCTAGAAAACAAAATGGGTTTGTTCCTAGCAGACAAATTCTGGACTCTATTATTACTGTGCATGAAAATATTCACTCTCTTTTAGTTTCTATGAAAGAAGGGTTTCTTTTTAAACTGGAGCTTTCCAAAGCTCATAATAGAGTGGATTATAATTTCCTTCTTCGTGGTCTTGAAGCATTTGGCTTTAATACAAGATTTAGGGATTTGATCTTCATGTTGGTCTCTTCTACTACTTTTTTGGTGCTTGTTAATGGCTCTCCTACCCCTTTCTTTAAAGCTTCAAGAGGTCTTAGACAGGGGGACATGATTTCTCCTATTCTTTTTATAATCTTGGTTGAATGCCCGAGGAGATTTGTCAAAAAAATGGTGATGAAGGGGGACTTTGTGGGCCTAAATCCTTTCTCCTTAGCTTTTATATGTACTCATCAAATTTTTTTTGATGACTCTATTGTTATGGGAGAGGCCTTGGTTAGAAATGCAAGGAATCTTTAAAAAGCCTTGGAGGATTATGGGAAAGCTTATGTACAAACTATTAACTGGAGCAAAAGTGTGATATACTTTATTAATGTTAATGAGCCTAGGAAAAATAAAATTAAAAAGATTATTGGCTATGAGATTGGCTCTCTCCCTAGCTCCTATTTGGGGTTACCTCTATATCTGGACCCTCCTGATAGCTTTTGGAGCTTGTTGATTAACAAAATTCACATGAAACTTGCTGGTTGGAAAGGTTATTGTTCTGAAATCTATCCTCCAGAGTGTCCCACTTTATGCTTTGAGTGTTTTCAAAATTCCAAAGAATTTTTCTCTAGTTATTGAAAAAATTCAGAAGATCTTCTTATGGACAGGTACAACGATTAAAAAAAGGTTACCTTTGATTGCTTTAGAGAAAGTTTGTATGCCCCAAGTAATAAGGGTGGGCTTGGTCTGAGAAGAGTTACAACTATGAATGAATTTTTATTGGCCAAATTATTATGGAGATGGCACAAAGAGGAAGGGGAATGGAAGAATATTTGGGCTGGAAAATAAAACAAGGATAACATTGATTTCAATCAATTCCTTCATAATGATTTGGGGCAAGGGGGATCTGTGCTTTGGAAAAATGATTAGAAATGAAAACACATAATAAGTAAAGGGGTCAGATGGAAGGTGGGACTTGGATTTTGGATCATCTACTTTGTGAGGATCCAAGGTGGAATAATTATATGGAGCAATGCAAGAATCTTTTTGGTATTTATGTGGTGGATTATTGGAAAAATGAGATGTGGGTGGACCTCAAAAGGGTGAATGAAAACTTGGTTGACCTTAACAAGAGTTTGAATGTCATCTTTTTAAGTCAAAAGGAGGATGATCTAATATGGAAGTCTAATCCCAGTGGAATTTTCTCTATTTCCTCAGCCTATGCTAACTATTTTGATATGCATCAAGTACCTTGTTAGGCTAAGGCTTGGGTGAAAGGTTTAACATCTAAAATTAATATTTTCTTTTGGATTCTTTTGCAAGATAAGATCTTGAATTTAGAAAATTTAGAGAAGAAAGGATTAATTATTATCAATAGGCGTGTTCTCTACAAAAATGATTGTAAATTAGTCAACCATATTAATTTGCATTTCCCTTTTTCCAAAATGCTATGGGATAAGGTGTGTAACCTGCTGAATATGGTTTGGGTCTTTCCAGTCACTATTCAAATGTTCTTTACTAGTTGGAAATCCCCTTTCAAGAATGTTTTGATTTTATGACTGTGGGATTTTATTCTTCACCATCTTTATTGAGGTATTTGGAAGGATCACAATGATAGGGTCTTTTGAGGTGTGGAATCCAGTGAGATCAAGTTTTTTTGTAAAATAAAGCTCCAATCATAGAGAATATCAAAGCCATTGGTTTTGGACAACAACCTCACAATGATTGGGAAGATAGAGTGGTCCAAAATTTGAACCTTGGGAGTTTGTGTAGGGACAAGCAAGACCCTAATCTGAGGGATAATGCTAGATGGGATAGGCCATAGGTGAATTGGTTCAAGATAAATTTTGATGAGGCCTCTAAAGGAAATCTGGGCATTGCTGGATATGGAGTTATTATTAGGAACTCTTATAGTGAGAGAGCGGGATGTATGGATATTCATATTGGTTGTCAAACTAATCATGTGGCTAAAGCTTGTACTGTACTTCATGGTCTTATTTATGCTAAGAGTTTGAATTTGAGGAAGGTTTGGGTGGAAGGAGACTCCCTCAATATCATTAACTATCTTAATAATATTACTAAACCTTCATGGACTATTAGCAATATTATTCTTTAGGCTAGTAATATTATCAAATCTTTTGATATATGTATTGTCACCCATAACTTTAGGGGAGCTAACCATGCTCCTAATTGGGCTGCTAATGTGGCATGCCTAAGTGAGCAGAAAGTTATTTGGGATAATAATGATCCATTACCTACTGATGGTTTCCAATTTATCAATTATGATAAATTGAGGTGTACGCAAAAATGTTTTAATAATGATTATGTCAGAGATTTGTAATTATGTGCTGATCACAATCAAGTTATGGTGGGTGATGATTTTTTAAATGCTAAGCTTTATTACACAGAGATTATGGGTTGTCATTTCCAAAATTTTCTTTGAATACAAATTTAATTTTGGTGACAGTGTGTATAGGGTTTTACAGAGAAAGATCTCCAGTGACATTGTAGGGAAGAACATGGGAGGTAGAAGGAAGAGAGTGGAACCTACAAGCTACAAGGAATGGATGAAGAAAAAGGAGGTTTGGGACATTTTAAGGCGTGAAAATCTTACTAGATTTATGGAAAGGCTCAAAGGAAACAATCCTGTCATAACACAACAATTCATCAAAACATGGTGGGATGGCTTTATTTTGGTTGGAAACTAGAGGATAGAGGTGACTAAAGAGGCAATTACAGAGGCCACGAGGTTGGATATGGATGGCATCAACTTATATCAGGATAGGAAGTACTCAGACATGGCTATTGCCAAATTCATGGAGTCAGCAAAAGAGCAAAGCCGACTGGTGAAAATTGGTAACTCATATTTCAACCTTGCCTTTGTTTCTCGACCTTGGAGATTTGTTTTGTTTGTTATCATGGAATACCTTACTCTAGATGGATGATTTAAAAAGCTCTATTGTTATCATTTTATGTTAGTTAATCACTTTACGAATGATGTAAGAATCAATTTTCCATTTTACTTGAGGCAGTCTCTAAGTTTCTCTATCCAGGCTATTCAAAATGACCTGAATGGGGAACATGTGTGTCATGAGGGTCTTATGGTTCTCATAATGAATGTTTTGAAATCCAAAAAGACTAATAAACCTAGGGGCAATTTGAAGGTGGTGGAGTATGACATAGAGGGTAGTCTCCCGGAGAAAGGTTATGATTCAGACACTAAGGATGATGCAGAGGGGGGTAATAAGATTTCAAAGGGGGTATTGGGAGTAGCTCTCAGAAGAAGAAGATTGTTGAAGGGAGTGACTCTAACTGTGAAAGTGATTTTGTTGAGGAAATGGTGAGAGATTATCAAAAGAAGAGGAGTAGAGGAAAGAGTAAGGGCATTAAGGGTAATATTGATGATAAGGCTTCATCCCCATCGGATGGTGAAACTCTTTCCCATAGAATGGAGAGGAGGTGAGAATCTATGAGATTATAGGAGGAGAAGACTCAGAATACTATGAAGAATGCAACACTGGAAAGAGAGGATTATGGGGATCAAGAGAAAAGTCTAGATTTTGATAGGATCAAGGGAGAGATTGGATCTACCAAAGGCCTGTTAGGAAACCCTAGGCCATTCTAAAGAAGATTGGAATTTTGAAACAACAAATGCGGTTAATTGGAAAGGAAGTTGAGCAAGTTAGCAAACTAGCCAGAGGGGAGCATACTTTGGGTCAACATATTGACCAGCATTCTGAGATAATTGGAAATGCTAAAGAGGTTAAAAACCTTATGAGAAAGATTCCACAGATTGAAACTAATAATAGGGTGTTGGAAAGGGCTAATAGTGATAATCAAAAGAAGGTGACTAGGCTGGAGATCAAGCTAAATAATATTGAAAAGATGATCAAACAAATGACAGATAATAGTAATTCCTTAAAGACCATGGCAAATAATGTGAGCAGTCTCCTGAAAAAGCTGGAGCAAGAAAAAGGACAAGATTTCCCTTCAGTGGTTGACATCCAAGGTCCTAGAAAATTAACTCGGGCTCATTCTAAGAAGAATGAGGATATGTACAAGATGGAAGAGGTGAAGGCTGTTATAGAGAATATGCACATTCTAACAAACTAGGCCACTGACTTGATAAAGACTATATAGTTGTTCGGGTGTTGGTCTTTTGCTATCTTTTGTTGTTCTTTTCAGCTCTGTTTCTGGTTGGCCTCTTGTTTCTATGTTTCTCTTTGCTCTATTAGGAGGTTTTTTTTAATGTTGATCTTTTCTTTAAACTATATTGCTAGCTTTAGGCTTTTCTTTCATGAATCTAGTTATTATGTAAAAGGTTTCGAGTCCTTTAAAACTTTTTTTTTCTTAATCAAAAAAATTTCAATATATTAACTTGATTATTTTGTCCATTTCATGGCCTCCCCACAAGTTAGGAGGTTTTTCCTTATATATCCACCTTTCACAAATTTAGTATGTGTGGGATTGAACATCTTTGGAAGGACATTATCCAACCCTTTAGGAATGCATGTTTACTAGTATCTTATATGATATTGTAATATATGAAATGGTACAAAAAATATATGTTACTGCACCCCAATTCATAAATACATTATAATAAAAATCCTCCACAAAGAGAATCCAATTAGAATAACCTAGGGAAGGAAGGTGCCAATATAAGATATTTTACATAAGGGTTTCTGTTTCTTTGCTACAATAATTTGTATATGAAAGAAATGATATAATGAAGTAAGTGCAAGGAAAAATAAGTAAGAACAATTATACCTATAAATAAGATGAAGAAAATATCACATTGAATCCAAATTCATGTACTATTGGAACCTCAAAACTAGGTGTAACTCTTGATTTAACAAAGAAAGACTTGAAACTCCCTTCTTCTAAAATTTCATTAAAGGATGGGTGGGACAAGTTTCTATTGTGACTTATCCCCAAAAAGTTGACATGATCTCCCTAGAATGTTAACTTGTTCATGGAATTTTTTCTCAAAATTTGTGTGTGGATTTTCTTATATGTCTAGAAGGATTTCTAAATTCATAGTTGCACCCAAGATTGTTTGCACATTCCAATATCATAATTTGTGTGTGAGTGTCTATATAGGGGTTTTCCTTGGTCAACCCTTAATTTTAGTGATTCCCACCTCCATAGATAGTCATTATGATAGAGATATTGTGCAATGCTTGTGAATCTAGAGTATGTCTAGGAGCTAAAATGCATAAGTGAATGCTTAAATATACTCTTATTTAATTTTTTGAAACCCTACCCTATCATGAAAATGTAATCATTTTATAATTGAGTGCATGCATATAACCATAGATCCAAAATGCTAACATATAAATATGAAGCAAAAATGTATATATTTAAAAATATAAAAAGGGCTCATACCAAATCCTAGATAAGAAGATTAAAATTCAATTTCCTAGCCATGATCAATTGGTAACACCGTAATGATATTGAAGATGATGTTTTGAATGCTTGATTTCTTGAGAAATGATATATTTTCTTGATAGAGAAAAGTGTAACCTTTGGTGGAAAATACTTGTTTCATGGGATGTCTTCAAATTGTGGCTTCAACATTGGAACCTCTTTCATAATTATTCAAAAATGAGTTATGAAGTTTAATTTTATAGTGAAATCATGAGATTAATAAGTAAGATAAGTGTAAATCTAGAAATCCCACAAATACTTGGGATGAGATCTCTCCCCAAATATAGGCTCAAAAACCCTAGGGATAGGTTACCAATGGCTACTTTTCTGAGGGACATTTGCACAATGTCAACAATGGAGATTTGCACACCAAAGATGGGCCAAAATTTGGTTTGTAGGTCTCGATTAATCTATAAATGTGAGGTAAGAATAAATAGATTATAACAATATTGGGATTGTATATTGAGGCCATAAAATGTCAAATAGGTTGTAGGAGATGAAATTATTTTTCTATTTAGAGGTGAAATAGAGAGAAATTACTAATAAGGTCCAATGTTGATTCTATAGAAGCTGGAGAGATTAGAGAACCCATATTTGAATTCGGTATGGATTAAGTGTAATTATGAAGTTCCAATTTGAAATCTATAATGTAAACACACTAAAATAGGTGTTAAAAAATTGTACAATTATAGAAATATAGGTATTTATAATTTAGGATGATACATTTAGCCCCCACTTTAATAGCATATAACATACATATCTATGAAAGATAAAGTACAAAAAATCAATAAATGAAATGAATCTATCAGGGCCCCTAGTGTGCAATTCTTGCAAGAATGTTAGGAACTGCAAAATGAAAAATTAAATGTAAATAAGAAACCATAAATGACCTAGGTGTTACTAGAGGAATGATAAAATTTGTGATTATTAATATGTTTGGTCCTTTTTTGACTTACTATTAGGAAGGTGAAATAGAGAATCATGTGTAACCAGGTCTACCATCCTAAATTAACAATTGTTATTGATAGGTGCTCATTTTTAGCCCCAATTTAGTATGTATGGGTTTCCATATTGATTTTGTATCCTCCTTTCCCTTTTGAATTCTTCACTTACTCAACATTATTTTTTTTAAAATTTGAGAATGACTCTAATGTCTATGTGTGATCTCTCATTTTCCATCCCATTACATAACTCATCTTTCATCTAGGTCCTTTACATGCACTTTTAAATTTTGAGAATTGCCTTGATTTTTGGGAGGGACAAGGTTTTCAACACCCTTTCTTGGTATTAACCCACAACTTCCATAAAATTAAAATAAGATGTGCTTGGACAAGGTAGAATTGAGTTAGCCTTATCTTGGACAAGATTCACCAAAGTCAACCTTGTCTTAGGGATTTTCATTTTGGTGAGCCCCAAGATGAATGCAAAGGTTTATCTTTTAGACCATTAATTAGGGTTGGCATTACAAAATCTAGGCTAAAAAATGTGAATAAAATGAAACCACTTCCTCTCATTTCACATACACATCTATTACACAGCTAAAATTCATGATCAAGATACATATACATGCTACTTATCACTCATTTTTTGTGAATTCAAAATATTCAAGTGCAAGGAAGCCATTTATCATTTCAAGTCTTCTTCTTCCTCAATCCAACATTGTGGAAAAAAAACATTCATCATTCAAGGGTTTTGGTTTCATGATTTCCTATTGAATTTTTGTGGAGTCTAAGCTATTGCATAAGTACTTTTGATTATATCCAAAGAGACATTGTATCATTGAGGTATAAGGTGATTTATGTTCTAGATCTAGGTTGAATTTCCTTATGCAATTTCAACTTCATTTCAAGGTTAGTTCCTATACAAGATTTGACCAAGGGAATCCCATTTCCACAATTTTTTTCCTTTATTTTTGCATTCATGAGTAGGTTTTTTATAGTTTTGCATACATTTTTCAAGAGTTACAAAATTAGGTATAGATCCTTTACAAAATTTATTAGATTGAAAATATCCTACACAAGGTCGACTATTCAGGAGCTTCTCTCAACATTGCCTTTTGGATCTAAAATTTTTACCACTAGAATTTGTAAGTGTTAGAGTGCTATATCTAGAACCATTTCTAGTTCTGACATATCTACAATGGTCAAAACTTGATCTAAAGTTATTCAACCTCTCCTAGATTTTAGGTGATTTCATTCTTCCTCTTTTCCTCTTTCACATACTTTTCTGCATTAGATATTATATCATGTATTTTTATTGTCCATATCCTTTGTCATAGTATCAATGCTTTTTATACATCATAATAAAAATTCATTAAAAAAGGAATGCCTAAATCCCCCTTTTTCTCCAGATCTTGCTTTAACACTCCTTTATCATTATTTGATTGTGCTAATTATATTTTATTAAGGGTGGGTTTGTATTATAATGCATAATGTAATCCAAAGAGTGATATACATACTAACATTTCTCACAAATTTTTGTTGTACACCAAGGGATTGAGTCATGATTCCAATATCTAAAATGGTATGGAAATTAGATCTTTCTATCTCAAGTTATGATTGATTAAGTGAAGGTATGTATTAAATGATTAAATAATAAATTAAAATATATTGAACAAAGCACAATTAGTCACTTGAAAAGAGAAAGAACACACATCAAAGATTGAAGATAATAATCCATGATCTAATCCACTATCATATCTATGAGAGCATGGAGGGAAAGAGAGAGATCATAAATCAAAGATGATAGAAAGTGTTGAAATTATGATGGAAATATTGGTGATAATTGTAAGGAGATACTTGGTTGGTTTTCATTAATGGAAACCAAGTTAGAATAGTAAAGCATTATTATGAGTGAGGAAATGATGAAAGTAAGACATGATTGATGTGAATAAGCTTTTGATCGATGATGCAACAAAAAGGTTACATCTAACAGAGAGGTTGACAACTTATACCACACTTTTATGGTGATCATGATGCGTGTGTAATTGTGTAGTGGTATCATAGGCACAAAATCATTATGGTCAATATTTAACACTATCATGATCACAACCTAATTGTTTTATTGGTAAGAGAGTTTATAATATCATATTTATCAAGACAGTTAAGAACACTTGATTTCTTAAAGATAGGTAGAAGATTCCTAATTGATGAGTGGTACGATATGCACGATCATGTTGGGTAATGTGATGATAAGGATTTAAGGCTATGAGATGATGAGTTGACACTATTTGAATCATGGAAAATGTATAAGGCATATTTGAAGTGGTGCATTGGAGGAGTCAAAATGTGTTTGACTACCTTGGATAATCAAATATCTTGTTGAAGGCCCACATGGTCATGATAAATTGTATTATGACATAAAAATAAGTGAATTGATTAAGGTGTCTGAATGACATGCTTAAGGTTTGAATAAATGGGTCAAATTAAGAGGAAAAAATATGTGTCTTTAACAAAACTATTCTTAAGAAGATATGTGATGATATAGATAGGTAAGATTATAAATTGTGAAGATTGTGATTGAGACAAAGAGCATAATAAAGTAGAGAATAGTTACAAAAGTGCTTAATTGGATATAACAGGAAAGAATTTCTATATCTAGATCAAAGATCTTGCTTTTTTCTAATAGTAGTAGTAGACAAATCCCTAAATTGGGTGAACTCTAATAGGTTCTTTTTGCAAATCTCTTAACTGGATAAGCTTGTAAAAGAGTAATTTAAATCCTCTAGCAACTCATTACAAATCTATTTGTACTTCTAAAAAAATAAAAATCACTTCTAATAGGGTGAACCCTCAGAAAGGGTTATTGTAGC
This sequence comes from Cupressus sempervirens, assembly GCA_028749045.1. Lineage (NCBI taxonomy): Eukaryota > Viridiplantae > Streptophyta > Pinopsida > Cupressales > Cupressaceae > Cupressus > Cupressus sempervirens. The sequence goes on from CM053785.1 coordinate 723,351,788, forward strand.
TCCTAATCGTGTAACTCATTCACTACACTACTGAGCTTGTGGGTATCATCCCCACCATGGTTCTCACCATTTAAAAAGGGTGTCCATAAATACTAAAATATATTTATTATGTGTGATGGTTTTGTGGTTGCTAGATATTGCTCTCTGTTAGGATTAAACCACAGATAGAAATAACAATTACATGCAAATATAACCAATAATAGAAAATAATAGATCACATAGAAAAGAACACAAGGCACCAAGATTTAATGTGGTTCACCCAATCCCTAGGCTACGTCCACCAAATAGCAAGTCTGATATTATTATGATCCAGTGATTACAACCTGATTACAATCTGTAATCCCTTATAGCTTAGTACCGCCGCAAGAACCAATTTTGCATCACAACTTCATGAAAATACCTAACCCTAAGCCCTTTTATACAAGTAATTTTATGTTGCTTTAGGGTTACAACATGTTGGCCTTATGTACAATACTTTCTTGATTAGCCACCACAATCTAAAAATCTTCCACTTAGGGACTGATCAAGCTCCACACTAAACAATAATCTCCCACTTGGAGACTGATCCTATAGTAATATCGCTACCACATGGGGCTCCCACTAGATCAAACCACCTTGGACTCTACTATTCTTTTATTCATATTCAGTCTAGAAGACCAACTAAAGCTAAAGAGGAGTTCAATTTCTCCCTTGTTACTACCTTTGTCAACATATTTATTGGATTGTCATTTGTATGTATCTTCTCCAGCTTTAACTGTCCATCCTCCAAAACTGAACGGATGAAATGGTATCGCAACTGTATGTGTTTGGTCTTAGAATGTAGAGCTGAATTCCTTGCAAGATGAATGACACTTTGACTATCTGTAAACAAATAATTATCCCTCTGAGGGTGTCCCAATTCTTCCAAGAAGAACTAAAGCCATATCATCTCCTTGGTTGTCTCTATAGCAACAACATACTCTGCCTCTGTAGTGGATAGAGCATTAATCTTCTATAACCTAGAAACCTAGTTCATGGATGCCCCACCAATAGTAAAGACATAACCTATAGTACTCTGCTTGGTATCAATATCCCCTGGCAAATTTGAGTCAACATAGCCCTGTAAATCAGTAGTAGAGCCCCCAAAGTGTAAACGCTTATTGGATATTCCTCTCAAATATCTGAGAATCCATTTGAATGCATTCCAATGCTCAATTCCTAGATGACTCATATACCTGCTAACCACTCCCACTGCATGTGCAATATCTGGCCTAGTACATACCGTGGCATACATCAAGCTTCCTACAGCTGAAGCATAGGGTACCTTGGACATCTTATCCTCCTCTTCTTGTGTCTTTGGACACATCTCCTTAGTCAACTTCAAATGACTAAGTAATGGTGTGCTGAAAACTTTAGCATTCTCCATAAAGAAATGTTGCAACACCTTCTCAACATAATCAGCCAAGATAGCATCAATTTTCTGTTCTTCCTATCTTTGCAAATCTTCATACCAAGAATTTTTTTTGTTGCCCCCAAATCTTTCATAGCAAATGCATGTGCTAATTGATGTTTCAGCCCCTTAATGTGATCCATGTTAGACCCAGCTACAAGCATATCATCAACATATAAACATAAAATAATATAGCTATCATCATCTGACCTCTTAAAGTAAACACAATGATCTGAATGACACCTATTGTAACCATGCTCATGCATAAAACTATTAAATTTTAGATACAATTGCTAAGATGCTTCCTTCAAGCCATATAAACCTTTCTTCAATTTGCACACTAAGTTCTCCTTACCTTTCACCTCAAAACCCTATGGCTGAGCCATATATATTCCTTCATCCAAATCACCATGAAGGAAGGTTGTTTTAACATCAAGGTGCTCTAAATGCAAATCTTCAGTAGCCACAAGACTTAAAATAGTACGGATAGAAGTCATCTTAACAATAGGAGAAAATATCTCATCAAAATCAATGCCCTTTTTTTGTGCAAATCTTTTCACAACTAACCTGCCTTTAAATCTTTTCTTACCTCCATCCTCTTCTTTTAACCTATAAACCCACTTATTGTATAAAACTCTTTTACCTGCAAGAAACTTGCATAAATCCCATGTCTTATTCTTCAACAAAGAGTGCATTTTGTCTTTCATTGTAGACTCCCACTGAATCTTAGTATCCACCTACATAGCTTCATCATAACATTCAGGTTCACCAGCATTAGTAAGTAAAATAAAATACAAAGAGGGAGAAAATCTTTGTGGAGGTCTAATTTTCCTTGTTGATAGTCTAACATTCACCAATTTGTGTGGTATTTGTTATTGTGGTTGTTGCACATCATGAAGAATGGCTGGAACATCAGCTTTTGGAGTATCATCTAGCACTACATAATCATTTTCTTTTTCTCATGTTGCTGCAATAGATCTTTGTACAACACTTTCTCATTGAATATGACATCCCTGCTTCTTAAATTTTTATGATTTTCAAAATCCAAAAGCCTATAACCAAATTTATTAATGCCATATCCAACAAATACACATTTCTTTGACTTAGCTTCCAGCTTGGTTTTATTTTCAGAATCTATGTGAGAAAATGCTTCATAGCTAAAGGATTTGAGAAAAGAATAACTGAGCTTCTTACCAGTCCATGCTTCCTCTGAAATACCACAACCCAAAGGAGTAGAGGGACCTCTGTTAATCAAATATACAACAATATTGAAAGCCTCTTCCCACATGTGTAAGGGAAACCCAACATGCAACCTCATGCTCCTTGTATGTTCCATTATAGTCATGTTCATGCATTCAACCACTCCATTTTCTTGTGGAGTCCTTGGAACAATTTTCTATCTATGAATACCATTAGTGGAGAAATAATCTAAAAATTCATGATTTCAATACTCACCACCATTATCAGATCTGAGACATTTTAATTTCTTACTAGTATCATTTTCAACCAAGCATTTCTATTTCTTAAAAGTTCGAAATACATTAGATTTATGTCTAAAGAAATAAACCCATACTTTTCTAGTTGCATCATCAATAAATGTAACATAATAATGAGAGGCACCAAGGGAAGATACTTGAGCCGGTCCCCATACATCAGTATGTACAAGCTCTACTTTCTCCTTTTTGTTTTTCTTCCCTGTCTTCACAAAACTTACTCTCTTTTGTTTTCCATACACACAACTTTCATAAAAATCCATATTAACACATTTTAGACCTGGTAGAACTTTCTTTGAATGAAGTACTTTCATACCTTTCTCACTCATGTGCCCAAGTCTGTTGTGCCACAATGCTATATCAAAATTTATAGTAGCTATTTGTTCTCCCTACTCAACTGTAGCAACTGTTCCTGAACATTCATTTTTCTCTAAAACAATTAAAGTAGAAGGAACAATATGACCTGTACAAAGATATAAGGTGCCTACTTTCACACCTTTTGCTACTACAAGAGAGCCTTTTGAAACCTTCCAATTTTTATCATTAAAAGTAACTACACAACCTTCATCACTGAGTTGCCTTGTTGAAATTAAATTCCTAAAATTCCTACTCAGCCTTGGAACATGTCTTACCTCATGTAGTAGCCAATGATTCCCATTCTGCAACTTAATCTTAATTTTTCCCTTTCCAAAAATCTGACAAGGTTCATTATCCCCAAATAAACAAGCCCAAAATCCCCTTGGACATAATCAATGAAATAACCTCTAGGAGGTGTAGCATGAAATGAAGCACCAGAATCTAAAATCCATGAATAATCAACACTTTCTAAAGACAGAAGCAAAGAATCCTCTTTGGATTTTTTACTTACCACATTTGCCTCCTTGTCTCCATTTGGTTTATCTCCTTCATTTTTCTTTTGATTCCAGCAATCTTTATTTTTATGACCTAGTTTCCCACAATACCAGTAGTTGTTTGGTCCTCTCGATTGAGACCTCCTCCCCTTTGACTTTCCTCTTGATTTCCCACGATTTCTAGAGTTTTTTCCTCTCTCAGTCATTCTGCCCCTACTTTGTGCATTCAAAGCACTTCTTGATGTAGATCCACCTGAGGTTTTCCTATGAGTTTCCTCACTCAAAACAACACCAATCATATCTTCACATTTTAGGGTACTAGATTTAGGAACAAAATTACTCACAGCCATTACCAAGCCATTCTAGCTTTCAGGAAAAGAACACAAAATCAAGAAAGCCCTAATTTCTTCATCAAAATTGATACCCACATAAGATAACTGACTAGTAATAGTATTAAACTCATTTAAATGATCTGTAATAGCCCCACCTTCTACCATTTTCATATTAAATAAATGCTTCATGAGAAATACCTTGTTTGAAGCGGAGGGCTTTTCATACAGTGTTGCTAGGGTTTTCATCAACTCTTCTATTTTCTTTTCTTTTGTAATATTAAATGCCACTGATGGTGCCAAGAATAATCGAATACTTCCAAGTGCCTTTCTATCCAAAAGATCCCATTCATCATTTGACATAGATCCTTGATTCTTGGCTTTGCCTTCCAACAGCTTCCATAAATCCATCTAATAAAGATAGTCTTCCATTTGCATCTTCCATAACTAGAAGTTCTACTCATTAAACCTATCAACCCTCAGCTTATCCTTGTCTACCATCGCTCCCACTCAACCGTGAGACTCCCACTCAAACGTGAGACTCCCACTTAATCGTGAGACTTTCCTACAAAGGATAAATGAAAGACAACCTCGCTCTAATACCACTTGTTAGGATTAAAGCACAGACATAAATAACAATTACATGCAAATATAACCAATAACAAAAAATAATAGATCACACAGAAAAGAACATAATGCACCAAGATTTAACATGGTTCACCCAATCCCTGGGCTACATCCACCAAACAAAAAGTCTGATATTATTATGATCCAGTGATTACAACTTGATTACAATCAGCAATCCCTTACATCTCAGGACCACCACAAGAACCAATTTTGCATCACAACTTCATGAAAATACCTAACCCTAAGCCCTTATATAAAAGTAATTTTATGTTGCTTTAGGGTTACAACATGTTAGCCATATGTCAGCCATATGTCAGCTACAACATCGGCCACAACCCAAAATTTTTTTACAGTACCCCAAAGAATTTATGAAGTACGTACAATACTTTCCTGATCAGTCACCACAATCTAACACTCTCCATTATTTACTTGCACCAATTACATGCTTGTGGTTTGGAATTTAATATTTTAGTTGAACAGAATGATGTTTGAATTTTGACATTATCTATTTATACTTATTCACCCCCTCTTAGTACCTAAGAATCCTAATAAATGGTATCATAGCTTTGGCCTTCTTGATAATAAGCCTAAAAACTTGAGTAAAAGATCCATAATCATGGAGAGTTATAGGTATGAGAAATAAATTGAAAGTGAGAACCAGATAATTTAAGGGCTACAATAAAAGTTGAGAAGATCCATAACCATAAGAAGATAACTTTTTGAAAAGATGAATGAAAGTGAATACTACATTGATCAGTTATCTCAAGGAGTCACGCCTAAAGAATCTAAGGAAGCTATTGCAGAGTTGATGAAGGAGAATAAAAAGATTGAAGAAAAAGTGGGAAAACTAAAAAGGGAGATTGAAAGTTAATCTATTAGGATGTGTGAAGATCTTGAAGGAAAGAGAACATTTGAGGAAGAAAGGAAAACTATAGAAGGTGCAATTTTTTTTTTTCTGAGGATGCATTAAAGGAAAAGGATGAACACATTTTTACTATATTATAAGAGAATGATATCATGCATGAGTATCTCCATGACAAGATCTTAGAGAGCCTATAAATTATGACCAAAAATTAAAGAATAAAAGAGGAAAATGAGAAAACAAAGAAGGAAATATAAAATGAGAAAGATGCAAATGAAAAGTTGAACCAATACAATGAAAGCTTGCAAAATCTTGATGAACAATTGAAGAAACAAAGGAGACACAATGATACAATTGATCTTGGTTACACAAGACAAGGAACATTTATGATTGACGAGTCATCCAAATTTGAACCCAAGAAGTAACATCATGGTCAAAAGGAAGTCACAAAAATCTCAGGTAAGAGGTCTAACAAACCCAATTTTTTTTTATAACTGTGGAATGCTTGGCGATAGTGCAAATGCATATAGGAGTAAATTGGTGAAAAAATCCTATAATTTGAAGGTTGTTATAATTTTTGAAAGTATGGTCATGCTTCTTTTGAGTGTAGATCTAAACCTAATAGGAGATCTAGTAATGGTAGTTTCAATGGACACTGTTACACATGCAATAAGTATGGGCACAAAGATGAGTAATGTAGATCTAAGATGAAAGCTCATAGGTCACTTGTTCAACCAAAAAACAATTATAGTAGAGAGAAAAAAAATTAATGTTAAATGCTCAATAGGGTAACTTTGGATATTTAGTATAAAATTGCAAATGGAGAGCACACAACATAATGCTCATGTTTAGTTTCCAATAGCTTGTTTTTAATTTGAACAGGAGAATCACCTTTGTAGTGATTGAATACTCAAGAAGAAATTATTGTCTAGTGTGGAGTTTGATCAGTCCTCAAATGGGATATTGTTAGTTTGTGGTGACTGATCAAGGAAGTACTGTACATACTTCATAAATTCTTTGGGGCTCAAGGCATTGGCCCAAAAACATTTTTGGGTCCTATTCTATCAGGATTTTGGGCTAACATATAATTATTAATTATAACCCTAAAGCAGTAAAAATACTTGGATAAAAAGGTAAGGTTTAGGTATTGTTTCACTAAAGGTGATGTGAAAATTGGTTCTTACATTGGTATTGAGCTGTAAGGGATTATAGATTGTAATTAGATTGTAATCACTAGATCGTAATAATATTGTACTTGCTACTTGGTGGATGTAGCCCAAGGATTGGGTGAACCACGTTAAATCTTGGTCTCTTGTATTATTTTCTATGTGATATATTATTTTTTGATATGGTTTATATTTGCATGTAATTGTTATTTCTATCCGTGGTTTAATCCGAACAAGTGGTATCACAACCTAGTTATTTTTTAGTTATCCTTTGTAGGAGAATCTCACAGTTGAGTGGGAGTGATGGTAGACAAGGCTAAGCTGAGGGTTGACAATTTTAATGGGTAGAACTCTTAGTTATGGAAAATACAAATGGATGACTATCTTTATCAGAAGGATTTATGGAAGCCATTGGAAGGAAAAATGAAGAATCGAGGATTTATGTCAAATGACAAATGGGATCTTTTAGATAGAAAGGCACTTGGAAGCATTCGATTATGCCTGGCACCATCAATGGCATTTAATATTACAAAAGTGAAGATGAAAAAAGATTTGATGGAAACCTTAAAGAAATTGTATGAAAAGCCCTCTGTTTCAAACACGGTATTTCTCATGAAGTATTTATTCAATATGAAAATGATAGAAGGCAGATTTGTTGCAGATCATTTAAATGAGTTTAATACTGTTACTCGTTAGTTATCTTTTGTGGGTATTAATTTTGATGAAGAAATTAGTGCTCTCTTGATTTTGTGTTCTTTGCCTAAAAGTTGGAATGACATGGTAATGGCTACGAGTAATTGTGTTTATGGATCTAGTACTCTAGAATATGATGATGTGATTGGTGTTATTTTGAGTGAAGAAACTTGTAGGAAAACCTCATGTGGATCTACATCAACAAGTGAGGAAAAATTTAATATTAAGTTGCAGAATAGGAATCATTGGCTACTACATGAGGTAAGACATGTTCCAAGGCTGAGTAGGAATTTAATTTTAGCAGGGCAACTCGGTGATGAGGGTTGTGTAGTTACTTTTAAGCATAAAAATTGGAAGGTTTCAAAAGGTTCCCTTGTGGTAGCAAAAGGTGTGAAAGTAGGAACCTTATATCTTTGTACAAGTCATATTGTTCCTTCTACTTTAATTGTTTCAGAGAAAAATGTGCAGTTGAGCAGGGAGAACAAATAGCTGCTATAGATACAACAATGTTGTGCACATGAGTGAGAAAGGTATGAAAGTACTTCATTCAAATAAAGTTTTACTAGGTCTAATATGTGTTAATATGGATTTTTGTGAAAGTTGTGTGTGTGGAAAATAAAAGAGTGTGAGTTTTGTGAAGATTGGGAAGGAAAGTAAAAAGGAGAAATTAGAGCTTGTGCATACCGATGTATGGGGACTGGCTTAGGTATCTTCCCTTGGTGACTCATTATTATGTTACATTCATTGATTATGCAACTAGAAAAGTATGGGTTTATTTCCTTACATAAAAATCTAATGTATTTCAAACTTTTAAGAAATGGAAATGCTGGTTGAAAATGAGATTGGTAAGAAATTAAAATGTCTCAAATCTGATAATGGTGGTGAGTGTTGCAGTCATGAATTTGAAGAGTATTGCTCCACTAATGGTATTCACAGACAAAAAACTATTCCAAGGACTCCACAAGAAAACGGAGTGGCTGAATGCATGAACAGGACTATAATGGAGTGTGCAAGAAGCATGAGGTTACATGTTGGGTTGCCCTTACACATGTGGGTGGAAGTTGTCAATACTACTATATATTTGATTAATAGAGGTCCCTCTATTCCTTTAGGTTGTAGTATTCTAGAGGAAGCATGAAATGATAAGAAGGTGAGTTATTCTTTTCTCAAAACTTTCAATTGTGAAGCATTTGCTCATATAGATTCTGAAAATAGAACCAAGCTTGAAGTTAAGTCAAAGAAATGTGTATTTTTTGGAAATGGCATTAATGAATTTGGTTATAGGATTTGGAATTTTGAAAATTATAAAATTTTAAGTAGGGATGTCATATTCAATGAGAAAGTGTTGTACAAAGATCTGTTGCAGCAACATGAGAAGAAAGAAGATGATTATATAGTGTTGGATGATACTCCAAAGCTAATGTTCCAACAATTCCTTGTGATGTGCAACAACCGCAACAAAAAATACCACACACACCAATGAATGTTAGACAGTCAACAAGGATGAGTAGACCTCTAGAAAGATTTTCTCCCTCTTTGTTCTATTTTACTTACTGATGCTAGTGAACCTAAATGTTATGATGAAGTTGTGTAGGTGGATACTAAGATTTAGTGGGAGTCTACAATGAAAGATGAAATAGACTCTTTGTTGAACAATAAGAAAAGGGATTTATGCAAGTTTCCTATAGGTAAAAGCGATTTACAGAATAAGTGGGTTTACAAGTTAAAAGAAGAGGATGGAGTTAAGAAAAGATTTAAAGCCAGGTTAGTTGTAAAGGGATTTGCACAAAAAAATGGCATTGATTTTGATGAGATATTTTCTCCTGATGTTAAAATGACTTCTATCTATATTGTTTTAAGTATTGTGGCTACTGAAGATTTGCATTTGGAGAAACTTGATGTTAAAATAGCCTGACTTCATGGAGATTTGGATGAAGAGATATATATGGCTCAACCATAGGGATTTGAGGTCAAAGGTAAGGAGAACTTAGTGTGCAAATTGAAGAAAAGTTTATATGGCTTGAAGCAAGCACCTTGGCAATGATATTTGAAATTTGACAGGTTTATGCATGAACATGGATACAATAGGTGTCATTCAGATCATTATATTTATTTTAATAGGTTGGATGATGATAACTATATTATTTTATGTTTATATGTTGATGATATGCTTGTAGTTGGGTCTAACATGGATCAAATTAAGGGGTTGAAATGCCAGTTAGCACATGCATTTGCTATGAAGAATTTGGGGGTAGAAAAAGAAATCCTTGGTATGAAGATTTTCAAAGATAGGAAGAACAAAAAATTGATGCTGTCTTAGGTTGATTATGTTGAGAAGGTGTTGCAATGTTTCTCTATGGAGAATGCTAAAGTTGTTAGCACACCTTTACCTAGTCATTTGAAGTTGACTAAGGAGATGTGTCCAAAGACACAAGAAGAGGATGATAAGATGTCCAAGGTACCCTATGCTTTAGTTGTAGGAAGCTTGATGTATGCTATGGTATGTACAAGGCTAGATATTGCACATGCAGTGGGAGTTGTTAGTTGATATCTGATTCATCCAAGAATTGAGCATTGGAATGCAGTCAAATGGATTCTCAGATATTTGAGAGGAACATCTAGCAAATATTTACACTTTGGGGGCTCTAATATTGATTTAAAAGGCTATATTAACTCTAATTTGGTAGGGGATATTTATACTAGGTAGAGTACTACAACTAACGTCTTTACTATTGGTGGGGCAACCATGAGTCAAGTTTCTAGGTTACAGAAGGTAAACGCTTTATCCACTACAAAGGTAGAGTATGTTGCTACTACAGAGGTAGCCAAGAAGATGATATGGCTTCAATTCTTTTTGGAAGAATTGGGACACCCCCAGAGGGATAATTATTTGTTTATCGATAGCTAGAGTGTCATTTATCTTACACAGAATTTGGCTCCACATTCAAAGACAAAACACATATAGTTGTGATACCATTTCATTCAATCCATTTTGGATAAAGGACAGTTAAAGCTAGACAAGATACATACAACTGACAATCCAAAGGATATGTTTACAAAGGTAGTGATAAGGGAGAAGCTGAATTCCTCCTCAGCTTCACTTGGTCTTCTAGATTGAACATGAATAAATGGATATCAAAGTCCAGGGTGGTTTGATCCAACGGGAGCTCCATGTGGTAGCATTAGTACTATAGGATCAATCTCCAAGTGGGAGATTGTTGTCTAGTGTGGAGTCTGATTAGTCCCCAAGTGGGAGATTGTTAGTTTCTAGTGATTGATTAGAGAAGTACTGTACATACTTCATAAAAGGGCTAACTCTAAAGTGGTAAATATACTTGTATAAAAGGGCTTAGGGTTAGGGATTGTTTCATTGAAGGTTATGCAAAAATTGGTTCTTGCAATGGTATTGAGCTATAAGGGATTACAGATTGTAATCATGTTGTATCACTGGATCATAATAATATTGGACTTGCTACTTGGTGGACATAGCCCAGGGATTGGGTGAACCACATTAAATCTGGGTCTTTTGTGTTCTTTTTTGTGTGATCTATTATTTTCTAATATGGTTTATATTTGCATGTTTTTGTTAGTTCTATTTGTAATTTAATCCTAACAGTGATCTCCTAACTAATCACATGAGAGAAAAGTAAAGAACCATGTCAATCTTTTTGAAATTAGAAGTGAGATAAAGAATACTCATTGAAGAAAGAAAATAAGCATGAGCATTTCAAGTCATCTAAAGAGAAGTCACCATCCTTGGGTTTATAAAATTCATCTTCTTAATAAGAACACTATTTTCTTAGGAGGATCACATAAAGGGAAATCCTTTACCAATCCCCTACATTCAAGAGTGGTAAGATATATTTTCACTGTTGACATTACAATCATGTTTTTTATTAGTGACATACACTTATTTAGATTGTGAGTTCATACCGAGCATATTGTATAGTTAACAGTGTTAACTAAGCATTTTAGTTGCTATCGAGTCCTATGGATAGATCTCAGTTTGAACCAAGTTTAATTGTAACAGATTTTCACAATCCATGATATTCTTATTAATGATTCTGGTAAGATTGTGTGTACGTTTATAAGCATCAACGTTTTGGATCATACTGCATGATCCATCATCAGGATGAGAGAGCTAAGAAAAAACAAAATGATAAGTTGCAGACCCAGAGTGAATAAAAAGAGGAGGGGGCTGAGGAGGACAACACACAACTCAAAGAAACAAAGGTTTGAAAAGGAAGTGAACAAAGAGGTTAAAGGGAGGAAAAATAAAAAAATAAAAAATAATAATAATGATAAATAAAAACTAAAAAATAAAAAATAAAAAACCAAGAAAAAGGAAGACTAAGAAAAAAAAAGATGAATAGGACGCAAAAGGGAAAAAATTACAAGAATGTAAAAAGGCACCTTTATAAACCTAAAAGCAAAAACTAAATAAATAAATAAATAAAATTATAAAAAAATAAAAATAAAGTAAAATAAAATAAAAAAACAAAACAAAACAAAATTTTAAATATAATTTAAAAAATAATAATTTATAAATAAATAAATGAATAAATGAATTTAAATAAAGAAAAAAAGAAGGAACTAAAAAAATGAAAAGAATAAATTAAATTTCAAAAATAAAAATAAAAATAAAAAAGAAAAAGAAAGAAAAAGAAAAAGAAACAACGGACAAAAACGAGAAAAATGAATTAAAAAGAAAACAGAATAAAGGAAAAAGGGGACCAAAAATAAAAAAATAAATAAATAAATAAATAAATATATATATATATATCCTAACAAAAAATACTAAAACAAACCAAATCAAATAAACAAAAAAATTGAAACCAAATTGAAAAATAGAGATTAAAAAGAAAAAAGAAGAAACCAAAAATAAAACTAAAAGAGCTAAAACCTAAAAGGGGGGTGGGGTGTTGAAAGTGCAAATAGGAGAAGGAGAGCGGCACAAGAAGCATAGAGACAAGGGAGAGAGGGGAACGGGGGAGGGGGAGGAACAAACCGGAAAAGGCGAGGAAAAAAGGGGAGGAGACAAGAGGAGAGCAGGGCAGAGAAGAGGGAAGGGAGGGTCAACCAGAGGGATGGCAGGTTCTCTTGATGGAGGATAAAAGAGGATGCCAAGCCTGGCTAATGGTCCATCCTTCATCCCGATTGAGATTGGTGGGGTGATTAAATATTTCAATCGCCTCCTTCATCTTTCTCTTGTAATAATTGTCCTCTTTAGAGAGGATTTGGGTGTTTTCCAAACAAATATGATGTTTGGTAGAAGAAGAATGCTCAACTAAGGAAGATTTAATCACCCTATCATGCTTGATATCAACACAATGCTCCTTGATTCTTGTGGTGAAACATCTACCTATTTCACCAATGTACGACATACCACAAGAGCACAACACTTTGTAGACTCCAGACTCTGAGAAGGTGCCTCTCGAGTTCTTAAGTGGGGGCAAGTGCTTTTTGATGGTGGAGAGGGGTTTGAAGGCACACCGAATTCCTCTTTTTTTCAAAATTTTGGAAATTTTATGGGATATGCCTTCAATAAAAGGGAGGAGGACGGAAGGGGTGGGTCTAATTGAACCAAGTTGTTACTACAAAGTTAAAGATCAGTAGTGTAAACTGAGCATTACAGTGTATGTTGAGTTTACCAGTGTAAATCGAGTTGTGCAGTGTTTACCGAGTTTGTAGTTATGTGATGTGAATCTAGTGTTGACCAAGCCACTCAGTGTTAACCAAGTGATTCAATCTATACTGAGATCGAGGTGATAGTGTTTACCAAGCTATGTACTATGAATCAAGTGATTCAATTTATATGTCGAGTTTCAAAATATTCACTGAGTCACTGATGTAGATCAAGTTCAAGACTACTTGGAAGTGATCAGTATGGACCGAGCTTCTACTTCTACCGAGTGCATGATGATGTTGAGCATTGGCAGTGGATGCCAAGTATCAGAACCTCACCAGGTCAATCTTCAAAGCTCGAGTTTCTACACTTTGGCTAACTTTGTAGTATTTGTGTAAACTTGTATTGTGGCCGACTTTGTAATTATCTAATTGGATTGATATATATGTAATGTATTATATTGCACCTAAATCATCAAATGGAAGTAATATGATCATCATAAAAGAGAATAAGCGAGAATTACAAAGGATTTTGTAGTATAAGGAGTAGCACAGATTCATCTATCATAACAAGGTGATTTGTACACTTGGAGGAATCTCATTCAGCAAACCAAGTTGTAGATCAAAGATCAACTATTGTTTCATCCTAACACGTGGATCAGTCAAATCCTTTAACAAGGTCAACCTAACATTCTTATGTAAATCTATTTACTGAGTGCATACTTTATTGTATGTTTGTAAATCCTTTTGCAAGGTGGACCTAGTTGTCCTTATTGCTCCTAACAGGGCAGATCATTATAAGTGATCATTGTAAGTCTTAATAGGCCAACTTTATACAGTAGTACTAAAGCTTATGGGTATTATCCCCACCCCATATTTACTTTCTATTTGGAAAGTTTTTGGGTCACCAAATCTTGTGTTAAAGTCTTATATATGCTTTCATTGTTTTTCAATTTCTCATGCATGCAATTAAATCAAAATCTATTTAAAGGACTAATTGCTAATTTGGACAAAAAATTTAGAAGTTACTGATTCACCCCTCCCCTTTTAGTAACTTAAATTGTCATAATATTTCCAACAATTGGTATCAGAGCTTTGTGGTTCTCAGTGAAAATTTTAAAGCTTGAACGAAGATCAAAGGTAGTGGAGGTATTCAGACTTGACAAAGCTACTGATAATGCAAAGCTAGATTTGGAATTGGCCATTGGATAAGAGAAACTCTCCCAATCCCTAAAAAGAAGAAAATATCTTGCAATCCAGATGAATGATTCATTCTACATTGAAGAAAGAATTGAAGACATCGTTCCAAGAGATTTAGATGAAGCTGATGAAGTAATCAAAGAACTATTGGAAAAGAATAATACTCTCCAAGAAGTAGTAAGATTGTGTGAAGTCATGGAAGAGAAAAATAAAGATAAGAGAAGAGATAGAAGGAAAGAACAATGAAGTTTAGCACCTATCCATTTAGCAAGTAGACTTCATTGATCAACTCACCAATGCAAATGAAGAAATCATGAACTTGAGATTAGAGAATGAAAAATTGCAGAATGATCTAAACATTGAAAGGCAAACCAATGAAAGAATGTTGAAATCTCAAGTAGACATCAATTAGTTGAATGAACAAAGTCACTTCAGACAAAAGGGTAAAGCAAGAAATGGATATACAAAAGAAAGAGAATAATCCAAGCAAGGAGCTCAAAGGAACCAAAAACCTACTTGCAATCACTATGGTAAGATAGGTCATACTTCAAATAAATTTTGGAGCAATGGGAAATAAAAATATAATGAAAAATTCTACAATTGTAATCAACATGGTCATAGAGAAAATGAATGCAAAAAGAAACCAGAATTTAAAGGTAAATGTCACAAATGTAAGAAGCATGGGCACAAATCATTAGAGTGCAAAACCAAGATATTGAATCCAATAGAAAAAATTATGAAAGCTATATTTGGTTGGGACTATAACACCTAGTGCAAATGTCATTACTATGGAGAATTTGGACACATTGGAATGAATTGTGTAAAACATCACATGAGGAAAAGAGATGCTACCAAAAGATGTTTTATCTATATAGAACTTGGTCACCTAGCCAAGAATTGTATGAATACTAGAAGAACAGAAGATGAAAAGAAGGAAAAAGTTGATAACATCAGAAGACAAATGAGACAACAATATGTTCCAAAGGCTACTGAGAAAGCAATCGATGATCAAGTCACTCAAAAATTGGGTGACTCCACCATTTCAATATGATTTCTCAAAGGAGAGCTAGAACTAGGCTACCAAAGAAGACATCTAAATAAGTTCCATTTGATAGGACAAAAGTTCCATATCAGCATTCAAGATGCAAAGGGATCACTGAATAAAAAGTACCGATTACTATTGAGTTACCTTCCTTACCTAGTGAGGTTGGGTCATAGACTTGACCGAGTGAGGTTAGAAGTAACTAAATCTTATGTGATTACTAAATGACGAAGGACTTAACCAAGTAATAAATGTAAGAAAAATGGATGACAATCTATCAAATTCATCTAACTTTTGTACCATGCATTTATGGAAAAATTTGATAAAAGGAATGAAATTGAAGTCATTCTTACTGTGAACTTTTTAGAGAAAATTGTGTAGAGCAATCTTCAAGAGTATTCAAGCAATTTGAGTGAATTATTGTAAAAAAAATTGAATTCTATCAAACCCTACCAAATGAAGATGATGGCTACCAGTAGCAAAGAAAATGAGGATCAGACATGTAAGTTCGTAGTGTAGAATGGAAGGCACTAGATTTCAAGCTCACTCCTGCAATTGCTTAAACTCTAGATCCAAGTGGAGTGTAGTCACAAATCTATCCCAAGATACTATTGATCAATGATATTCATTCTTATTTTAAATGTGCACTTCAAGATATTGGTACACTTGAAATGGATAAGGAGTTATGCATTGATGACGTTTTGAAACCTGAGCACCAACATCTTGAAGCCAAAGGTTTAACCCATATTCTTCACATGCCTTATGATTTCCAAGTCAAATGGATTAGGTATATCCTCAATCATGTGCACAATGGACAGTTGTAGTTGGAGCAACCTATTTTGATCACTGAGAAGATGATCCACGAGATCATTGGCCTCCCTATGTTGGCTAAAGCACAAACAACTAAAACCCTAGGTCGGGTCAAAATGGAGAAGAAAACCCTAGCCAATTGGGATTGTAGGGGAATGAAAATTAGTAGTGTCACTAACATGGAGTTGAAGTTTGATATTCATGTCATTACACACAAGATCTATAGTTTGAGCAGGTTGACTAGTGTGTCATGTGAAGCAATTGACCTAGCATACAAGGTAGTCAAGAATAACCTATCTCTTGACCTTGCCGAGCTGTTGTTGAATCAATTCAACAAGAACATGGAGAGCATCAGGACATCAAAGAACAATCCATGTAAGTTTGGATCTCTATTGACATGCTTATTCTTTTATGTTCAAATATTCTTTCCATCAAAAGGCATTGTTACTTGGAGGAAAGATGTGCCAGTACTCTATCAGATTAATGAATACATTGTCGAAATGGGAGATAATTACACTAGTATTATGGATAACTATTTTGATGGATTCAAAGAGAAAATGAGTAATAGATACTAAATCTCCAAGAAACTAGTTGAAGATTATAAGGATGATGTATATTTTATGGTGGATAGTGATAAGGTATACATTCAGGCAGTTAGGCCTAGAATTGCATGGGCGAAACCTCTAGGATATGAGGTAAATATTGATGAAACTAAGGATATAATTGAGACACTGATTAATGAACCAGTTGACCCCAAGGATGCATATTTTGGCACATGTGATGAGGCTAAGGCCTAGATAGGATTGGAGATCAAGCTCCCTCAAGTGGTTAGCAAAGGCAAGAAAAGGATTGCCAAGTTGAAAACAAGCTCTACTCTCTTATTAACCAAGGGCAAAGGTGAAGATGAAGAAGTAGAGGATGAAGAATCAGAAGAAAAGGAACCATTAAAGAAAAAGGGCAAGGTAATCATTACTAAGCCTACCAAAACATCCACTGCCGTACTCACTAGGAGATCCTCCAAAAAGAAAGTAGACAAAGAAGGGGAAGACATAATTTTCAAGAGATCTCCACCCACATTCGAGGAGAGGATGAAGGAATTGGAATCAGGTTTTGGGATAATAAATTTCAAAGCATTAAAATATGAGACCAGAATAGCTGATGAGAAAAAGCAGATTGAAGATATTCTGATATCTAAAATGGGCAAATGGAAATACTCACCTGACTAGTTCACTCAAGAAATTTCAAATGCTTTAATGAATAAAATCAAGCCAATATGGGAACATGCAATGTAAACTACTAAGGACATTCATGAGCAGACCTTGAGGTAACTTATTCCAAATCTAATTGACAAGGAAGTGAATGAATCTTTAAAGAAAAATGAAGAAAATTTGACTTTAAGATTCAACACTTGTCTTATTTTGTTTAATGAAATAGAGCATGTTGTTAAGAATGCAACAAATAGATGGATGAATATCTATCTTCTTCACAAACTGAGTGATTTTCCAATTAGCATAAGTGACAAAGATGATGATGATGATCAAGAAAAGGATGAAGAAAAATATGATGAAGAAGTAATACATTTTGATAATATTGATGATGAAGAGGAACAAGAGCAAGAGGCTACCGAGGAAGGAACTCAAGATGTTGAGGAAACTAACTCAATCAAGATTGTTGTAGCATTTATTGCATCACTTCCTCACTTTCCAAGAAAAATAGTGACAACATCAAGCACAAAGATAGTCTCAGTAGGACTAATTGTGTCTAGTACTATAAGTACAACCATCCAATCAATATTTGTACCAATGCAACTCAACACATCATTGATTGAAGTACCAAGTACTTCATCTACCAAGCTGCAGACTCTTCCTCTTCAACAGTTTTATATACATCAATTTTGGCCTCAATAGGTATTTCTATTAGTATTTCAACAATAAGTGTAGTATCAATTTTTGCAAAAAGCCCCACTAATTCAACTATTGTTTCCATTCCAAGTTCACAAGTAATAAGTGCAAGGAAAGTTGAGACCAAGCCTCAACTGAGCAAAAAAAAATTGGGTAAAGGAAAAGAAAAGGAGGAGGATATAGATCTTGATGAGGAAATTATGATTCTTAATTGGGATATTTCAAAACTCAATCTTGATCAAATGTAGACCACATGATTGAACTATCAACAAAAGTGTAGGTGGCATTGCACACAAGTAGGGTCTTACAAGAGAACTAGGATAAGATTTTAACCCTCATACTAAAGGTACATTCAGACTTCTTGTCTCCTTTTGGAATTACTATGTAAATGCATATAGTATAAATCTTTGGCATTAATGTCAAAAAGGGGAGAAGATATAAGATGATATAAAGGGGAGAATCTATAGAAGTCATGAGGAGAAAAGATGTAAAAAGATAGGGGGAGAAGATTGTAAGAAAAGTATAAATCAATTGTATATTATACTTTGAAGGAAGCATTACCATGTACAGAAATATATCCTTTACAATTTTTTTTTGAAAAATCTCAAAAACTATATACTCTGCCAAGTTGGAGATATAAGGTGATGGATAATTTAGTTTTGATTGATAAGTGTTTTTGTCACTAATGCTAAAGGGGGAGATTATTGACATTCCAGTCATGTTTGTTATTAGTGACATACACTTATTCAGATTGTGAGTTCATACTGAGCATATTGTATAGTTAACAGTGTTAACCAAGTATTTCAGTTGCTACTGAGTCCTATAGTTGCTATCGAGTCCTATGGATAGATTTCAGTTTGAGTAAGCAGTTACTACAGAGTTAAAGATTAGCAATGTAAACCGAGCATTATAGTATATGTTGGGTTTACCAGTGTAAACCAAGTTGTGCAATGTTTACCGAGTTCACAGTTGATGTGATGTGAATCTAGTGTTGACTGAGTCACTCAGTGTTAATCGAGTGATTCAATTTATACTGAGCTCAAGGTGATAGTGTTTATTGAGCTATGCAGTGTGAATCAAGTGATTCAGTTTATATGCCGAGTTTCATGGTATTCACTGAGTCACCAATGTAGACCAAGTTTAAGACTACTTAAGTGATCAGTATGGACTGATCTTCTATGTCTACTGAGTACATGATGATGTCGAGCATTGATAGTGGATGTCAAGTATCATAACCTCACCAAGTTAGTCTTCAGAGCCCAAGTTTCTACACTTTCATCAACTTTGTAATATTTGTGTAAACTTATATTGTGGCTGACTTTTTAATTATGTAATTAGATTGATACATATGTAATGTATTGTATCACATCTAAATCATCGAATAGAAGTAATGTAATCATCATAAAAGAGTAGAAGAGTGAATTACAAAGGCTACAATAGTATAAGGAGTAGCAAAGATTCATCTATCATAGCAAGGTGATTTGTACACTTAGAAGAATCTCATTCCGAAAACCAAGTTGAAAATTAGAGACCAACTACTATTTCATGATAACAGGTGGATCAGTCAAATCCTTTAACAAGGTAGACCTAACAGTCTTATGTAAATCTCTTTACCAAGTGCATACTTTATTGTATGTTTGTAAATCCTTTTGTAAGGTGGACCTAGCTGTCCTTGTTGCTCTTAACACAACAGATCATCATAAGTGATAATTGCAAGCCTTAACAGGTCAACTTTATATTGCAGTACTAAAGCTTGTGGGTATCATCCCCACCCCAGTTTTACTTTATATTTGGAAGGTTTTTGGGTCACCAAATCTTGTGTTAAAGTGTTATGTATGCTTTCATTGTTTTTCAATTTCTCATGCATGCAATTAGATCAGAATTCATGTAAAGGATTAATTGCTAGTTTGGATATAAGTTTTAGAAGTTACTGATTCACCCCTCCCCTCTCAATAACTTAGCTTGTCATAATATTTCCAACATTTCACATTACGGTGTAAGATTATACAATTTTGGTTTTTTATAAGATTTTGAGATTTTGAAGCAATTTTTTGATAATTGCACTAAAGATTTCATAGTGTACATCTATTTGTTATCAATCATAACCATTGATGTGTATCAACTGGTGAATATTTCTTAACCAATAACAAGGCACTATTCCTACAATTGGTAAAGGCACTATTTATCATTGAAGCTACACCATCTATTTCTCAATGATAAATAAGAGAAAAATATTTAATAATACACCTTTCCCTTCATTTGAGCATTTGAGAGTTAGCTTGATCACCATCAAGTGATTACTATGATTGAATTGAGATTGTCAAAGATAATTGTCATCTCATTTTTGAAATCCCTAATTGGTATATCATGAGTCATTAATTTAACTCATTATTTTATGTGTATTATTCCAACCAATCCAACGAAAAAGATCATTGATATAATTTCTCTAATTAGCAATGCAAATATTTCTTGACCTAAAATTCAAACTCCATCATATATCAAAATGCTTGAAGTGGACATGTATGGTTACCTATCCACTATTCCTTAGATAGTATTGTTGATAGAAGATGTATGATCATATATTCATTGAAAAATTAAAGATTTGGGAGATTAAGAAATAAAGGAAGTGTTGGAATATTTAGGAAAGGTGGGATGTTGAGAGGGTGGGAGGAAATCAATATCCTAAAAAACTTTTTCACTTATTCAATATGACTTGCCCTTATGATTTACCATCTTGGTAGGCATGCATATTATTTACCTCAATACATGAAATGAAATTAAAAATAACTAATCTACTTCATCATAACTAGGTAAACATTAACCATAATGTCATATCACATGACATAAATATTTAGTCATACATAAACCCTTGGTTAGAGGGAAAATTGCAACGGGGATAAAACCAACAGATCCTTCACTAATGTATCAAGAGGTTTCCTTGTTAGTGTTACAATTACTTGTCACTTCTAGTGACTTACTCTATAAGAAGTAATAAAAAAAGATCTATAAGGATCTACCTTTCTCAAGTATTTAGTAACACAAATACAATTTGTGCACTTGGTTAAAAAATTTACAACAAGACCGCTAAGTCTTCCCTATTAAATGATTTATCTTCTTCAATGGTGAGAAAATAGAAGTTAACTTTTATATGATTAGACACAACTTAATTTTCTATCCAGATCACTCTTTTCCTTAATATATTATCACCTCTAGTGACTGATGTATCAAATTCTTTCTTTTTTTGCTTGGTACTCTTCTCTATAGTAGATTTATCTTCTCATTCCTCTAGCATATCCCCTCTCCAACATAACTTTAGTAGCAACTTCAATGACAACAACTACACCAAATTTTTAACTATTACTTTTAGATCCTTAAATAAAAATTATTTTGCCTCTTTGATCCATGACCTAATTAGGGTTTAAGAATCTTTTGGAATACACCAGTGATCAACGATCTAGAATCATCCATATCATCTTGATAGCCTTCTTTTATTCTATTGGTTCTTATTTTTCCTTGGGATCATAAAAAATCAAAGTGCTCTTCCCAATAAATGTTACCAAATATTTGTCTTGATCTGTACAAACATCTTTTTTCACTCGATGGAATCAAAATACATAGATTTTTATGTCATTCCAAACTATTAAGTTCTTTCTAGGTAATTTAGTAAATACTCTATTCATGTTTGGTAGATATATTACCATTTAGTGTCCTCGTGAATTGATTAAGCTTGTCTAACTCGGTTAAGTCTTTGCTCAGTATACATATATTTTCTTGGTATATACAATTCCTAATTACAACTAGATTCATAATTACACTATTTTTTTTCCTTAGCCTCGTTAATATGCTATGGCTTGGTAAAAACTTTCATCGACCAATGAATCTATACAAGAGTGACATTCTCCCCCTTTGGCATTAGTGGAAAAAACCTTATGCATGATAGATCAAAAATTGACTTAGTGAAAACTTACTTAACTCCCCTTGAATGTATACTTCCTTCACATCATGTGTTTTACAAAATCTCTTTCAAATTTTTTTTATATACAATATTTATGTTTCAATCCTTATATCTCTTGGCATATCATATATGCCTCCCTATTCATAATCCTTATATACACATAATCATAATCCCCCTTTTTTGACACATATGCCAAAAAAAGATAAACCAAAAAATATGAAATTTCTTCATAAGATATACTCAATATTGATCAAGAATTTTTTGGCAATCCTTCATCATAAAAGCCATAGTGGAGTTCCAGTTATTATTCAAAAAAATTAACACTTCCTTCCCTACATGCAACTTGACTGTGAGATCCAACATATGGTTTGCAATAGATAGACTAGGTGCATTAATAAAATTCTTGGCTTTCTATACTTGTCTTTGCATAACCTCAAGATGAGGTAATAGAAAAGTTTGCATTTCATTAATCTCAACACTTGTCTTGGATTCCTCAT
Organism: Cupressus sempervirens; assembly: GCA_028749045.1. Classification (NCBI taxonomy): domain Eukaryota; kingdom Viridiplantae; phylum Streptophyta; class Pinopsida; order Cupressales; family Cupressaceae; genus Cupressus; species Cupressus sempervirens. The sequence goes on from CM053785.1 coordinate 723,374,268, forward strand.
CTAATAATTCATGTTGAATCCCTATATAGAATTTCACTCGAGAGTTGTGAACAACATAAGAACTTACGTCTTCTACTAATGCATCTGCACTTGAATTAATATCCTCACCAATTTTTGGCAATTTATCTTTAAGTTCTTGGGTGAGATGAGGAATGTTGCACAAATTTTGAAATAATGAAATATCATTTTGAATGAGAGCCTCTAGCTAAGCAACCAAAGTGGAAAGTTGCACTTGCAGGATTGCAACACTTTGTGCTACTTTCTCTATCACTTTTTTTTCAAACTTTTTATCTTCCCTTTCCATGAGCTTCTCTTGGGCATCCACATCAGGTCCATTGACCTTATCAACTAAAATCACATATTTATCCAAGATGAGGGCTTTCTCATCTAGGTTTGTATAAGAAACAACATCCAACAATATATCTTTGATATTAATCAACACTTGTTTACGCTTCGACTCCTTTATTTGATCTTTCTCTACCTTCCTATTGCATGGATCTCCATATTTTGCTAGGTAATCAAGATCCAAAGTACAAGGGTCCCAATAAGGAGTGATTATAACCTCATCCAATGTAACATTATTGGACCTTATTGATGTCTTCTTCTTCTTCTTATTTTGCTACTTCTTATCCTTTGAAGTTGAAGTGCTTGTCTTTAGTAAAAGCTATGGTGGCAATGGATCCTTTTGCTCCTAGTTTGACTATTTATATTTACCATTTCTCTTTTTCTCTCCTTCCGTATTTCCTTGTCTAGGTGTTGGTTGAATAGCTATTTGAGTTTGTGGCACATGAAGCTTAACCTCAAATTGATTCTATTTACCCTTTTCTTGTTCACCTAGTGAATTTTTCTCGGGTTGAGCTTGATTACCTTGCCCTTTCATTCCATCACTCAAAGGCCCCTGGGCTTGTGACCTATTTCTAGTAGCAGAATCAACTATTTCCTATCCTCAGTGTCTTCTCTAGTATGTGTAGTACCATAATTACCATCTCCAATTTGTTGTTTGATACCCTTATCTCCTTCTTAAATAGTTTGATATTTGTGCTTGATTTGTGTGGTATTTGCATCCACTAGAAAAATAATAATAAAATAAATTAAAGAATCAATAGGATTAATATTTATACTTGGTGTCACATTTTGTGCTTCAAGCCTCTTATATGCATTGATATGTTCAATTCCAAGTGCATAGCTAGGTATGTACACATATGCTAATTCAATAAGTAACTACTCTTCAATATTAAGCTTGGTTTCTACCATCACATATTCATCCTCTTTCACTCCATCAGCTAAATCTTCACCAGTAAGATCTTCAATACTTACATTTTTAGTTATGTCCTTTACCATATTTTGCACATCATCAATAACATCTTGAAATGAAATATTTTCAAATTCATCTTCTTTATTATCAAGTTCATCTTGTTGTGCATGATCAATGTGTTCTACTTGTATTTCCTCCTTAGTATCCTTGATGTTGAATATATGTTTCCACACTTTTTAATGATCTTTATTGACATTTTTCAATCTTCTTGTAAAAAATTTTAGTTCCCTCTACTTTTGCAAGAATATTTTTTGATGTTTTTTCAATGCCTCACTTATTCCAGATGCATGAGATTATGGCATTACAACATCAAGATCACTCTCCCTCATTCAATATTTGGTATCTAGTGCATACTACCATCTATTGATAATCTTATTATAGAATTCTTCTAGAATCATGTTCTCGATCTCAGTAAGTGCTTATTTGAAATTATACATCAAATGAATCAATGCATCTTCAATCCTTTGTTTATCTTCATTATTCAACTTACAATTTTTAATATTTGAATGCTCCTAATCCACCAGGTTCTCTGAGTGAATCAACAACTTCATCAATAGTTCTCTTCTTTTACTTGTTACCACTCTAAACTGGCTGAAGTCATTAAATTTTGTTTTTTCAATATCCTCTTGAAAGTTTAGTTTTATTCTCCTCTCTTTTTTTTGTCTTGAGGATGTAGGAACATCCTTCCTTTTCTGATAGGTTTCACTTGTGATTATACGGGTTTTATTATTTTATCAACTCCCTCTCTTCAAAGGTGGGGTGGCCTATATGGAAGCTAGGGTCCTAGACTGAGTAGTCTTAGGACTTGGTGGAGTAGAAATTTGTTTTCTTTTCCCTTTCTTTCTTTCTAGTATTTCCACCTCTAATAATTTTTCTTTACCTTCTTCTTCTCCTGCATCTTATTCTTTGCACTCACTAAGCATTAGCACTTGCTTCTTCTATCCTTTATCGAATTCTCCCTCTAGATTGTCTATCATCTTCCTTGTTTTTCTCTCTATCCTTGGAGGTACATGATCAATTTTATTCTTTGTTTTTCTTGATCATAGGTGTCAAAGGTATTATCCTTCCTATCCACATGTTTATTCAACAATGCTTCTATAGCCTCACTAGCTCAATCTATATTGATTTCATAGTCCATGGGCTCTAACCATGCGACTCTTTGGTTCAACAACTTGGATCAATGTGTTATTAATATCAATAAGAAAATAAATTTAATCTTTCTATTGTTCAATAAGATGGATACGTATCCTAAATCATTGATGCATTCTTTCCATAAATTTATTGAAATATATAGACGTGACCTCAAAATTTTCACCCAACCTTTCAATGTATTCATTTATTTGATAGATGAGTGGTATTTTAACATCCCAATTGACACTTTTGATAGTGGAGAAATAATTCTACAAGTAAAAGAATGAGCATTACAGTAGAGATTTGTAATTACAAGTGTTGGTCTTTACAACTTGAATGGTCTTCATGTTCTCGTATATTTTCTTTAATAGAATCTTGACAAGGTCCATCTCGTGACCTTACTTCACAATGTTGTACACTTGGTCAATTGTTGCACATAGTACACTATTTAGTTGGATGTATTAGAATATCTTATATGGAACAATGTAAGTGCCAAATCTCATTTTAGGATCAATAATGATGGAAACTTTTGAGTCCTCTTCCATCCCATATAACACTAATGTCTTCTTATATTTCCTTATCTAATGTGGCCCTAATTTCTTTGGCCTTCTCTGTAATCAGTTATCCTATAACCATGTGAATTATATATTTTGTGATCTTCATGGGTTCATCAAGCCACATTGTCATATTGTGCACTCTTCTTAGTATGATAAAAATTCATTTAGTCTTAAACACCTTGGGAAAATCTAGAACCTGGGTTAAACCCTTGGTTTCCAAATGCTTGTGTTCATCCTTTAGCTCCCCATTTTCACATAATTGGTTATATGTTTGTTGTAATTCATAATCCCCCACTTCTCCAATTTTGCAATGCATAAAGGCACATAGATCACAAACCAATAAAAACCTTTGGTGGAATTAAAGATAATGCTCTAAACTCATCGATTTGTGCAACAATTTTGGGGTGCAATTTATATTTAGGTTCTTCATAGTCTTCATTATAGATTAACCCTACTAACCTTTGTTGTCTTCATAGATGCAGAACTAGATGCCATTATGATAACTAGGGTTTCAATGAATATCTTTGAAACTAGTTTGGTTTGTTCTACTTGACACCAAATTTGCTTCCACACTGAACTTTGCGATCAAATTTGCTCACTCAATGTTCCATATTCAGTTGCACACACAAATAGCTCATTTTTCTCAATATGCTCTACAAACCTAGGGTAAAAAATTAATGGTTTGACCCTCAATTTATAGATAAAGTCATTCTCAGGGTTAGGTAGGACATAATAGATGTTTTATACCATGAGCTTGGTTTTCATAGTTACCTCCCAAGCTTTGCTTGATTTCTATACAATGGTTGATCATCAAAAATTCCTTGATTGTCTCGGTTAACATTCCAATAACTTCACATACTCAGTTAACTCTCTAATTCTACTGACTACTCTACTCAGTGTGGTAATGATTGCACTAACTCTCATTCTTCCATGTGTTTTCTACTGACATCTTACATTATTCTAATAACAACCTCACTTCACTAATTCAAGGAACTGATGTGGGATAGGAACAGACTAGTGTGGTTTCCTTCCCTTTAGGCATGACATAGTTGGTGGTAAAGGATTCACCTCATCAATTTCATGAGGTGCCACCCACTGTAACATTTGATGTTATACTCTCTTTTGTTTCCTTTCTCTAGGTCTTACCCATCTAATCATGATGTAGGAGCATCATGGGTTTTCTCAATGACTACTTTGGAGTTCATGGAAGGATGCTCAGTAGTCACTTTAAAGAGTACTTGGAGTGTTACTCGGTCAAAGAAGAGATGCTCAGTGATCCTAGAGGTGCTAGGTCATTGAAGGTACTTGACATGCACTAGGAGTTCGATGATACTTGGTTTTAGTATTAACCAAGTATTAACCTTTTGTGTTAACCAAGTTTTAGTGTTAACTCAATATTAACCTATCATGTTAACCAAGTTGTAGTGTTAATAGTATATTAACCTATCGTGTTAATCGAGTTTGCAATGTTAACCGAGTTTGTAGTGTTAACCAATTTCATAGTGTTAACCAAGTTCACAGTGTCAACCAAGTTTGCAGTGTTAACCAAGTGTTCCTTCATGTGTCGAGTGAACTTGATAGTTGGTGATACTTAGAAGTAGTTTTTTTATGCTCGATCATGTCTTAGTTCTAGCTTTGCATGAGTTGTTTGTGTTTGATTTCTAGTGTGAGCCGATCTTGGCAATTTATTTTGTTGTATTATATTTATTGTAAGTCAACTTGTGGCTTAAATGTGCATTACCGTAAGGGTTTATTTAATTGTAATATACTAGGATGACTTGTGGATTAGTTGGGTATAAGTAGGGGATCTTAGGGATTTTTTAGTCATAATCATCCATCTTGGAGAAGAGGATGTGGTAGAGGAGCAAACTTTGAAGAGCTAGTAGTTGAGGCTTGGGAAACAAGAATATTGCTTGGTGGGCTTGCGAGTACAATTTTAGATCTTCCTTGGAGGTTTCTACCAGGTTGTGGATCTGGACTAGCTAGGTTTTGGGTTGGATCTTGAGGGATCTTGCAGAACTATTTTAGTAATTGCTATTGTATTTAGCCAAAACTTGGAAGGCCTTATAGTTGGGCACATTGCATTTAAACAATTATTTTATGAATCATGGTTTTGACTTGCAATTGTAGAGGACTTGCAGATGGATCGATGGATGTGAAGATGGAAGGTTGATCTTGTTGGAGCATGATTGTAGAGAGATTGTGTGATGTGTATTACAAATTTGTGTTCCTAGACTTGTGATTTGTTCTTGGTTGTTCATGCGAGGTGGTAGATTGTGATTTGACTTGCAAACAATTTGGGTTTATCACAAGGTGTGTGGGAAGGATTTTTTTGTAGAGGCTTTGTGAAGATCTTGGAAGATGTCTTTGAGAAGATCGGACCTTGGAACGATTATGAATCTTTGTTATGTGGTGGAGAAGATAATTTTAGAGATGTCTACTTAGTTTGAAGCTAGATTGACCAATCGAGTTAAGGAAGGATGGTTGAGTTTCGTAGATATTTTTAGAGTTGAATTTCACGAATCTGGAAGAGAGTTGTCTGGTCAGTTAGAAGACTTGTTTGACAGAGAAGATGGCATAGAAAGGTTGAGGTGAAAGAGGTTGGTTTTGTTGATCAGTCTATGGAGTCTAATGCAAAACCTATAGAGAAACTTATGGTTTTTGCTGAATAGGTTCCTAACCTTGTTAATGTTGGGATGGAGATTGGTTTTCATGATCTAGTGGTTGAGTCTAACATGAAAATTGTAGAGTGCTTGGTCATGGATGATCCAATTGTTGTGGGTGATCTTATTATGAGCAATGAGATTGTTGGTGTTGGGAGTTGGGCATTTGCTGGTGATGTTGCTGGTATGGATTTGGTTTTGGATCTACATGGTACTACATATTTGAATGTTCTTGATTTATTGACGGTTGACATGGATGAGGATTTACCTGTGGAGCATTATCTTTCATTTATTCTTGGGAGTGAGCACATTGATTGGGTTGTCAGGATTCAAGAGATTTTGGTGTTTGATAGAATGATGCAAATGTGGGTGATTCATAGATTGGTTTATTGTCCTCGATGGAGTGGAAGACTTTGGTGAAGATAAATATTGGATCAGAGCTTTCTTTGGGCATCAAAGTGTGGGACACACTTTTCTATTTACTTGGGGAATTTGATGCAGGACCATCATGGGTTTGCTCGGTGACTACTTTGGAGTTCATGGAAGGATGTTTGGTAGTTGCTTTGGAGAGTACTTGGAGTTTTACTCAGTCAAAGAAGAGGTGCTCGGTCATCGAAGGCACTTGACATGCACTGGTTCATGTTAACCAGTAGTGTTAACCAAGTTTGTAGTGTTAACTAAGTTCACAGTGTTAAACGAGTTTTCATTGTTAACCAAGTGAACTTGATAATCGTTGATACTCAGAATTGGTTTTCTAATGCTCGATCATGTCTTGGTTCCAACTTTTCTAGAGTTGTCTGTGTTTGGTTTCTAGTGTGAGTTGACCTTGGCAATTTGTTTTGTTGTATTTAATTTATGTTATAAGCCAATTTGTTGCTTAAATGTGCATTTAATATAAGGGTCTATTTAATTTGTAACATACTAGGCTGACTTGTTGCTTAAGTGGGTATAAGTAGGGGGTCTTGTGGAGTCTTTAGTCATAGTCATCTGGCTTGGAGAAGAGGATGTGGTAGAGGAGCAAAATTTGAAGAGCTAGTAACCGAGGCTTGAGAAACAAGGAGATTTCTTGGTGGGCTTGCGAGCACAAGTTTAGATCTTCCTTGGAGGTTTCTACCAAAGTGTGGATCTAGACTGCTAAATTTTGGGTTGGATCTTGAGGGATCTTGTAGAATTATTTTTGTAATTGTTGTTGTATTTGGCCAAAACTTGGAAGGCCTTACATCTAGGTACATTGCATGTAAATAATTATTTTATGAATCAAATGTTGTGAATTGGTATCATGTCTTGCATTGTGTTTTTACTGTATGGTTATTTTTTGGGGGCTAGGAGATCTCCTATGGGGATTCTCCTACCTTGCACTGCATTAGATCATGAATCTTGTCAACATTAATTTTTCTCTTTCATTTGGTATATTCTTTCTTAGGTGTTAATGCTCGATACCTACAATCTTTTATTAAATGACCAACCTTATGAAAATGATAACATGCCATTCCAGTATTCCTCTAGTTACCAAGCCTTACTCCAAAGTATAATCTCATATAGTTAATTGCAATTTGTCCATTCCTTCCACATGAAGTGTAGATAATCCTTGTGTAGCTAAATTAATAGTATTACCTTTCTTTTTTGGCACATAATTGGACTTCTTTTGCGATATGTAACCTTGTGACTTGTGTCCAAAATTATTACAAGTATACAAATAACATTTGAACTTATATTTCTTAGGAGTCTAATTAAATTTCGATCTACAGTCATATTCTTTATGACCATACTTATTTCAATTGTAACAATAGCATTCAAACTTAGGAGTGACATTAGTCTTACCTACTTTTCTCTTATAGACATTAGCTGGGTGTCAATATTTTCCACAGTGGCAACATGTAAGATTCTTTAGCTTGGGAATTATTTAGACATTCTTTTCTTATATTGGTTAGATGAATCTCCTTTCTTGGTTGTAGATGACTCATCATAGCCTAGCCCAGTTGTCTCTTGGTCACCTCTGTCCTCTTAACTATTCATCCAATTTTCTTATACTTTATTATGATATTTTTAATATTTCATTGTTGTCTTTCTCTAATATCAATTCAATTGCTTCCATCTTTTTTTCAATCTCATGATTTGCACTAATTAGTTGATTTTCCAAGTCATAGTGATTTTGAGTCAAATCTCTTTTTCTTTGTCCTTTGCAACTAGTCTTACAATGATCTGTCTCTTATCAACTTTAATCATTTTCTTCTTATCCTCAACTTGTCTCTTCTATTCCAAAACTTCACACATCCTTGTAGATTGTGCTTCTCTCTCTCTCTCTCTCTCTCTCTCTCTCTCTCTCTCTCTCTCTCTCTCTCTCTCTCTCTCTCTCTCTTCAATGGTTTCATCTGCTTGGTTACGTTTCGGTTCTTCTCCATCATATCTGATATAGAAGATTCAAATTCATTAGTCCATCAGATAGTTTCTCAATCACTTCCTCCTAATATGTTGTGTCATTTATTTGATGTGTTATTTACTTCCATCTATTCAATGACTGCTTTAGCTTCCCTTTCATTTCATTAAACTAACTTAGGGTCATTTTTAGTTCCAACTTCTGATTTTCAATAGCCTTATTAAGCCTATACCTTTCCATGTATCATATATCTTCTCTAAGGTGGTGAAACCCCTTAACAAGAGAAGTAGCTCTAATACCAATTGTTAGAATTTTTAGGAAATGTAGGATGTTAAGAGGGGGTGGGGGCAAATCAATATCCTTAAACTTCTTTGCAGTTATTCAAATCTAACTTTCCCTTAAGATTTATCAACTCAGTAGATATGGATATTCTTTACCTCAATAGATGAAATGAAAGTAAACATAACCAATCTACTTCATCATAGTCATTTAAACATTAACCATAACATCATAACACATGACATGGAGATTTGGTCATGTAGAAACCCTTAATTAGAGGTAAAATTGCAGTGGAGATGACACCCAAAAATCCTTAACAATTGTAGCAAGAGGATGCCTTGATTATTTGTCACTTCTGGTGACTTACTCTATTAGAAGTCATACAAAAAGATATGCAAGGATCTACCTTTCTCAAGTATTTAGCGAGACAAACACAATATGTGCACTTGGTTAAGATATTTACAACAAGATTGCTAAGTCTATCTATTAAAGGATTTATTTACTACAATGGTAAGAGAATAGCAGTGAACTTTGATCTAAATAGATGCAACTTACTTTATTGTCCATACAACTCTTTTTCTCAATATATTATTACCTCCAATGATTGATGTATTAAATCCTTTCTTTTGTTTCTTGCTGTAGATTTATCTTCTCATTCCTCTAACATATCCCCTCTCCAACATAACTTCAACAACAAAAACTACAACATTTTTTTGATTGTTCCTTTAGGCCATTAAATACAATTTTTTTCTCCTCTTTGATCCATGACCTAATTAGGGTTTAGAAATATGCTTGAAGATGTCATTAATCAAAGATCTAGAATCATCCATATCATCTTGTTATCCTTCTTTTTTTTCCATTGGTTCTTATTCTTCATTGGGATTATTAAAAATCAAATTTTTCTTCCCAATAAATATTACCTAATATTTTTCTTAATCTATACAAACATCTTTTCCTACTCCATGGAATGAAATTACATAGATTTTGGTGTCATTCGAAACTACTAAGTTCTTCTTTTGTAACTTGGTAAATACTTTGTTCATGCTCAATAGATATGTTGTCATTCAGTGTCCTCATGACCAAGTTAAGCTTGTCTGGCTTCATTAAGCCTTTTCTTGGTGTACATATATTTGCTCAATATATATAGTGCTTGGTTACATCTTGAATCATACTTACACTTCTCTTCTACCATGGCTCGATTAATATGTTATGGCTTGTTAACAACTTTCACCGACCAATAATCTCTACATTCACCGACTAACCTTTTTTACACTAATGACAACAACAAATATATATAGGAGTAACAACACGGGTATAATAGTATGTGCATAGATGTAATATTGAATGATGAATACAAACATCTAGAAACTCAAGGTTTGATAGTGTGGTAGATTTTTCTCGATGTTTCAAAAAAATTCCACCCAAATGGGATTTGATACGTGCTAAGGAGAGTGAATGTTCAATATATATGGTTGGACATGTTGGGATTGGAAGATTTTCTAAAGAGGAGATTGTTGGAAAGACCTATTGGAGATTAGTACTAAAGGAGTGGAGAATTATATGGTTGTTATTAATGGAAATCCATAGCATTGATCGATGATAAATAAGTTGGTTCATCACAACATGCTAATTTGTAAAGGAAAATGATGATTAGTAAAGGAAGAACACCATTAATAATCGATGATCACATCAGACAATCAATGACTATAAAAAAAGGTTGCAAGTGTGAAAGAGATTTTATAACTGGTCATGAAGAATTCAATATTGAGATGCGATCACATTGGAGAGTGCAATACTGCAAAGTGAAGGAAAAGAGATGTCTAAATTGGTATGAGTTGGATTAGTATAAGGAAAATGTGCAAGGTTACATTGGGAAAGGTAATACATTTTTCCAGTCTAAGAGGTAGATAGGTAAACCTAGTTGAAGAATGACAAGATGAAGAGTAAGTTATAATAAGACTTTGAGATATGTGAAAATCTTAAGATGAAAGAGATAGAGGCTTAAAGTTTGAATGGATGGTCACGATTAAGAGAAGCAAGAATAGAAGTAAACAAATGTATTATGTAATAGAACAAACAATGCAAGTAAGAAGAAGAGAGAAATGAAGTGGTAAGAGAGCGATCAATAGTGAAGCTAGTAGAGAAGAAGAGTGATCGAGAAGTAGCGATCATGACATTATCTAGAGAAGATCATTGTGCCATGGTAGAATACAAGAGAACTAAATGGATCTGACAAGCAATGAGTGACACAACTAGATCGGTGATTTAGTTATTTCCTAATAGTTACAATAGGTAAATCCCTAAAATAGGTGAACCCTAATAGGTTCTAGTTGTAAATCCTCTAAAAAGGTAGTCTCTCAAAACAATTTTGTAAATCCTTTAGCAATGTAGATCTTAGTAGATCTATTTGTACTTATATCAAGACACAAAGTCACTCCTAATAGGGTGAATCCTCAAAAAGGATACGTGTATGCTCTTAACTAGGAAAATTATTAATTGTATCAGTAAGATATGTGGGTGCCATCCCCACTGAAATCTTTACCTACTAACAAGGGTTTCACAATACCAAAATCATTGTGTCATGTGTGATGAATGTAGTAGTTTGATATTGTTATACTTAACATAATGGTACTAGTCATATGTTTTTTTTTGGATAGGTAATTAGTCAAATCCTAGATTATTTATTATTATTTATAGAGATTAATTACTATTATACGTTAAGTTCAAGTATATTTGAACCCAAGACCTCCCAGATAAGAAGCTCACAATTTACCATTATATTGTAGGCTCTTGCCTTATTATAGCATAAACTTTGACCACTTCATCCTAAGTTTATTTAATTAAAATGACATGTATCCTTTTGATAAATAAAAAAATCCCTTTATCCTAAGTGCACATGAAAAATAAATTTTAAAAATAAAAATAAAAGACAAATTCAATCACTTAAAGGTGCACTTTCCAATGAGTGAAATCTTTTGACTTTTCAAAAGGATTTTTGTCTCTTTATCTCAACCACTCATTATTTTGCCTCTTAATATAGCCTTTTATTTTGTATCTTAAGATATGAGAACATGTATCAACTAAGATTTAATCTCCACCTTCACTCATAATTTTGCCTCTTAAACTTTACCATCCGCTCATTTCTAAATTTCTTTAATAGAAGGTTGTTTCCTCACTCTCTTATATATGCTTACTTTTATGTTATTGTTATGTTATCACTTTTTTATTTGATTCCTTGAGATCTTTCATCATCATTTAGCTTAGCTTGTTGTTTCCTTTCATACATTTAGCTTGGACAATCTAGCTTAATTAGAATGAAGTAATCTATTATCCATGCTAGCTTAATTTCTTGTATTCTTGAATCTCATTTAACATACTATTTACTTTGGTCATATGCATTTATGAATTTCTCTTGATGCTTACAAATTCATTCCTTGACATCTTTAAAATCCTCCCTTTCATAGTGCACCTTGCAGGGATTTAATCGATTCATTTAAAAGACACTCTCACTCATCACTCTATTAGGTTCTTGCACACTATGAATAGGAAGCTATAAGCTACCATTTGGGAGTTCAAATTGACCGGATTAATTAGATAAAAGGGTTTATAGAAGTGGCCACATTTTTGGCTCACATATGGTAGTCGTACAAATTTGAATGTTTCATGGTCTATAATTATAAAACTATTATGCATTATCCCATCAGTGGTAATCATCACATCATTTTACTTTCCACATATTACATGAAAACCATCATTTGAATCTAAACCCTCACTAATGAATATTATTGGTTAACAATGGGTAATCTAAAAATATTGTTGATTAACAATGGATATTCTAAGCATATAGCAATTATTAAAAAATGAGAAATAACTTCTCAAGAAAAATAAAATAGCACAAGCCACACAACCATTGAGTATTTCAATATTTCACAATTAGTTCCCTCCAATTATAAGTTTTTGATTAATGAGCAAAAATAAGTTTTAAGGGGACATGAAAACTCCTTACAATAGATACAAAAGATTTAACATTAAACTCCAAAATACAACAATGTTGGAGAAGCCAAAAAGGTAGTAGCTATACTAAAAAACAACATTGCCAAAAATGATATCATCCCAAGACAAACAACAAGAGTAAAGAAGAGAGTCACACTAAAGAGGAGAAAAAGAGATTAGTAGAGTATAAGAAAATAACAGTTAGCCAAATTGACCTAGAGGGAAAGAAACTAGGAACCCTCATCCAGCACAAAACAAGTAAAATGCTAGAATTTTCCTTTACCTCCTTTCTTTTGGGAGCATAGAGTCATGTCAAAATGAGGAGAAGACTTCTTATGGTGTTTTCCAATAAAGGAAATTCATCCCTCTTCAATCATACAAGCCTTATCTTGTCAATCCTAGGGAAGAGACCCCAAAATAGAAGCATGAGAAGAGCTAGAGACCATAGAACTAGCAAGAGGGTCTAAGACAAACACAACAATATCATAACTAGCAATAGAGGAAACAACACATTTAACAGATCCAACACTAGAAACTATCTTAGTGCATCTTGCCTCCTCCAACAAAGGGGAGACATCAAACCCAAAATTACCAGCTACAGTATGGGAACCCACAAAAGCACTAGAGAAACTAGGAGTTTTGTCTAAAGACTCCAAGTCAGCAAAAACAACAGAACAATCAAAAGGTTTACTAGCATTACCCAATAACAAAAGAACCAACTCCAGAACCAAGAACACCTCCAACCTATCTAGCATCAACACTACCAAAAGCAACATCAATATCCTCAACTAAAGCAGAATCAACATGACAGAGTTTCATAAGACTAACAACAGTCCTAATATCAATAGAAAGGGAATCTTGTGCAACAATTTGAGAGAATCTCTTCTTACCAACATTATAATGTTAAGAAGAGACACTTGTTCACCAAGAAGAAGACTTTTTTGTCTTTACCCTCTAAACTGCACATTGGGCCACCATATGACCTATTTTAAAGTACTTCCTACATCTGAACAGGATCCCTTCATAGTTCAAAGTTTGAATCCAAAATCCTTAAGGATGCTCGAACTTATTTTTTCAGGCAACCCCTTAGAGATGTTCATCTCAACCATAATCATCACATAAGTTGAATCATCATTCACCATCAAGAAATCCCCAATTGCATCTCCCATAGTTTCCAACAAGGAATCAACCCAAAGATGAAGAGGAAGGTAGGGTAGCCTCACTCATATAAAAAAACTTGGAAAAGGATTCAGATCGAGGGAAAATTTTGAGTGGGACAGTTTCACCATGAACAGGCGTAATGACTTGACCAAGTGGAAGTGTTATCACAAAGGATCAACTTTCTATCCACAATATTTTCATGCATATTAATAAAAAACACTTGGCCTAGGGAAAATATGAACAATATGTGAAAGAATAAGTTCTCAACTAGAGAAGATCTAGTTGTGCAAATTGGGAAGACTTGACAATAGACCTTGAAAATGACATATCACAACATGATTAAAAAAAATGGAGGAAGCAACCTCATTATATTTCATCACACCCCCCTCCAAAGTGATTTGGATAGGGTTAGAAATGAGGAAATGAACCTTCACTTTTGAACCTAAGCCACCATCATTCTTAGTTCCACAAGAAACTAAACATCCAACCACATTCTTTGCAATAGATGGAAAAGACCCCAAAGACTAAGAGACACCTACAGCCGATAAGGACCCAAAAGACTGAAAAGCCCCAACAAACAAAACCTCAACCCAAACCCCAACCAATAGAAAACAAAACCCCAATATACAAAAAAACTCCAACAGATGGGAAAAAATGCAATCTTTGCTCCAACAGAGGACAACAGATGACAACCCTTCATTTGTAGATGGCATAACCTTAACCTGAGAACCAACAAACGGCTAAACCCCATTTGAGGGTGAAAAACCCTAGCCAAAGCCAGTTGTTTCTCAACAGTGGTGACGCTCTAGTAGACAACAAGACTCTAGCCAAAGATCCAATAGATGGCGAAGCTCCATTAAATGACAACAAAACCCCATATGAAACCAACAAAGTCCCGGCAAACTACAAAGCTCCATCAAAAGGAAAAACCATAGCAAATGTGTTAGCACTAGAACCAAAATTGGTGCCATTGAAAGGTATGACCCTAGAGGAAGCAAAAGAATCACCACCAGCTCTAGTAGAAGGCAAAACCCTACTAGAAGTAGTTCTTGCCATCATGTCACATACATGGAAAACCCCCTAAGCTTTCTAAATTATAAGTTGCAAATAAGTTTTTTTAGTAAGTGGTATCGAAAGAAGACACAAGAAAAATCTCTAAACAAATGTTTAAATTATATTTCACCTTATGATCTTTAACAAAATGTTTAACACACAAACAAGTTTATAACAAAATTCAATTTCCTAAACTTCTATATGTGTTGTTCCTCTTCCTTTTTGTGGCAAGGTTATACGAGTGCACTAAATTAATTAGTTTAAAATGTGTAGATTTGTAATAGTATTATTGTTTGGATTAAGGTATCTCAATCTCATAGTCATGACGCTTTAAGTTAATTCATTAATTAACTTATCTTAAAATATTAACTTCCTAAAGTGTCTTTCACTTTGTGGGACCTCTTGGTGAGATAGCACTCTACAAGTGGTGTGAGCTAAGAAAGTTGCCTATTCCTAGTCATGGTAGTTTCTATGTTGTGCTTACATTGCATTTGGAAAGATGATTTTTATGGATGAGATAAGTGTTTTTACTTTGGGATGAGATAAGTGTCATGGAATTAGAAGGTTTCTTATATTATGACACAACTTGCCTCTTATGTGTTGAAGATGGTGTTTGGATTAACGAGACAAAAATAACAATTACACGCAAATATAACCAAGATCAGAACATAACAAATCACATAGAAGATAGCACAAGACAAAAATTTTACATGATTCACCCAATCTCTGGGCTACACCCACCAAATAACGAGTCCAATATTATTATTATCTAGTGATTAGAACCTGATTGTAATCTGCAATTCCTTACAACGTAATACTGCTGCAAAAAGCTACAATCTCATAATACATTATGAAATCCCTAACCCTAAGCAATTTTATACAATATTTTTGCGGCTTACAAAATTAGGGCTAGAATAAGTCGTCCAATAGAAAAATAGCAACTGCTGCCTTTTACGATAATGGCATATGGGGCTCTGCCCTAGGACCTCGCAAGGGGCGCTACTTGTTGACCCCATCTTGGGGGCACTTTCCCCAAACCCCCGTAGTAATAATATGCTAAGAATTTGTGCCAAATATAGTGGAAAAAATTAAACTTGATTCTAATTAGGCTCCACATCACAACATATGGTTTTGGAAACCTTGGACACCTACCTCTTGCATTGAAATTTATATATGTTGGTGTCTTTTTATTTACAGTATGTGAGAGAAAAGAGGAGCTCATTTCAACAAGTTATGGTGGCAGATAATCTATAAGATGGAACAAGATGTAAATCTCCATGTGAAGGCTTACAGACTGAGAATACATTGTAACTTGTTGAAAAATACATTGGTTCAATACTTTAGAGTGTGAGAATTTCAACCAAGAAGGATTTTCCCCATGTATATGTGTTTTCTCTTTTGTCTCATTCTTCTAGTTTTGTGATTCTATAATATTAAATTTGTATGTTGTAACAATGTTGAAACTTCTTGGAGCTTTAATTTGCAATCACTTTCCTCTAAGGTTTTAATTGTGGGAAATTAACTATGTTTATTTTCGCTCTTAATCACACAGTAATATGTACTTGTATTAGTTTTTTGCAAGTGAAGAAATCTTGGATACATGATGTGCATAGTGATCTCAAATGTAGGATTCCCTCATTTCCCTTCAATTAGTAACAAAGTTCCATGACATTTGCATGAGAGGATTCACAATATTACTATTTCTAAGCATTTTTATTGTTAAGATTTCTTAACTTTGAGAGCTTGAAGGAATTGGCTAATAGTGAATCATTTTATGAGTGAAAGTCTTGTAGTTGATTTAATATTTTAGGAGACAACAGACATTTTTTGAAGGATGGTGCATAGAAAAAATGGAGTTGGCCATTGATCTGGATCTCCTAATTGTCAGGTAATAATTCATGATGCATGGATCTTAGAAGGGATTTTATTTGTTATCTTGAATGCATAGAGGCTATGGGGTTGATCATTGGATGATTCAGACAACCTCTCTTTCTCTCTTAGATGCATGTGCTAGTAGTGGTTGTGGAGGTCTACAAGCGGGTCTCGAGTTCTTGCACTATTTTTTCCTCTTCAATGTGCATACTTGCATGGCTTATATTCATGTTCTTTGAATCTAAGGGGTTTATAGATTTTCCTTCAAAATCTATAGCGATGCTCATCTATGGCAATCTATTGTTATGGTTCATTTTTCATCTTTTTGAGTCTTCCAAATGAAAAGTAGTTATGGATGTACATTGGTGTTCTTGAACATGATGATTTTTCAATTTTTGTAGGTTCAAGAAAAAACTTGTTATTTGTGGATCTACTAAAGAGTTGTCTTTTAGACCCTACTTCCTTGAGGTGTTACTAGATGAGATAGTTGTAATTTTGCATATATGCTTAATGCATAATGAGAGCAGGTGTGATTATTTCTCTACATGGGGATGTTGGTATGCAATCAATCACTAACATTTTTGTGGTGATGCTTTTTGGATTCTTCGACTATAATGCTCGATGTGGACATAATTGAAAAATTGGATTTGTGTTCAATCAGGTGCTTCAGTCATATTGTCAACATATTTTTTTCTCTTTGAGATCTAATTTTTGAATGTCATTTATGTGATAATGGATATATTTGTTATAATGATTAGATTTACGAGCTATACAATTATGTGGGTTGATCACCTATTCAATTATAGTGGGATAGCTTAAATGTGGACTTTCTATATCCACTAGATTTGATTCTATGTTGATGCAAATTGTTTACTTGGCCTTGTCATGATCACTTGTGCATTGGTGTAGTTGCTTTGGGATGAGAGGATGGATGATAAGTGAATAGTTAGATAGTCTATTATGGGATCCTATATTATGGTATATTTCCTTAGTTTGGAAATATTGGTATTTTACATGGCCCTAGAAGATTTTCAAATTAGAGGATGGTGTGTCATATAATTGGAGAATTCAGTATCACGGTTAAAGTGGGGGCTTTAGTAATGACTATATATTTATCAGGTTGTGATGGATGATCTGCTTTAGTGTTATAGATGTTAAAGGATGTCTTAGAGCATGTTGCTACAAAAGGGTCTTTTAGATTTGTTGGTTCACTAGTTGGAGATGGTATATTCATGTGATTGAAGATGTCGGCATCTCCAGAATTCAAGGGGTCTTTTTTTGAGGTATGGATTATGCTTTCATTTAATATGTTATCATGGCAACTTTTACATCACAATTCCCTCTTGATTATGCATTAGAGTTTTGGCATAATACATTTGTCTTGGGACCATGGTTTGTTCACTTGGAGCTTGTGATATCCTAGGAGGGGGTGTTTAGATCATGATGTCATGATGGATTCCTAATTCACTTGATTAGAGCCTTGATAGTGGTTTGGCGAGTTCTCTTTGTATTCGGTGCATTGGTCTACTACCTAAGAAACTTCATGAGAGTTCAAAGATGCATTTGGAGGTTAGCATGAATTGATCTTTTGTTGGTGCTCTTGGATACGTGGAGACTTAGGTGAGGCTAGAGTTCTCTTGAGATAGGAGATGTTCTTGAAGTGGATAACTCTAGATGAGATTTAGCAAAAAGCTTTAGGATCTTACACCTTGGTTGGACATGAATTCAAAAAAGACCTATGAGGAGATCATTCTTGGATAAGTCACGATGACTTGCAAGAGGATTCTTACTCCCTACTCGTGGTCTATTTGGCAATTTATCACTTGAGATGTATCATCCATTTTCTTTCAAGTGCTTTATGGCTTTCCTTCATATTCATGGATCTTTAGCTATGGTCAGATGGGTTTGGAGGATTCATTGTGAAATATGGAGAGGGTGGTTATTACTTTGAAGTGTATTTTTATATATGATGATACTAGGAGATTGTAGTGGGTTGATTTACTAAAATGGAAATGAAGTAGTTTAATGTCCTTTGAGAGACTTACATCTATGTAGATTCATGAGATTATGTTATGTTTGATCTCTTGAGGTTGAATGATTTTAGATGTTGCTATGGCTATCCTCTTTGGGGTTGCGAAGGGGATTAGACTTGGCACAACTAGCATTTAGAGTTGTTTGTAGAACATGGTACTTGCTAATGATTTGCAAGTTCTCTCTTTAGTATTGGTTATCTTCTTGGATGTTCAAATTTCCTTGACATTTTTTTTGAGATCTTAGGTCGAACTACAATGATCACACTTTTGATGGTCATATTTTATCACTTGTACTTTTTTATTTTTTCTTTTTTTGTGATGACATGGTTGTTCCTCTATCTTTGTTCTTTGTTGGATGTAGAGAACATGGATAGTTGTGCAGATTAGTTGCGAGAGATGTTTCTTGAAACATTCTTGTTGTAGAATTTGCATATCTTTGTGGATGGTCCTTGGTACTACATGGTTACACTTTCTATGTGTTGTTATTGGAAAATAATATATCTTTGATCTTGCAAATTCGACATTGCCCAAACAGTGAGAGTTTGTGTATGTGTTTATTCTTCCATTGACTTGTTTATGCATGGAGCTTGAGGTTACAATTTATGGTTTGGTTATGTTGGTGGCATGCATTTGTTGATGTTGGATATTTTTGAGGTATGGATGATTGTATGGGTTAGCATATATTGGGAATGCTATTTTCAATCATGTGGCTTTATCAGTTGGATTGGAGCCTTTGGTTAAGGTATTTTTCATATGGTGTTTTATCGTATTTTGTAGAGGATTACTTCACAGTTTTGTTGGGCTCGGAAGTTTATATTGTTGATGCTCTTGAATAGCTCATAAGCATAGTGGAGTGGTGGCAGTATTTTGTAGCCTTTGTTATCACTACAATCTTATGCTTGAGTTGTTTGGACGTGTCTAGATGAAGCATAATAGAATGTGTTGAAATTTGTGTAGCTTCATAGATGGTTGTGATATGGCTTCATCATTTTAGCCCCTTAGAGGTTATTGTAGACTCATGACAAGTCCTCAAAAAGTGGGTGAATCTTGGGATTAAGGTGTCTCAACTTGGAGTCCTAACATTTTGAATTATTTCATTAGTTGATTTTTCTTAAAATACTAACCTTCTAAGTTGTCACTCACTTAGTGAGATGGGTGAGGTGGCATCCTACATGATGAGATGACAAATTTCTTATTTTCTAGGATGTTGGCACCCATTTGGAAGATGCTTCAAGTATAGGAAGATATTGTCATATATTTCTGGAAATTGATTTGACAAATTCCTGTGTTCACTAAAGAGTCTTGATTGCCAATTTCTCTTGTAAATTGGAGTTATATTTTACCAAATGACATTAATGGTGGAGTCAACTCTTGACAAGTAGTGAGTTAAGGAAACTGTATTTTTTGTCATGGTAAATTTTATGTTGTGATTATATTGCATTTAGAAAATGACCATTATAGAGTCAGGTAGTGTTACCTTGAAAGTTGCTAGGAGCATCGCGTCATAGAATTGGCCAATTCTTACATCATGGTACAACTTACCTCTCCTCTGTTGAAGATGATTTTGGAAACCATGATCGCCTTTCTCTTGTGTTAGCTATATATGTTGGTGTCTTTTCTGATTTCCAATATGTGAAAAGATAAATGAAGGCCTAGAACCTGAAAGTACATTGCAACTTGTTGCTGAATAATACATTAGTTCAATACTTTAGGTTGGGATTTTTTTTATCTAGAAGGGTTTTGCCCATGTATATCTGTGTATTTTGGTTTGTCTCATACTAAATCTGCATCTTGTAATTGTGTGCTAAAATGTTGCCACACTTCTATGAATCATTACATGTAAGAAAACTCAAGAATGAGCCCTCACAAATCGATCCATAGCTCTCTACCCATAGAGTGCAAAGGTTTGCAATGGAGGCCCTTAGTTTGACCTATTTTTGTGCCCATGCAAGTACACCATGAGATGAGAGATTCAAAAAGGAAAAGCAAGAATGCTAGCCTCCATGATCTTCAAATATGCATGAAAATAAGATCTAATCTATGGAAGCAAAATTTAATCTATAAATGCAAGATCTAAGCTAAAAGCCCATGATGGGTGCAAGAGAGAAAGAGACAAGAAAATAGAAGTTCTCCACAAAAGCTTTTGTATTCAAACTCCTTCAAAAATTAGTCTTCAAACCTGCAGCATAACGATAGCATAATCATGGGTGTCTAAAATGAGGAGAGGGCTCTCCCTTATAAAGGAAATTATGGAGGTGAGAGGCTTCTCACAACCAATATGGGATAATAGAGCTTGATCCATGTGAGACAAAATTCCACCAATGAGAAAAGAGGAGTGGTTGAGAAGAAAGTGGTGATCCATGTGAGACAAGATTCCACCAATTAGAAAAGAGGAGTGGTTGAGGAGAAAGTGGAAAGATAAATCTCACTTAGATCACATTTTTAAGTGTAGAGAAATTAAATAAAAAGAATTTATTTTATTTCCTTTTTTTCATCAAAAGAGATATTTAAGTGGGATTTTTATTTAATTAAAAGGGAGCAAGTTCTTTTTAATTAAATAGAAGATATTTAATTAAATTAAAAGAGAGGTTTTTCTCTTAATTAATTAAATGTGGATGAACTGTTTAATTAAAAGAGAGGTTTTCTTTTAATTAAATGGGGATTTTATTTTATTTAATTAAAAGAGAAGATTTTCTTTTAATTAAATAAGACTTGGAATAAGATGATCAATCTTAGAAATGAAATAAATCGAATTTGATCAAGGAAATTGATTTGAATTGATTTAATAAAATATTACAAACCATTGATTCAGAAAAATTGATAAATTGATAAATTGAATAATGGGGGCCCATAGTCTAGGCGACCATTTTTGGGTGCATACAGTAATATGCAACTAAAATTTCTTATATCTGTAATTTGCGATCACTTGTAAGGTTTTAAATGTGGGTATTCAATTATGCTTGCTTCCACTTTTTGTAGCATAGTAGTATGTAATTATATTAATTTGTTGGAAGTTAAAGAAATCATAAGATAGAGAATGTGCATATGATCTCAGATGGCTATTAGAGATGCCCTAATTTCCCTTCAAGTATATTGGACAGTCACCGCAATCATAAAAATATAAACAGAAGATAAAGCTAAAAGACACTTGTTTTGACAATAGGGTAGAATTCAGAGTTATAACAGAAGAGTGCGCCACTTTAACATCTTGACAATCTTAAGTATTGTGTAGAAATCAAATGGTCACATTTTTGTCAAAATTTATCAGTTGTCTTCCTTTCTTTGCAAGGCTAGTAAGAATACTTACAAAAACAGATTATCTCAACCCCAGACTAAAAAGAAATGTCGTGTAAATATCGTAAAATCAAAATTGCCAACTGAAGATCAGGATTTCAATTTTTATTGGCCGCAGTATCTATTTTCAAACAGAAAAGTGAAAAGAAACTTGGAAAACTAACGCAAAACAATAAGAAAAAACAGGAGGCAGTCAATTTTGGATTGGGGTTTTATTGTTTGCATGGCAGGGCCTGGGATTTCTTCTCCGTTGGTGAGAACAGATGGTTCTTCTCCAACTATGCATGCAATGCGATCTGAATCGTTTTATTCAGGGGAGAGCTCCAAGCTGAAAAAAGTTGATGGTTGTTTTCTGCGTAGCCATGATCGCCCTGTTCTGGTTATTCCTCCAACAGCTGTAATGGAGGACATTGATTATTGGACCAAGCATGCTTTGATATGCAAATTTCTTGGAATCCGGATTTCCCTATCCGCTCTTGAGGCATGGATCCGCCGCTCTTGGCAAGTGGAAGGCGATATGGAGATTATGTTGGCAGGGAATAGTTATTTTTTTGTTGTATTCTCTTGCATGTCTGATCATGATCGTGTTTTTGAAGGAGGCCCTTATTTCTACAACCATGGGTTATTTGTCAAACCTTGGCATTCAGGTTTTAATTCTGTTGAGGATCTCCTTTCAACAGTGCCAGTTTCGGTTCGCTTGCCTCATCTTCCCTTGGAATTTTGGCGTGAAGACATCCTTCGACAAATTGCTGCTTTGTTGGGGAAGCTGGCTGCGATCGCACATCAATCCCTCGATAAAAAGGTTATTTCTTATGCTAGAATTTGTGTTGAAATTAATTTGAATAACCCATTACCAGATTCTTTGAAAATTTGTCTGGGGGATTCTTCTTGGGTGCAGCAGTTAGATTATGAATCCCTCCCTTTCCGTTGCCGGATTTGTCATGAGTATGGTCATTTACTGCAGCAGTGCCCCCGTAACTCGAGTTTCAAAGGAGTGGATCGTTCTACAGCTGGCAATGCTGGTGGTTTGGCAGATACTACAGGGAAAGGACAATCTCAAATGGTTAATACTACCAAGGGGATGAATCCACAAGATGCTACAGGTAAGGGTAAGGCTCAAATGCAGGATAAGGATGGATTTACCCCTGTTTGCCCTCGAGCTAAGGGACGTGGTCAAAAGAGGCCTTTGAAAGAAAGATTATCTGATTCAAGTTTTAACCGCTTTGAGGTGCTGGATAGTATGGTTCTAGAGGAGGGTATTCCTCCTCCTATCTCTTCTGATCCAGTTTACCCAGATGAGAGATCTGTTCCTAATGATGCTTGTGGGGCATCTCAAGTTGTAGTATATCAGAACTGTGAGGTTCCTGTAGCTCCTGTGACAAAGGCTCTGGTGACTCCTGCAGTGTTGGAAGATAATGATGTTGTTTTGGCTGACTTGGTTAAGGATGTGCTACCATCAGGTAAGGGCAAGGGATCTCCTCTCCCCTTGGGGTTGCTGCCTCGACCCTTTAAGCGGGCTTCTTCTACTCCCCCTCTAAGGAGTGGGCGCAAAACAGACCAAGAGAAGATTAAACTCACAGGAGATATATTGATTGAGTCTGATTCAGTGAAACCTTTGGATTCTCATTTTCTCAATTCTACCCAATGATGATTATTCTCTCATGGAATGTAAGGGGGTTGAATAGCATCCCTAGACAAAAAGCTATTCATAACTTGGTGGTTGATCATAGTCCTGATGTTTTTTGTATCCAAGAGACTAAGCTCTCTGTGGAGTCTATGGTCCAACATGCCTCTAGTATTTGGTCTCGTGGCCAATGCCAGTGTGTTGGGGCAACAGGCAGTGCCGGTGGTTTAGCTATATTTTGGGATCCTCAAAAAATTTCTCCTCTTGGCTGGATGTCTTCTCGCTCAGCTCTCTCTATGGTAGCTTCTGCTCTAGCCTCAGGAGAGGTAATCATGGTTACTAATGTGTATGCACCTGTTGATCTTGTGGGAAAGGAGGAACTTTGGGAACATATTCAATATGTTAGAAATTGTCATCCTTATCATCCTTGGGTGTTAGCAGGGGACTTCAATTCAGTTTTAAGTCTGGAAGAGAAGCATGGTGGTTTGGCTAGATTGGGGCCTTCTTCTGCTCTTCTTCGGCAACACATATCTCTTTTGCATCTCTCTGATGTTAAGCCTTCTAATGGCCTCTATACCTGGAATAATCGCAAGACTGGTGTTGCTGCTATCTCAGAACGTCTGGATAGATTTCTTGTTTCTTGCTTCTGGCTTAGTGGCACCCTTACTATCTCTTCAGAAATCTTTGATTGGAGGGGTTCAGATCATTGGCCAATCAAATTTTCTGCTATAGGGGCTTATGTTCCGAAGCATCCTCCTTTTAAGTTCCAGTTGATGTGGCTTCGTGACTCCTCTCTTCATGATTTTGTTTTTTGTTGGTGGAAAGATGGTGCTCCTGCATATGGTACTGCAATGTTCTCATTTTCTAAAAGGCTTCAATATGTTAAAAGGCAGCTCAAGATATGGAATAGAGGATGCTTTGGGAACTTTCACTTTATGAAGAGGCTTGCTCAAGAAAATCTTGATGTCATCACAAGGGAGATTAGAGATCGAGGTTTCTCAGAGGATCTTTGCCAGGCTAAATCCCTTGCTTCTAGAGCTCTAGAAGAATGGGAACTTCGAGAGGAAATTTTTTGGAAGCAAAAGGCTCGAGTTGATTGGCTCCAGGGAGGTGATCGAAACACTGCCTTTTTCCATAAAACAGTGCAATCTCGCTGGAATCAAAGCACTATCTCTTCTTTGGTTAATTCTCAAGGTATCCAACTGAATTCCTTGCCAGCTTTGTTCCAGGAGGCTATTTCGTACTTCTCTACCCTCTTCTCTGAGGACTCTCCTCCTCCTGATAATGAAGAAAATATTATTTTGTCCTATATTCCTTCCCTTATCACTCAGGAAATGAATGATTATCTCATGCGTCCTCTCTTTGGAAGAGCTGGAGGAGGTGGTCTTTGGCATGCCTAAGGGGAAGGCTCCTGGTCCTGATGGCTTTCCAGTTGAATTCTTTCAGGAATTTTGGGACATCATTAATCATGATTTGTTGGAGGTGGTTAAAGAATCCTATGCTAGCAAGCAGATGCTTCAAGCTTTGAACTCTACATTCTTGACTCTTATTCCTAAGAGAGAGGGTGCTACTCAATTGAAGTTTTTTAGACCAATTGCCTTATGTAATGTGGTTTACCAAGTTATTACTAAGCTGATTGCTGAGAGACTGAAAAGGTGGCTTCCCATTATTATCTCATAAGAACAAGGTGGTTTTGTTGCTGACAGACAAATTTTGAATGGGGTGGTTATTGCTACTGAGGCTATTCACTCTATGGCTACTTCAAGGGAGAGAGCCATGTTTGTTAAGCTGGATATGGCTAAGGCCTACGATAGAGTTAAATGGAGCTTCCTAAGGAGTATTCTTCTTTCTTTTGGATTTAGCTCTAACTGGGTGAGTTGGATTATGAGTTGTCTTACTTCTGCCTCTTTTTCTGTTCTTATTAATGGTCAACCTTCACAACTATTTGGTGCTTCTAGAGGCCTCTGCCAGGGTGACCCCCTCTCCCCATATCTATTCATCATCATGGCTGAAGGCTTGGGCAGATTCATTAAGCATTAGGTGTCCCAGAATTCTATTCAAGGCTGGCGGTGGGGTAATAGCTTACCTTCTCTTTCCCATCTTCAATTTGTTGATGATTCTGCTCTTGTCGGTCTTGCTAGGATCAAGGAAGTTGAAGCCTTTCGACATGCTTTGGACGTTTATTTGGCAGCTTCAGGCCAGAAAGTTAATGAGCACAAATCTTTCATTTACTTTTTTAACACTCCTGATTCTATTCAGCACAGGATTGTTGGTATCCTACGGTTTCAGATAGGTTCACTTTCTTTGACTTATCTTGGCATTCCTATTGTTGTTTCCAAGCAGCCACGTCTCTTCTGGCAAAATTTGATTACCAAGCTTCAGGATAAGGTAAATCATTGGACTCATAGATGGCTTTCTACTGCTGCCTGGGTTACTCTTTTTCAAGCTGTTATCCAAGCTCTTCCTACTTATAGAAGCATGGTTCATGCTGCACCTATTTACTTTCTCAAGGAGTTTGATGCTCTTTCTCGACAATTCCTTTGGAGTGGTAATTTGCGTAGTACTAAATGGAGCTTGGTTAATTGGGCAACTGTTTGTAGGCCTAAAAAGGAGGGTAGTCTTGGTCTTCGATCTGCTCTATTGAGTAGTCAAGCTTTGGCTGCTAAACTTTATTGGCGATGGTGCTCTGGACAACATCAACTTTGGGCTCGTATTATCACTCATAAATATTTTCATGGTGTTGATCCTTGCTATGTTTCTGCACTTCCTCTTGAAGGTCGTGGCTCAATGGTTTGGCATACTTTGAAGACAGGTGCGATGTTGGTGAAGAGGGGTATGTTTTGGATATGCAAAGGAGGTTCTCATGCTTTGTTTTGGTCTGATGCTTGGGATGGATTCCCTTCCATTTTATCCATATACCCTCATCTTCAACCTCTTTGTGACTCTTTTCTTGCCGCTGGATGGGATAAAGTGGCTCATTACAAGACTCCTTATCAATTGGGACCTGTTGTTGGTTACAGATGGAACCATTCCTCTGATTGGCCACCTGGAGGTACAGACATGGATCGTCAGGAGCTTTCTCAAATTCTGGCCTCTAGAGAGTGTTCTTCTTTGCTTGGTCCAAATGTTTTGGCTTGGGGCAGTACCTTGTCTGGTAAATATCATGTCTCTGCTGGGTATCAGAAGATAACTAGACAATTATTTGGGGATGCTGAGGTCCCTTGGTGGAAGCAAGTTTGGAATAAAGTTTCTTGGTCCAAGTACAATTTTTTCATGTGGCTAGTGGCTCACAACCGTTGTCTTACCTGGGATAATCTTTGCAAACGTGAATTTCAGGGCCCCTCTTATTGTGTTTTGTGTGGTAATGGCGAGGAGTCTGTCTCCCATCTGTTCTTCCATTGCTCCTATTCTACTCAGATATGGCACCTTTGGTGGAGCGCTTGGGGTTGCTCTTGTCGGCATGCTTCCTCTTTGCCTGAGTTCTGGGCCCGCTTGGGTAGTGCTCCCTCCAAGTCTTCTTCTCTCCATGCTGCTTGGATTGCTGGCCCATCTTTCATGCTTTGGCATATCTGGTTGGAGAGGAATCGTCGCATATTCCAAGATGTTCGGCTTGGTGTTTTGCATCTTTGGTGAAAAATATCACATTCTCTTCAGGAAACTATTCTTCGGAAGTGTGAACTTGATGGGGGTATGGATCCGGTTGATCTTGCTATCTATAATCGCCTCAATTTTCATCTGCAAGATGGGGTTGCAGCTCATAGGTTTCCTTCTATGTCCAGGCAGCTTCACCATCAGAGGAAGGGTCGGGTTAACCGGGATGGACACTAGACTCCTCCTCCCTGTGGAGTTCTGAAAATTAACACTGATGGTTCTTCCCGTGGGAATCCTGGTCCAACCGGTATTGGCGGAGTGGCTCGTTGTAGTTCTGGGGATGTTAAATTTTTCTTCTCAGTTCATAAGAGTGATTATACTAACAATCTCATGGAAGCTCAGGCTATTTTATATGCTGTGGAACAGTGTTGCTTGCGGGGGTGGAGTAAGATTATTTGTGAGTCTGATTCCCAGGTGGTGGTGAACATGCTTTCTTCGCAAGAGCTTGAGGATGTTAGTTGGCAGCTGGCCACTGTTGTTAAGCAGATTATTTTCTTCTCTTCCTCTTTTCAGTTCATTAGGTTCATGTATATTCCTCGTGAATGGAATAGAACTGTTGATTGTTTAGCCAAATGGGCTTCTAGTCATGATCCGGGTTGAAATATTAGGGATAGGGGGCAACTGTCCTTTGAGATGGTGCAAGAATTTGATGATCTTGTTGCTTAGGATCGAGCTCCTTGTTGAGCTCTCCTTGTTGTATTCCTTTCTGTCTTAATAAATTTTTACCCCTCTTTTTGCAATAAGAAAAAACAGAAAAATTTAAATCTGCAAGATTAATATCAATAGCAAGTCCAAATATTTCTGCTGCCAGTGTCCAACTGCACCACTATTGCCGATTTGTTCAAATGAAAGACTAGTACCCAGTTATAGGCATGCACTAACAAAAATATGTAATAACAAGTGGACCAGGTAGCTCGGACAAGCCACAAATTCTACTTCAAACGAAAACAAGATTCTAAATATTGATAAATTAATGCAATTGTGAACAGCCTTTGGACTATATGGCCCAGGGTACTATTATTACTGATAGCTAATCAGATGGGCTATCATTCCCCTTTCTCAAGGTGCAATGCATGGATTCCATGATAATAGTTGGGCAGGTTTAATACACGTGCAAATGTCAAGTGAATCTCAATGCAAACTGGCAGATGAAACCTTAACTCGGACTGGAGATTGTATCATGTACATAACTAGTTCAGCTGTTGATACACAATCATATGGACAAGGCTAGAATCACTATGACACTTGTACTGAGATTAATAAAAATATACAGGTAAGAAGTTAGGACCCACAAATAGCTGGATACCTATCAAAGCAGCATAACCAGTTAGATTAAGATGTCAAATAACAAAGCAGCATACATTTCATGATGTGTGAAACAGTAGCAGCTTTCCTCCTTCCTGAAACATATACTTTTCCCAATATTTGTTTGCAGTCTGTAGAAAATTCATGCTAATAAGTTAAAAGCACTTGATAGGCATTACAACCAACCTGCACAATGTAACATTGCATATGAATCTTATCGTGTTATATTGTAAGAACTCAATATGCAAAAAGTGTGATTGTAAAATATCCTTAGAAAATTGTGCTCTG
The DNA here is from genome assembly GCA_028749045.1 of Cupressus sempervirens. Classification (NCBI taxonomy): domain Eukaryota; kingdom Viridiplantae; phylum Streptophyta; class Pinopsida; order Cupressales; family Cupressaceae; genus Cupressus; species Cupressus sempervirens. The sequence goes on from CM053785.1 coordinate 723,402,864, forward strand.
AAGTCTCATTTAGTCCCACATGTCACACTTAGGAACAGTTTTAAATAGTATCTCGTGAGAGATGTATATCTTTCCTTGATCAAATCTGAATTAGGCAATATGTTTGACTGCAGAATTACATGGTAGAGAATTGTTAATTAAGAACATAAATGCTGTTTCAAGTTGGATTTATATACCCATTGGAAGAATGACCACAGTCTAGCAAGCCTCATGATAAAGCCATTACGATTTAATTCACATTGCTCCTTCAGACAACATTTATACAGATATTGCACCCACAAATATAACCTGCCATCTACACAAGGTTACATTGAAGATACAAAATGTGCCCGTGCAAGAGGATATTCTTTACCACGAACCCAAACACCTGTTTGAGACCATTGGGTTTCTTCCCAATCTAAATTTTCTTCCAAGACCTGCATTGAACAAGAATTATTTGTCATAGTCTCTACAACCACTATAACTTAAGATAATTGACCCATTGTCATGACATTCAACAAAGAGCACCTGTTTCAATTTGAATTCACTAAGAATTTAAACCTGGAAAGCTGAATTTTGTAATTCTATAGCATAGTTTGAATAACTCCCACTAACTAATGAAAGAAGTACAATTGCAACACCATTGACAGACAACTCGACACCTAAAAAGAGGAGGGACCTAAAATTGGAGTATCACCTCAACATATTCAGGAGGCAAGGGTATTCCAATAGCACACATGACTTTCTGAGGCAATGGCTGCTTGCAACGAGCCCACTTAAACCTATCAAAGTTCTCTACCACACCCTGTGCTTTTTCTGCATCATGGTTTCCACGACTTTGGCTCTTATCTCCATTCTGAGAATGAACACCATGAGTATGATGTTTCTCACTCTCAGTCATAACTGCCTTATCTATTCCTCGATCAGAAGCATTCACTGCCTGCAAAGGGACTGATGTAGCTGTAGTGGACCCAAAGGAACCATTGCAAAGAGCCTTGTCACCATCATATGAAAGCTCATATCTATAGAAGAGAGAAACTCTAAATATCAGGTCAACCATAAAACACAATTTTAGATATTCCAGACTACATGATATGGAGAGATTGAAAAAAAAAGAAAGCCACCAAAAATTAAATAATTATTGTTACTCCTCGAGACGCACTTAGACTGCTGCAACGATATGATTTAATAATAAGCCTACAAGTTCAAACATGAAGAAGACATTTTTCTCTAGACAGGGATGAGTAGGAACAATCTCCTAAGGCGAAGCCCCAAAATTTCCATAGGCAGGAGAAGGCAGCCTTGCAGCCATGGCCATTATCTTTATGCTTCATGAATGCTGCTTGCTTTTCTAAGTGGGACCTTGAGAATAAAGACTCCACTGGTTCATAAGTAAATCGAATACTTCTGGGATGGTTTGCCACAGACGAAGAAAAAGATGCACAGAACTTAAAAATATTTAGGGTCTCAATTGAAAATTTGAAAGCACTGCAGTAGATAAAATGCTAGAAGGGGGTAAATACTTCAAGGAGGTCAGAGGAATGGAATATAAGGAGATTTTGGCATTAGCAGATACTCTATAGAAGCAGAAGGCAAAGGTAATCTTTCTCCGTAAAGGTTTTCAAAACTGGAGTTCTGTTTAAAAGCTCTGTCAGATTCAGCACTCATCATGACCACTTAAAATCCATGAAAATGCGGTATTTTTCTGAATGGTGAACTAATCTTCCCTGTGGTTACACAGCATTCCTGTAGAATTTTGAAGTAAAACAGCGCTTCTAAGGAACCGATAATGCTTTGGGAAGGCCTTCAGACATAGATCATTTAATCTATGCCTGTGTCAATTTTTCAAGGGATATGTAACTTCCTCTTCTCAAAAATATGGCCTTACCTTCTACAGCTGGAAGTTTAATCTACATTGCAGGGTGCACCTCCTGCAGTCTGGATGCAGATGCATCTGTGGATATAGCTTATTTGCATTTTTTGAACTATTCATTGGCATTTCATATTTATCTTTGGCATTTGGCATTTATCTATGATGAAATATCATACAATCAAATAAATTAGATTTACAGTTCTGTATATTTCTTTAACTTTATACACGTAACCAAACACATCCAAAGCCCAATAAGTTAAAAAATTAAAAATCCCATGCATCCACAAACCAGGTTCCTGTACCCGCATCTGAACCAGTAACTTAAAAGTTAAATCCAAGCTCTAGATAACAAAAAATTTATATATCACATTCCACTGATACACCTGTTGTAAAAGGAGTCACGTAGCAACGCGTTGGTGTGGTATCCCTCCATCCTTATAAAAAAAAAAAAAAGCTCATTGGCTCAGCAGTAAAGAACAAGCACTGGATGGTTAAGGTTGAAGATTTTCTTATTCAAAAATATCATTTTTGGCTTCCTCATCAAATAAAGGTGAATGTTCCAAATGTGAAAGGACCCTTGCTATGCTTGAGAATCCTTTTTCAGATGCAATCATTGTTCTTGGAAGGAAAGATTCAGAGGTAAAGTTGGGCAACAAGAATTCTCCAAAGCTTGCTTTTAACATGCAAGCCCTCTATGACTTTGACTCAGATGAGTAAGGAGATATTGTCAGAGACTTAGAACGTAGCTTAGACCCAGATGAAGATCTGCTTTGGAAACCTGCTCCGGATTATTATGGAAGCCGTAATGGGTGGGAGTCCCCAAAAACGTATCCCAGTGCAAGGCTCCGTCAGTCCTTCAAAATAGTAAAAGAACGGGATAAATTCGGATATAAAAAGGCTACCGCAGGAAACAAAAATAAACGAGGACTTTGGGTACATATTACCCTGCCAACCCACCACCACCACTTGTCAGGGGATAACCCTGAGACATTACAGGACTTCGTCATGTGTCTTAAATGCACTGGAAATACCAAGGCATCCCCATATGATACATCCCAAAAAATGCATTAATGAAAAACAATTAAAATTTTCAGTTTACATTTGTGACAGTATTGCCTAATACTAAGGGTTTATGAGCACCCATAACCTAAGCAATCACATAAAAAATAAAGGCTGCAAGAGTGAGTAGTAGGATAGGGAAAGAGAGGGCAACAGAAAGAGACAGATATTGCCAAAGTCTTCATCAATTGAGTGTGAGCATTGGGATAAATCAATGCCTTTTATGGCTTTTTGGGCTAAATAAAATGCCAACCTTTGATAACTTAAGGAAGGGACTTTCAAAAGCCATCAAAGCATGCACTATGCTACATGGAAAAGGAAATGGTAGACATTATTTTTCTTCCTAATTCTAATTTGAGATCAATCTGGAAATCAGTTTTATTCAATTGATTTTATTGTGGACTCTCCTAGTCTCTTTTCGAAATAGTCTACACAACTGACCTAAAGGTTCTAAGAGATTAAGGAAAAGTGTGTAGCAGTAATGTCTTAGGGAAATACGATAAAAAATTTGTTCATTACTTATCGCCTTATCCTTCAACTTGTAGCAGTAATATCTAGGGAATATGATCAAAAACTTCTTAAAAAAACCTCCTCAAGGTCTGTACCAAAAATGAACATCATGCAACAAGTACTAGAGGCCACTATATCAGTAAAGATTGTCGACTATTGGAAACATTACCTCAGCTAAGGGTGGCAAAAACACGAGGAGGAAGCAATAAGAAAGAAAATCTTAAGGAGGACGGAAAGGAGGAAGCAAAAATATGGAAAGACAAACACCTTATTAACCATAATGATGGAGAGGACACCTGTTGTGGTAGAAATGGAGACAATGGGCTGCAAGTTCACAAACACTATTGTGGATGGAGGCTCAGGAGTTAATGTCCTCCCTGAGGAAACTTGGAAGGCCCTCAGAAAACCAACTCTTTGGCCACCCACATTCCAGTTGGTAGGAGTAAATCAACATGGAATTAAGCCCGTAGGGACCCTGATGGGACAGAAAGTAGTGATTGGCACACAACAGTTCCTTCTAGATTTCATGGTGATTTCTCTGGAAAAGAAGGGATATGATGCATTGTTAGGGAGCGGATGGCTCGTCACAGCAAAGGCGAATCACAATTGGAAGAAGAATACCCATTCCATCAAAGTAGAGATGGATAGAAGCATACTATTGACTTGAAGAACCAAACTGTAAGTCAGGAACTTGCATCTGATTTGGAGGCCGAGGGAGAAGATGGTGAGGGAGTCGAGCCAAATGAAGAAGGAATATTACGGCTAGGAGAATGCTTAGAGGATGAAATAAGTTCTCTCAATAGCCTGTTTCACTGGAAAATGGGGGTCTATGAAGTGTTTCAACCAAAATGTAATATGTTGTAAATTCAGGAAGAGACAGAATCTCAAGAGGAATACCCAGGGTGCTATGAGGAATATAAGGTGGGTATGGCTACCCTAGATGACACCCCAACGCACAAGTTTGAGAATAGCAGAGAAATTGAATATGAAGAGGCTAAGATGGAGAAGATGAATTTAGGGGAGGAAAACCATCCTAAAGAGATTCTCATTGGAGATGACTAGGACCTGGTGTTGAAGCAGCCACCTTTAGAATCTTCCTCGAATATAAGGACATGTTTTAAAGGGGGCGCCACTAGAACTATGCGTCCATCGAATACCTCTCGTACTTGGAGCAACACCAATATGCAAGAGGCCCTATCGAATGAACAAGAACTATGCAGCCAAAGTACAAGAGGAAATCACTAAGATGCTTGATGCAGGCATAGTATTCAAAGTCTAGACCAACAAGTTGGTGTCGCCTGTAGTTAAATCCTTGAAAAAAGATCGGAACCAAATCCGAATCTGCGTAGACTTCAGATGACAATAATGGACCCCTTCCCAATTCCATTTACTAACAACATTTTAGAAGTGGTCAGTCATGAGATGTACTCCTTCATGGACGGGCTTTCAAGCTGTAACTAAATCAGCATTGTGGACGAGGACAAAATGACAACCACATTCATAGTGGAAGACGAAGTGTATGCATACAAGAAGATACCATTTGGACTGCAATGCACCCGCCACATTCTAGAGAATCATCCTCCACATCTTTGATGGAATGTCAATAGGTAATTTCAAAGCCTTTTTGGATGATTGACCAATCTACAGTAGGAAGAAGCACCATCTAAAAATCATTGCAGAATGCATGGAACGATGTCGAAGGGCAAGGCTTGCATTAAATTCAAAGAAATGCAGATCTATGGTCCCTCAAGGCAGGCTTCTAGGTCACGGAGTATCCAAAGAAGGGTTGAAAACAGATCCTGATAATATCAGAGTCATTGTTAACGTGGAGGCTCCCTTAGCTGTAACTCACGTCAAATCATTCTTACGGCATGTCGAGTATTATAAGAGGTTCATAAAAGGATTTGCAAAACAATCCCTACCTTTGGAAAAACTAACCAGGAAAGGAGAACAATTCATCTGGGAGAAGGACCAAGAGGAGGCTTTCTGGGAACTAAAGAGGAGATTAGTGGGAGCACCAATTCTTATAGACCCAAACTGGAACAAGGAGTTCCATGTCCATGTGGATGCTTCCAACTATGCAATAGGCACCATATTGGCACAAATTGGATAGGAGGGATTGAACCATCCAGTGTACTTTGCAAGTCGATTACTTTTGAAAGCTAGACAAAACTACAATACCACAAAGAGAGAAGCGCTAGGCATGGTCTATGCAGTTCAAAAATTTAGACATTACTTATTAGCCACTCCTTTCACATTTTTTGTTGATCATCATGCTTTCATGAACTTGGTTAACAAACTTACTATTCAAGGAATAGTAATTAGGTGGCTAATCCTCCTTCAAGAGTTTACTTTCAAAATCATCGTCCGTCTAGGGTAGAGCCGTGTGATTGCAAATCCTTGTCCAGGATAAAGCCACGAGAATCTACAAGAAACAAAGTGAACAAGGATTTCCCAGATGCACACCTATTCCAAATCATCGTACTACCGCATTGGTATGAAGGTATTGGCTAGTACCTAAAAATGTACACTTTTCCCAAAGAGAGGCCAATTGTAGAAAGAAGAAAGATCACATTGAGAAGTAAGACATTCCAACTTATTAATGGACTATTGTATAAAATGGGCCCAAATGAGATACTAAGGAGATGTGTGATGGAGGAGATTCTGGGAGTGCTGAGGGAGTCTTATGAAGGTCTGGCAGGAGGCTATATGGTACCGAATGGAACAACCCATAAGGTATTATAAGCCCGACTTTAGTGACCCACACTTTATGCAGATGCTCAGGAGTGAGTTCTGAGCTGTGATACATGCCAAAGGGCGAGCAAACCCCTCAAAAGGGATTTCATGTCACTCTTTCCCTCACAGTCTTAGGAGCTATTTGAAACATTGGGGGTTAGATACTGCGGGACCTCTCCCTCCTAGCAACACTCGCAAATGTAGATATATAGTGGTGGCAACAGAATACCTCACACAATGGAGGCAAACGCAATTCCTCACAACATGGCGTTAAGTACGGCCAGATTTCTCTAAGAACAAATACTGAGTTGGTTTGGCATACCCCTACAGATAACAAGTGATAAAGGAGTAAACTTTGCGAATCAAGTAATCAAGACAATGGTGAGTGAGTTCAAGATATACTTTTTCCAATCCATAGTATCCTAGGGCAAATGGACATGCCGAAGCTACAAACAAAGTATTGGTGACTATTTTCTGCAAGATATGTGGAGTTGAATTGGGAAGAGAGGCTGCCAGCAGTCTTGTGGGCGTTCTGGACTACCTACAAGGTCACTACTGGGAAAACCTCTTTTCACTTAATGTACAGGAAAGAGGTCATAATGCCTGTAGAATATAGAGTACCAAGTTTGGAAGTGGCAATTGAACACAAAATGGGGGATATGCAAAGCCTACAAGAAACGCTCAATACCTTAACCAAACTAGATGAAAGAAGGATGATAGCACAATGGGCTACAGATATAGCACAAAACAGAAGGAAATTTTGGCACGATAAACATTTCAAACGAATAAATTTTAATCTCGGGGAGTAAGTAGTTACAGGTAAGAGGTCATAATACCTGTAGAATATAGAGTACCAAGTTTGGAAGTGGCAATTGAACACAAAATGGGGGATATGCAAAGCCTACAAGAAATGCTCAATACCTTAACCAAACTAGATGAAAGAAGGATGATGACACAATGGGCTACAGAAATAGCACAAAACAGAAGGAAATTTTGGCACAATAAACATTTCAAACGAATGAATTTTAATCTCAGGGAGTAAGTACTTAAGTACGATGACAAGAATGAAATAAAACCAAGAAAGTTCAAGGTACGTTGGTTGGGGCCATACAAAATAACAACCCTTGACAACAATCCTTTAAAAGATTCAATGAATAGATCCAAGTTGAAACCTTATAAACAAAGGAAGGAGACTTTTCTATTTATTCCATAGACATAAAAGAAGAAAGCCACTTAAAAGAAATGAAAGAGGAAGAAAAACACTCGAAGGAAATAAAAGAGGAAATAATAGAAAAATTAAAAAGAAGGGAGGAAATAATAAAAGAGAAGACTAAAGAAATAATAATAAAAATAGAAAGCATTCACATTCACATTGCCCCTTCATTCTTATGCAAACTGGATTTACAAAAATTCCATAGTTCATCCTTAAATTGCAGAAACAACATAGGGAACAAAATATAAGTCATATGCCTAAAGAGTTTCATACGACATATAGAAGTTGGAAGAATTGAAGGAGCCAAGGTTACAATATGGGTAAAAAAGGAGGTTGTCATATGGGCAACAAGATGAGCAGAGGAAGAAGTTGTTGTACAAGCAGCAGAAAGAACCAAGGTTACCGTACAGTCAAAAGAGGAGGTTGCAGTACGGGCAACAAGGCAATGTGTATAGACTGGTCACAATATGGACAAAGTACACAGGGGATGTCGTACGGAAACAAGAAACCCCTTTGTCGTATGAGAGAATAAGGAAATTGTATGCACTGGATGGTGGAAGGACATAAAGGGGGCATACTAGGAAATAAGGCAGTCATACCTAGGAAATAAGGCAATCATACAAGGAAATAAGGAGGTCATACTAAGGGGGGCCATACAAGAGGAGTTGTACGCAAGGAGATAATCCACCACACAGACATGTAGAAAGTAATATTTACATGGGAGGAATAAAAACTGCTAGAATATTTATTAAAAATTACAAAATGGTGAAGACAAGCATAGGTAACCTAAGCCCAAGAACAATTATTGATTCAAGAAAAGACAAGGCACTATAGGTGAAGAAAATGGCGTCTACCAAAAAGGAAAAAGAGGAAGAATGCAGAAAAAATTACAATTTCTAGTATTAGATTTGAAAGTGTGGTAGGGAACGAATAGAGTGGTGGGAGAATGCAGCGAAACACCATGTGCTAAAAGAGACATTGTGCAAGGCAGAGGTGGATAAAATCATTTCCATGCCAATTTTTTATTTAAATGAGTTTGACATGTTGAAAATAGTGATTGCAGGATATGATAAGAAAGGGCACAAATCAGTCATACAGTATTTTCAGCAAACCCTTACCATTTTGTATTTTGGAAAGGAGATAAGCAAGGTTTTTGGGGTTCCCAACTCGAGGTAGGATCCAACAAAAACTCCAAAGAAGATGACAATGGAGGAAGAGAAAACGTGGTTGGGCTTGATATGCAAGGGTGACCTCATAGAGGAGGAATGGGGAACTATTCTAAGCATGAGCAAGAGCAAGAGCCACAGACTAAAGAATTTCTTATAGCAAATGAGTGAAGATGCATCTTAGATTTGGTGAAAAGAAAACTCATTGGTGGGAGCGAATGTTTGATATAGCCATCTGGATGTTGTCGATTGTGAATGGCATGAATGTAGGGAGGGTATACAATTGGGCCCTGCTTCTTTCAGTGATTAAGGGAGCTTCTAGAGTTGAGACATAAGGCATTTTACATGCCTCATCATGCGATAGCCTTGTTTTTTGAAGTAGTTCGAACACAAGTAACCCTGGATCACAGGACATCGTACCAATATACAAGGTGGAAACCTATAAGCCAATCGTGGCATATTGGTTCCATAAGGATACATTTGGAATAGGCGCTGGAGGGGGAGATCCATGGAAGAAGAAACTAAGGCACATGTTGTACAAGAGGCTTCTATTCAAACACAGAGCAAAGGCCAAGAAGATGAAAGTTTGGATGGAAGAGCAACTACATGAGTAACTCTATCTTCTTTAGAGTCGGATAAGGAGGAATTTTGACTAAGTCACATCAAGGGCACACTCAGAGACGTCACATTCCTACTAACAGAAGTGGACCATTACCCAGTGCTGAAATTCACATGCAAAGAGGCGCGAAAGTGAGAGATGACTGTATGTGGGTCGATTGGACAGAGAGCAAGGGAGGAGACTTTCGTACACATTTTGGTCGTACAAAGAATATGATAGAGATAAACCGTATAAGGATGACCATGTGGAGGACATGGTAGAACAAGAAGTCTATAGAAAAGGCATGGGAGAGAAAGACCGTACAGAGGTGACACAGCCAATGGAAGGCCCTATATTGGATAAGGAGGGGATGCAAGACACAACTAGACAACTAATTCGAAAATTCGTTACTAGGGCGCAAAACGAATTTCCATTCGAACAATACCAAACTTGCCTTCCCCAAATCAACTGGCTCACACTAAGGTGATAGATCATTAATGCCACAAGAAGACAGCACATAGTGTGAGAATAGAAACACCGAAAGGCATAGGAGTAACTAAACCTATTGCATTGGTAATACAATCATAGGAAAGTTTGAAATGACACCCTCACCTTCACCAACCTCCTTGGAGATGGAAATTGAAGACAGATGAAAGCACAAAGTGAACACTTGGAACCAGTAGAGACAAGAATGAAGACACTCTCATTGGAGGGAAAAGTTAAAAGACTCCTCAAGGACTTGCAGGGGATGGAACAAACCATTAAGGATATCATAAAACAAGCTAAGGGGCAGAATTTGAATGCCATAGAGCAACAATCCCTCATGGCATTTATGAGGAAAGGCTTCCATACAAATTGGAGCTTACTAATGCAGAGTGGACTCAGGCACAGAGAGGCAGTTGAAATATGGAAGTTCAGACATACCATACCTACAGTGATGAAGCAACCACCCCTCATGCATTCGCTTGCTCAAATTCAAGAGGTGTTTAGGGGGGCATTCCAAGAACTTCAACAAGAAAAGGAGTTGAAAAGAAGAATGGGACGTGGAGAAAGCAACGCAAGTAGAGAAGTTTGCATCAACAGAAAAGGATAGGATAGAAACCTTGCGACTGCTACAACGAGTTCAAGCTAAGCAGATGGTGACAAAACGCGATCTACGGCATCTCCGAAAACAAGCATCCAATTCAGGGACGTCTTCCCAACCTACATCTTGAAGCTGGTATTGTCCTTAAGGACTTTTACAGCTAAAATTTGATGGTGCAGCTAGAGCGAACCTTGGGTTTATGAGGGTAGGCAAAGATCTTAAGAAGCAAAGGGTAAGTTCTTAAAAGATAGCTCCTTCTATCTGGATTTCATATCAAACAATAAAGCATAAGCTCATCTCACTTTTAGAAGGTCTAAAAATTCAACTTGCCAAATCGATGGGATGTTGTAATGTATAAGTGGAAGGAGAATTGATGGTCATCATCAATGGAAGTAAAACAGATTTAATTAAATGGTGGAACATCCACAATATTCTCAATGAGATCAAATGTATTAGCTAAGTTTTCTGAAGATTGCCTACAACCACTGCTACTAAGAAAATAACCAAGAGATGGATTAGTTAGCGAATTTAATCTTGAGCAAAGCCCATTTTCAGCTAAGTTAAGCTTCAATACTGAGGAGTTGTAGTTAAATGATATTCACACCACTCCACTACCAACACCAGCATTCCAATCTCCATCTCAATAATTTATGTTTTGATTATGGATATGTGGTTTTAAATAATAATTTATAATGCAAGGGATTGTGAAACTCAATGCAACTATGAATAGATTTTTGTTAAGTTTATAACAGTGATAACATACTGGTCTAAGCGTGCAGACCGCACCTAGTCTTCTTCCTTCTAATATCATTTAAGACATATATATATATATATATATATAAAAGAGTGCAGACCACACCTAGTCTTCTTCCTTCTAATATCATTTAAGACATATATATATATATATATATGTATATGTATATGTATATGTATGTATGTATGTATGTATGTATGTATGTATGTTACACCTCTTATGATGGGTGGCGATTTTTTTGAAAATATTAATGTTAACACAAACTTATCATGTTAGTTTTTGTTTATGGCTAAACATCTCCATTAGTCACCGATTTTTGGGAGAGGAGTATGAGCCGACTTAGAGAGGGTCATGTCCCTTTAAGGGACATGCCCTTGGGTCATGATATTAAAGGTGGGTGTTATTGTAGTTTGAGAACACACAATAATAAGAAGTCTGCTCTCTCAAGCAATAATACCTATACGAATACATTGCAGATATAAATCAAATTCAGATCAGAGTTAAAGGTGTTAACTCCTCCTACCTTCAGAATATTAAAAGGATTATCTTCAGCAATAAAAAAGATATTATAGAAGTTTGAATTTTAGTACAAAATTTGCAAAAACTTTACATGGTATCAGAGCTCTGGTAGTGGAACCTAGGCTCTGCAAATTAAGTAATCAGACCATCATATATATCTAGCATCATTCTCCTATTCAATGGCATATACCATCAAACCCAAGGACATGTTTGATGGGAAAGAACACTTCGAGGCCTGAAAACTCAAAATTATGATGACTTAAAGAAAATGATGTAAAACAATTTGTTGATTCAACATCCAAACAACCTAATGTTGAACCTCATATAACCATATGGAGTAAAAGAAATAGAAAAGCCATTCAGATCATACTAAATAGAGTGAAAAATGAGATTGTAACTATGCTAACGAAACATCAAACAACATTTGATATGATGAATGCATTACTAAATTTATATGAAGTCAACGATGCAACTAGAGTTTTTGCACTGAAAAGGAAACTAAATCACATACAAATAAAAAAAGAAGAATCAATAAATTCTTACTTCCTAAAGGTTATTAGCCTAAGAGATGAACTTTCAAGTATAGGAACCGTCATTAGTGACACGGAACTAACACTGATGGCTATAGATGAATTACTAGATTCATGGAAAACTTTCGCACAAGGAATAAGTGCTAGAGATAAACTTCCTGATTTCAACAGACTTAAGGGAGATTGTCTTCAAGAAGAATCCAGAAAATTAAAGAAATGAGAGAAATTGAAAACAAAAGATGAAGAACTTCATGTTCTTAATACAAACTCCTATAAGGGCAAGAAGAAGCATTTCAAGAAGGAAAAGAGAAATCAAAAGAATGGCAAACCCAAGAAAGATCTATCCAAAATAAAGTGTTTCAAACGTGAAAAGTTTGGACACTACAGATCTAATTGTACTGAGAATTCTAAACAACAAGTGAACTATACAAATGTTACTAGGGAAGAAGATAACTATCATCCCGAGAATCGTGTCTTGTATTTGTCACTATCAAATGAAATCTCAAGTAAAACATGGGTAATTGATAGTGGATCTTCTAGACATATAATAAGATACAAAAAAGCACTAGACTCTATATCAGAAAAGGTTAATGACTAAGTCACCATTGGTGATAATTCAGCACATTTTGTCGAAGGAATTGAAAATTACACCTTGAAACTAAAATAAAGAAATTTTCTTCTTCTTAAAGGATTACTCTATGTACTAGGAATAAAAAGAAATCTAATCTTAGTTACAGCACTTGAAGATGATGAACATAATGCTGCTTTCATGGACGATAAAGTAATAACCTGGGCTAAGAACTCCTCAATTAAGAAAGTGAAAATGATTGGTCAGAGAAAAAGGTATTTGTATGAATTAAATTTAGAACCTGGTCAACCCATTCAAGTTTTAATTCATGAAGCTGCAGACATAAATGAAATATGGCACAGAAGGTTAGGACATCTAAATTTCAAAACCTTATCAACTATGGAGAAGATAGTTACTGCTTTACCTAAACTAAATAAAGACCACTCACGCATATGCAAAGGGTGCACTCTAGGTAAGAACAACAAAAGTCCATTTCATGATAGCATGAGAAAAACCAACAATATTTTGGAATTAATTCATTCAGATTTATGTGGACATATGTTTGTTCCTTCTCTTGGAGGATTCTAGTACTATATTTTGTTCATAGATGACTTCTCTAGGAAAACATCGATTTAATTCTTAAAATGCAAAGAATCAGAAGAAATCCTAAAGAGACTTTTCAAAACATTAATTGAAAACTTATCAAGAGATAAAATTAAAACTCTTAGAACTGATAATGGAGGGGAATACACCTTAGATTTGTTAAAAAGATTTTGTAAAGAAATAGGAATTAAGAGGGAGTACATCGTTCCTTATAATCCAGAACAAAATGGGGTAGCAAAAAGAAAGAATAGAACAATTATAAAAATTGCTAGAGCTATAATATTTGATCAAAATCTAGAATATTATCTTTGAGCAGAGGCCTCCTGTACTGCTGGCTATATTCAAAACAGAAGCCCTCACTCCTACCTTAGAGATAAAACTCCTGAAGAAGTCTTTACTAAGGTTAAACCCAATATAAGTCCTCTTAGGATTTTTAGGTGCCTTGTATATATCCATGTTCCAAAAGAAAAGAGAACTAAGTTAGAACCCTCCGGAAGGAAAGGTATTTCTGAGGGTATAGTGAATCATCTAAAGCATATAGGATTTTCATAACTGGACAAAAAAGTACTGAACTTAGTAGGGATGTAATTTTTGAAGAAGATCTAGCATTCAAAAGAGCCCTAAGTTCTGAAGAACCCTCTCCTTTACCTAGTTCTAAAAGAAATTCTAAGTCTGGGTCTCAGAAGGAGTACATAGAAGAAATTGAAGATGAAATTCAATATCTTAATCTTGGAGAAACTCAAAATTCTAAAAAAAGACCACTTTGGGCTATTAAAACAGTCGAAGAAGCACAAGACTTTGATGCACCTTTTGGAACAGTCAGAGAAAGTAAAAGACCTAAAAGATTTTCTAGTTATACAGCAAACATGAATACATGAATGATTTGTCTAAATCAGAACCAACTAATACTTCAAATGCTATTAAACATACAGCTTGAAAAGAAGCTATGACAGAAGAATACCAATCTATTCTGAAGAATGATATAAATTGTTCCTAGTCCTAAAGGAAAATCTGTTGTTTCTTCCAAGTGGATATGTAAAATAAAGCATGTTGCTGACGGTAGTATTGAAAAATATAAAGCCAGATTTGTAGCTAGGGGATTCTCTCATAAAGAAGGGACTAGCCATTGTAAGAGTAGTCCTAGCCATTGTTGCATCAAAGGGATGGAAAGTACATTAGATGGATGTAAAAATAGCATTCCTAAATGGAAAGATTACAGAAGAAGTATATTTGGAGCAACCTGAAAGATTTGAAACCCATGATCCTAACGTTTTTGTTTGCAAGCTCAAGAAAGCTCTCTATGGGCTTAAGTAGGCTCTAAGGGCTTGGTATGAAAGAATTGATAAGTATCTCACCGGCTTATGATTCTCCAAAATGAAGCCGATCCAAATTTATATTATAAAAGAGATAAAGATGATATGGTAATTCTAATACTGTATGTTGATGATTTACTAATAACAAGTGATGATCATCTCATAGATCAATGCAAGAAAGATCTAATTAGAGAATTTGAGATGAAAGACTTGGGAATAGAAGTACAACAAAATTCAAACAGCATTATAGATTAAGGGAAGTATACATCAAATATTTTGAAGAGATTTGGAATGTGGAATTGCAAGTCTATGTCTTCTCCTATGGAGACTAAGATACATAAACTTAAAGAAACAGTAGCAAAATCACCTTCCATAGATTCTACTCTCTACAAAGTACAAATAGATGATTGGGTCCCTTATGTACTTGGTAAATAGAAGACCTAATATTTGTTATGTTGTTAATGCCTTGAGTCAGTTTATGTGTGACCCAAAGGAGATTCACCTAGTTGCAGTCAAACACATTATGAGATACAAGGCACCCTTAATCTTGGGCTCAAATATGAGAAAGTTGACTTAGATTTAAATTGATTAACTGACTCAGATTTGGGTGGAAGTTTTAAAGACAAAAAAAGTACTTCAGGATGTTTCAATTTAGGATCAGCAATGATATCTTGAATATGCAGAAAACAATCTTCAGTAGCTCAAAGCTCCACAAAAGCCGAATACATTACAGCAGCGATGGCCTTTCGAGAAGCAGTTTGTCTAAGGAAGTCACTTGTGGGATTATTTGGGCAAGCCATAAATATGATTATTCATTGTGATAATCAGAGTTCCATCGAGCTTTCAGTGAATCCAGTGTTTCATGACAGGTCCAAGCATATCGAAATTCCTTACCATAATGTAAAAGATACGGTAGATAGGAATACTGTAAAATTAGAATACATTTGCACTACAGATATTCTCACCAAACCTCTCTCTAGAGTGAAAATAGATCACTTCAGGAAAAGACTTGGTGTGGTTGAATTGTAATTCTTTAAATTATTAATGAAATAATCTTATTGTCAGGCTATTGACTATTATGGATTCCACCATCTATATCCATTATCTAAGAGGTCACGATCTCTGAGGTAATGAATACTTGTATAAAAGACATTATGAGAGATGACGATCCCTCAGATAATGTATTGAACAGTAAAGAACTATTGTTAGATCTAGGTGAGTTTAAGATCATTGTGACATTGGCATTTCTATGCCTATTAATCATAACTTGGATAAAGGAAGAATTTATTCTTCAGACTTTATCCGGTCTTCTGGTAGATCTTAACTCAAGATCAAGTTGTGATATAGGATAACCAGTTCCTATGAGTCAAAACCTGGATAAGTGAAGAATTTAATCATTCTTCGAATTTTATCCTATGTGTATTGCATTATATGCAATACTGACATCACTAGTATAAGTGACGAGTCATATCACAAGATGTTTATATCACTTAGTGTCATGTGTTCCATGATGCTATTTTCTCAAGAAGATTCAAATAGATAGAGTATCAATCTATGCTTATTCATCATAATTGATGATGCTAGATATGTTAATCTCCAAGTATGATTATCGAGTTAAGAGGGAGTGTTAAGTTTATAACCGCACCTAGTCTTCTTCCTTCTAATATCATTTAAGGCATTATATATATATATATATATATATATATATATATATATATATATATATATATATATATATATATATATATCTTGCACCTCTTATGATGGGCGGCGATGTTTTTTAATATATTAATGTTAACACTAACTTAACATATTATTTTAGTTTTTGTTTATGGTCAAACATCTCCATTAGTCACCGATTTCTGCAAGAGGAGTATGAGCCGACCTAGAGAAGATCATGTCCCTTTCAGGGATAAGAAGTCTGCTCTTTCAAGCAATAATACCTATACGTATACAGTGCAGATATAAATCAAGTTCAAATCAGAGTTAAAGGTGTTAATTCCTCCTACCTTCAGAATATTTAAAGGATTATCTTCAGCAATAAAAAGCATATTATAGAAGTCTGAATTTTAGTACAAAATTTTCAGAAACTTTAGAATTTTTCCTATATGTGTAAGAAATCTTCACAAGGATGATGTATGTGATTCTAGCGTCACGTGTAACTATGTCGAGTCTTGACTCTTAACAAAGATAACAAGGTTAAGGAATTAGTAATTTTTGTTGTTGTAACTTGTAATAGCACTTGTAGAATTTGTGTATTTCAAGTTACCTTCTCAAAGCATATAATTTTAAGAGCCATGTCTTTGTAGATTCAGGTCTCTTTAACTCTCATTATTTATCAATAACACATGCTTATTGTCATGATAAAGAGTAAGATATATGCGTGTGTATTAAGCATAGTTCCAAGAATCACGGCGATTCATGCGATTCACGCGATTCGGCGATTCGATTCAAGCCAAACGATTTTTTGTGAATCGGTGAATCGAATCAGCGATAAAGGGTTTATGAAATAAGTTACTCACTAAATTTCAAGGGTTTTTTAAATTTTCCGATTCATGGCCGATTCGATTCCGATTCATGGCCGATTCACGATTTGATTCGGCCTTGCCGATTCCGATCCGATTCCGATTCTTGTTACTTTGGTATTAAGTATATACAAAGTATTATATATACAAATATCTTCAGTGCATTTTATCCGACTGAAACTACACTAACATTAACACAAATCAAGGAAAGGTTGCAAAGCTTCAAACATTAGAAATGAATTTTAAGAGTTTAAAGAATCAAATAAATTGCAAAGCTGAAGACTATTGTGTCAAAGCTTTAGTTGTAAGGAATAAGATGAGAACATATAAAGAATTAGTGAAAGATGATGTGGCTGTGAAAATATTAAGATCTCTTACACCCAAAGGGATGCACATTGTTATTGCTTTGGATGAGAGAAGATTATACGCTTTAAAGAGTGAATAGCCAATTGTAAGTTTACTTGCCCGTGAAAAGAAGGTGAAGTGTAGAGGTAGGTATAGGACTCTAGATCATGCACTTACATCAAACAAAATGTTCGATGATTCAATTTGGAATCTAGAACTTAATTTTCTCAAGGCATTATGAGGAAAAAATTATATTAAGAACTTGGTTATAACTCTAAACTAAGTGGACAACGTAAAGGCTGTGAATTCTTGAGAGCAAAGGTTAGACACAGAGTTGATGTAGGAAGCCAGCCCATGCAATGTTACTATTGAGAAAAAATAGTGTTACTGAGAGAGAATACAGAATCAAGAGTTGAAAAAAAGTTAGCAAAGTGAGGTATGTACAAGAAAAAAACAAAGAATAAAAATTAAGGTTCAAGGAAAGGAAAAGATGAAGATTTTGCACTTAAAAATTCAGAGCAGACACTCAATAGGTTTTGGCAAAAACATAAGCGATTTTGTTTCATAAATAAAAAGGCAAAGATGTGTCAAAAAATAGTCCAATTTTGTGTTCCCAAGGGCATTGCACCCAGCCCCTCTAGCTTCCAGCCTGTGGGGAAATCAAACATTTCCCTATGCCCCTTTAATTGCTGGGATTTTCACATCTAACACCTTGTGCAACTTATCATTGCTGACCCTCAAACACCACTAGGGTATCCACTACCAAACCTCTCCACTAGTTAGTTGGATCTCTATTACGATATTAGATTGTTTATATTTTCTCTCTCTTCCATCCTTTTCTAATGGTCACTCTTTTGTAATGTTTCCATGAACTCCTTCTATTCGTTATGGAAAGTATCATTTTCACTGTACAAGAATGTTTCTATTTCCTCACTCTTGTTCATTATAGAGACATTCTTTTATATCTTGTATATATAGATCATTCATGATCTTTGTTTAATGACACATTCATTATTTTACCATAATATGATGTCTAGAGAAAATTCCAGGACTCTTCGAAAATATTTAATATTTTTTTTGAAATTTTTAGTTCAAAAATTTCGAAATATTTGACCATGTGTTCAAAATTTGCATATCTTCTTTCCTCCAAACCCGACTAGGGATTCAGCGTCCAATTTTCTTTTGCAATTTTCTTTGTGTTGCATGGATTAAAATCTGCCTTTCTTTACAAATCTTCCCTCTATTCAAGAACTCTACAAAAAAATTAGGGTTTTTAATCTGACTACGGTTTCTTTTTTTAAACCCTCGAAACCCTGTGTCATATTAACAATTTTTTTGCATATTTTTGGTGGGTTTTTGCAGATTTCAACTAGGTTAGTCTCACTTTTTTTGGGTGCATTGTTTTTTGTGCCTCAATTTTTGAGCCAACATATTCAAAATCTAATTTCAGATTCTTTTTGTCGTTGGTAGAAATTGTGTATCGGCCGACGGGTTCCTTTGGAAAGGAAATTGTGTATCAACCAACGGGTCCCTTCGGGAAGGAAATTGTGTATCAGCCGATGGGTCCCTTCGGGAAGGAAATTGTGTATCAATCGACAAGTTCCTTCGGAAAGGAAATTGTGTATCAGCCGACAGATCCCTTCGGAAAGATTTTTATGTAACAACATGTATGTGGCCGACGGACTCCTTCAGGAAAGTTCTTCGGAAAGTATTTATAACCCCTTCGGAAAGCATTGTATTCATCTGATGAGGATATCTTATCATCATATGTTATCATCGAAGTATAATGTACTGTGGGCATATGCAAATAATAAGAAGAGTTCTGCTGGTTGCTATTCATGTTCGTATTCTTTGTCTGTGTGTGTTTCTTAATTAACTTATGCGGTAAACATTTGGCACCGTTGCCCGATGGACTTGGTACGCAGGCAGGCGGATATGAATTAAATGCCGAATCAATTGAACAAAGATAAGAATAAGCTGAAGGGAAAAGATGACATACGCGTTGCGCAGGAAAATTTAATTTTGGCTCAGCAGATAGAGCGCCTAAGGAGATTCCAGAAGATTGTCGACGGGAACAGGAGTGCCGAAGGATTGTTGAAGGAGACTTGACAATGGCTTGAGTTGGTGGAAGAAGCGAGGGAGGAGTTTCTGAACCTGCATACACCATGGGAAGAGAATCCTGACGGAAGGAGATCGACTCGCACGGCTCAAAGTGTCGAAGGAGCACGAGCGTGGAGTGACCTCTTCGTCCGAGATATACTTCCGAAACGGACAGCTTCGGTTGACGAACCCTCTTCTTCACCAACTAGCGTAGGAGTCGAAAACAGCACGGGTGTTGAAAACAACGCGGAAGCACAGAACAGCGCGCGTGTAGAAAACAGCGCGGGTGTTCAAAACAGCGCGGGAGCTCAGAACAGCGCGGGTGCTCAAAACAACACGGAGTGCAAAACAGCGCAGGTACACAACAAAACCCTCGACATACAGTGATAATGGCAGGTCCGAAGGAAAAATTGCCTAAATTTGATGGTGATGAAGCAGCTGATCCCATTCGACACTGTAAAACATGTGAAACGATCTGGAGGGCAAACGGCATAACAGATGCAAACGAATGGATCCGACAATTTCGCGCTACCCTACGAGGTGTTGCGATTGATTGGTTTACTGATACTAATCCACAGAAGTTGAATAGTTGGGATAACATTAAGGAGTTCATCGCAGAATTTCAACTTTTGTGTGACGATAATGAAATTGTAGCGAAGATATTCAATACCAAGCAAAAGAAGAATGAAACAGTACAGGTCTTTGCCAGGAGGTTGAAGGACTTAATCAGTAAAATGGAGAATAAACCGGCGGATGGGCTCCAGAAAAGATGGTTCATTGAAGGCCTTCACCCGAAGCTGCGGAAAAAGATGAAGATTGTGCCACCATCGACATACATTGAAGCATACAATCGGGCAATGAACCTCGAAAGTGACCAGAAGACAAAGAAGAAGAAGAAGACCAGCTCATCGGATTCAAATGACGATGACCCTTCAGGAGAAGATAGCAGCGACCATGATGAGGGAAGCAACAAGAAGGTCCGTGCTCTCCAGAAGGACATGATTCGGATGATGAAGGAATTCAAAAACATGAACAAGGAGACTAAGGGCAATGACCTATGGTGCACGGAGTGCAAGAAAGAAGGCCATACGAAGGGATCTTGCTCGAAAGATCAATTTTGTGAGATTTGCCAGATTTTGGGACACTCGGTAAAGGAATGCCCTTTCAATTTGAAAACAAGAACACCGCAGCAAGTGTTTCTCACACAAGAGGCATCCCCGTCAGGAGCGAACGGGAACACCAGTACGGAAGGTGCCACATCGGGCGGATACAGAAACAACCGGCTCAGTCAAAATAACAATAGCAGCAACAACAATACAGGCGGAAGGAGTCGAATTCAGTATGATGCAAATGGTCGACCGATTGTTCAATGTCGCGCATGCAATCTATGGGGTCACTTCGCCCGAAGAGTGTACAACGGCGAACACACCGAAGTTGTTATGCAGATGGTGTGGACCTGGTGATCATGAAGATGCTAGGTGTCCGAAGTCAGGAGTAAACTTGATCACCGTCAGGACGGATGAAGAAGAGGTTTTGGCCATCACACGGAAGCAAGCGAAAGTGTACCCCGACCCGACGGAAGAAACGAAGAGACTGGAGGAAGCACGGGTAGAGATCCAAAAAGCAACACAAGCAGAAACGACACACCTGAAGGACACGCCGAGTACCTTCGTACGGAACTGCGCAGAACATAACATTGTACAGCAAATATTGCAAGCCGAGATACCCGTTAGGATAAGTGATCTGTTGCTCACTATGCCTCAGCTCCGATCGGCACTCACAAACATCATTCCCGCTGCGCAACTACCAGGAGAACATGGAAGGAAGCAGGAAAATGGAGCAAGTGCAGCGGACAAAAAGGAGAAGGAAAGTGGCGCAAGTGCAGAAGATTCGATGTTGTTAGCTCTTTCATCCGGACGCTATCCGGCGGTTGTTGAAATGGGCATTCTCGGGACTGTATTGACGAAAACAATTGTGGACGGAGGGTCCGGTGTCAATGTGTTGCCTGAAGACACCTAGAAAAAGTTGGGACAGCCAACATTATGGCCACCTACATTCCAGTTGTTAACAGCCGATCAACATGGAATCAAGCCATTGGGAGTCCTGACAGCACAACAGTGATGATTGGAACACAGCCATTCCTGTTGGACTTTGTCGTGATCCCACTGAAGCAGAGAGGATATGATGCCATTCTGGGCCGAGGGTGGCTGATACAAGCCAAGGCAAAACACGATTGGAAGAAAAATACTTTATCACTTGAAAGCAAAGGCCGAAAGTATGTCATTGATCTACACACTCAGATGGTTGGAGAAGAAGCTCTATCGTCGGATTCCGAAGGAGAAGATGATGAGAGGAGGCAGAGTATGAAACCCGATCAGGAGGGAGTCCTACAATTGGAAGGAGATGACGATCTGAATTCAGTAAATAGTCTTTACCACTGGCAGATAGAGGATTACGAGCTCTTTCCAAGTTGTAATATGCTAAAGATCGACGAAGGTAAGAAGGAAGAAGGAAATGAATGTCTGAAGGAACACAGAGAGTCTGAAGGAACACAGAGAAGCCGACGGAGGAAATGAATGTCTGAAGGAACACAGAAAAGCCGAAGGAGGAAATGAATGTCCGAAGGAACACAGAGAAGCCGAAGGAAGAAATGAATGTCCGAAGCAACACAGAGAAGCCGAAGAAGAAAACGCGGATATGACTGAAGCTGAAGGACAAAACATACAGTACGAACCCAAAAGAAGGAAAGATTCTACTGTACGACTGCGCAGGAAGAAAGTATTACGTCGAACCATAGATATAGCAGAAAGGTACCGGTGGCAAGGAAGACACACGATACGGTCTGCATAGGCAACAAAGAGGAAGGGTTCAATAAAAGTTGTAGCAGTACAGAGTGAATGTGTTATTGACGGACAAAAGGGGCAGCTGACGGAGTCCACGATAGCGAGTTTCGAGAACAAACTGGGCGATATGGAGATGACACAGAACAAGCGTAGCAGGTTTCAACTCGGACAGTGGGTATTGAAGTACGACGGCCGGAATGAGATCAAACCGGGCAAGTTCAAGGTTAAGTGGGTCGGGCCGTATCAGATTCGGGAAGTAGGGGACAATGGAACAATTAAATTATGGACTTTGGATGGACACGAAGTGCCTCAAGCGGTGAATGGGTCGAAGTTGAAGATATATCATGAGCGGAAGACTTCTGCGTCAGAAAATAGCCTTCGGGAGACCCCTTCGTCATTGCAGACCGACGGTGACAACGGTCGAAGGGTAAACTGACTTTGCTATTCTTTCTTTAAAATTTTAAATATTTTTTTTTAAAAAAAAAGCGAAAAAAAAGCACCGTACGGTTTCATAATTGCAGGGGACAACACCGTACGGGTTCTCATCTGAAGGGAAATAGAAGTAACGTACGATTTTCCATATCTGAAGGAGGGTGTACGGATTTCATGTTTGCAATAAGGTTTTTAAAGCCAACGTATGGATTTCATGTTTGCAGTACGGTTTTTAAAACCGACGTACGGATTTCATGTTTGCAGTACGTTTTTTAAAGACGATGTACGGATTTCATGTTTGCAGTACGATTTTTAAAGCCAACGTACGGATTTCATGTTGCAATACGGTTTTTAAAGACAACGTACGAATTTCATGCTTGCAGTACAGTTTTTAAAGACAATGTACGGTTTCCATCTTCAAAGTTGGTGTACAATTTTGCTGTGGTATGGTTTTTTCTTGCACTGTACGGTTTTTAAAAGTTGCACTGAAACCACTGTACAGATTTTGATAGCCTCAGAAGGTTAACTTACGGAATTTGGTACAAATTTTGATAGCCTCAGAAGGTTAACATACGGAATTTGGAGCCAAAATTTGTTAAGTTCCATTGTATGGATTTTCAAGACTTGGTGGGATATTGCAATACGGCTTTTCCAGAAGATTGAAATAGTGAAGACGCCTTCAGAATTGTTTCATCAAAATTCGTGTGCGTGGCAGCTCCAGGAAGGAGGCATCCATATGCAATCAGCAGACAATGTCAAGATTGAAGCCGTACGGATTTCATCACAGAAGGGTGAAAGGAGGTTTTCTATAAATAAATAAATAAAAAAAACGACGACAAAATCAAGTTGTTCAGAATGAGTGACAGATGATGCCAAAGGGAAGGGGGCGCATCCGTGGTTGCCAGAAAGAGTGCAGAATCGACAGATAATGACAGAAATGGTGTGTTCCGTGCATTTCTGTGTGGGTTGCGAAGCTAATTTGGTCTTGGCGGCGAGGGGCGCTGCCCCTCGACCCCACCGTGTACTGCGACAGGGAGCGCACCCAAGGCGCTGCCCCAAGACCCCGCGGGGGCGCTGCCCCTCAACCCCGCCGGGGGCGTTGCCCCCTGGACCCCCAGTCGTTGCAGATATCAATCGTGGGAGTCTGACCAGTTGCGAAGACTTGAAGCTGCTGCAGGCATGCAGTGTCTGTGTATCAAAGGCACTGAGAGTCGGTGTTGGCCATGAGGCTGTCTTGGGGGATGCGTAGAGAGCTCAGGAGGAGCTGATCATCCAGTTGGAGGCAGTGCAGCGACACTTGGCTCAAGGTACCGAGGAGTTGGAAGCAGAGGAAGCAACACAGGTGGCTATCAAGGTCAGCTTGAGGAGTCAGTATTGTGTTAGCAAAGGCTATAGATGCAACGGGATGAATGTGAAAGTGATATGGCAGATCAATATTATTGTATTAGTTGTTTGAGTTTTGTTCTGTAGTCGTCAGGAGATGACTTTTCTCTTTGGGGGGGATGATGTCGTCGGAAGAAATTGTGTATCGGCCGACGGGTTCCTTCGGAAAGGAAATTGTGTATCAGCTGATAGGTCTCTTCGGGAAGGAAATTGTGTATCAGCCGACGAGTCCCTTCGAGAAGGAAATTGTGTATCAGCCGACGGGTTCCTTCGGAAAGGAAATTGTGTATCAGCCGACGGATCCCTTCGGAAAAGTTTTTATGTAACGACATGTATGTGGCCGATGGACTCCTTCAAGAAAGTTCTTCGGAAAGTATTTATAACCCCTTCGGGAAGCATTGTATTCATCTGATGAGGATATCTTATCATCATATGTTATCATCGAAGTATAATGTACTGTGGGCATATGCAAATAATAATAAAAGTTCTGCTGGTTGCTGTTCATGTTCGTATTCTTTGTCTGTGTGCGTTTCTTAATTAACTTATGCGGTAAACACTTTTGAGGTTTTTTGAGCTCTTATCCAAGTTTCTCATCAAATTTTATGGGTCTTCCATCAATCTATCTCGAGGTTTGTGTCATCTCAGATTTTTTCACACTTTTTCATTGAAAAACGTGCAATGGCATCTCTCGCCAGTCTCATGCTGGAAGGCAATCAGCATTTCAATGGAAAGAACTACAACACCTGGAAGTAGAGAATGATTACGATCTTCAAGAACCGTCACCTTGAGGCGCTTGTTCTAAGTACCAAGACTTGTCCTACCATAGATTAATGCTACTCAAGAGAAGTTTGATAAGCGTGTGAAGCGGTTATGCTTATTAAGCTTTTAGTTACTGATGATCAATTGCCTCGAGTGTCATCTGGCAAGACAACTGCAAAGATCTGGACAACACTGAAGGATCTCCAAGAGACATCAAATAAAAGCAAAGCCTTCTTTTTGAAGAATCGGCTATTCTCTGTTATTATGGATGAGCACATGTCCTTACAGAAACATCTTCTAAAGATTAAGAACATCAACGATCAACTTGAGGCCATTAGTCATACAATGGAGAAAGAGGACATGGTGGTCATTACTCTGAAAAGCCTACCACCGTCCTATGAGCACTTTATTGAGACACTCAACATTACTGCAACTAATGTTGACTTGAAGTCCTCAGATTTGTGCACCAAACTCCTGCAACAAGATCATTAGAAACAACAATTTGGTAGTAGTGCACCTTCGTCCTCCTCTAAACAAGTGTTTTCAGCCCAATCCTTTAACAAGGATAAAGGCCCATCTCGGTCATCTACTCAGTCTCAGAATAGCTCCAAGAAGAAGCAAATCCAGTGCAACTATTGCCACAAATTTGGTCATATGATTCAAGATTGCAAGACTCGCACAAGGAGGGTCTCAGCCATAGACCAACATTGCAGAACATGCAAACCTCTCTGATCAACCCGAGGCTTCCTTTTACGCTTTTTGAGAACATGAGAATTTTATTTTTTGAAAATAGATTGGCCATTAAGGGAGGGTAATACGATATTAGATAGTTTCTATTTTCTCTCTCTTCCGTCTTTTTCTAATGGTCACTCTTTTTGTAATGTTTCCATAAACTCTTTTTGTTCGTTATGGAAACTTTCTTTTTCACTTTACAAGAATGTTTCTATTTCCTCTCTCTTGTTTGTTATAGAGACATTCTCTTGTATCTTGTATATTTAAATCATTCATGATCTTTGTTTAATAACACATTCATTATTTTACCATAATAATCTCGTCATATAAGGAATTTGATTACAGTGAGGGGATCTAGGAGTGGAGACCAAAATTGGTACTAAATTTATAATTTCATTGATCAATGATGAAATATCATATTCTCGATATCCAAGATTCAAATGTGATTATTAAATAATAAGAACCTATCCTGCAGTATTAACTAGAATATGTAAGAGGAAGATGTAAAAGTTGTAATATGCAATTTATGAATCATGATAATGTCCAAAAGTAATCATTATAAATTCATTATAGTTGTCAGCTAACTATTATATTAGGCTTACACATGAGGATGTAATTTTGTACTCAATTTGCATTTAAAACCATACATGTGAGTATCGCCGATTTTTTGGGGCCAGCAATTTAGTCGCCCCAAAAATCGCAATTTTTTTTTGCAGATTAATCACCTAAAAAATCGCCTAAAAATCGCGATTTGTTGCAAAAAAATCGCCCGCGCCCGGCAGTCACATAAAGTGACGAAAAAACACATTTTTTTCATTCTGTTTTTACATTGCTTAGGGCGTTTTGGAGAGGAGAGGATAGAGGAGAAGTTCTTGTCAAGAAACAGGCGGAATCGAGTGCATTTGGAGGCCTTTCGATTCGATTTCTTCGTTACTAGGTAAGTGATTTGAATCTTTGTTTTTTATTTTTGCAAGAGATTGTATTTTTTTTTCTCACATGTAAATGGATAAAAATACATTCCTAATTAGTTAGAAATGCATTTGATGAATGTAAGCAAGATTAAATGCATTCATTTGCATTTTTTTCCATTCTAGATCGAATTTATGCTAGAAATTTGCACTTTTTTGAAAAATTTGAAACCCTAGCAGCTGCAGAGCCAAAAAAATTGCAAAGAGAGCAGAATAAATTGCATGTCAGGGCAGCCATAGCAGAGACCAAAGGCAATTTCGTTGATGTTCAGGAGGAGGCAACTATTGAGAGCATGGCCGGCTCTTATCGTGGGCCGCATGTCCGCAAACAGGGTGGTTTTTCTTTCACGAGTTCCGCTCCCACTCCCACTCCTACACCTCCTAGCACTTCCGCACCATCAGGATCAGCAGGTGCTTCTGGGATAGGGAGCTATTTTGTGCCGAGGCACACACCTGGTGCACAACCTTCATTAGAGGCCACTAGATGGAATAAGGAGGTCCATGACCAGTTGGACAATGCACTAGCAGATTTCTGGGTTTTCAACAACCTTCCTATTAGTGTTGTTAACAGTCCCTATTGAGAGGCTTTGGCCACAGGGTTGACAGTTGCAGGAAAGGGGTACAAGTCCCCTTCTCGTTTTGTGTCGGGTGGCAGGTAAGCGAATAATTTTATTACACTCGATTTCTTTTTAATTTTTAACTTTTTACTTAGTTCTAAATTTTAATTAATTTATCTAGAAATTAGAATGTTGATTACTAAAGTCTAAATCAATTTTAAATTACTAAAAATCTAAGACAACTAAATTTTGTTTTTGTAGGCTTATTGGAAATGTTGTTGAGAGGGCCAAAGCATTTGTTGAGGAACAGAAACAAGAATGGACAAAATTTGGTTGCACCATTCTTTCTGACGGGTGGACGGATGGGAAGAGCAGGACCATAATTAAGTTTTTGGCCTGTTGTAATGATAATGTGGTGTTCCTGAAATCAATCGATGCCTCCAACAAGGTAAAAAATGCTCAGACATTGGCATTGATGTTGGAGAACATGGTCTTAAAGATTGGCATTGAATATGTGGTGC
The DNA here is from genome assembly GCA_028749045.1 of Cupressus sempervirens. Lineage (NCBI taxonomy): Eukaryota > Viridiplantae > Streptophyta > Pinopsida > Cupressales > Cupressaceae > Cupressus > Cupressus sempervirens. Next base: position 723,430,534 of record CM053785.1, read on the forward strand.
AAATCATCATAGACAATGCTGCTGCATATGTATCAGCAGGTAAACCGTAATTTTATGTTGCATGTGCATTGTGAATTTCACAACAAGAATTTTTAATAGTATGATATTTTTGAAAAGTTGGAAACTAATTAGTATTTGCTTTTACAATTGGAAGGAAAACTCCTACAGCAGAGGCACCCCACTCTCTCTTGGACCCCGTGTGCAGCACATGTCCTTGACCTTCTTTTGGAGGACATGGGCAAACTTGAGTGGGTCACTCCAATTGTGGAGGATGCAAGGCGGGTGACAAAATACATATACAATCACCCATGGGTCCTGTTGCTCATTTTTGCGCCCCGCCAATATTCAAATTTCAAATGCTTACCCACCAACGGCTAATTCTTGGAGTTAATGTTATTTTAATGCCTGAGAAACATTGGAAAATAAGTGATAAAAACCTTATGATATTTCTTGTTTTGTTTTCCACAAATCTGCATGTTCCTCGTCGTTAGATCTTCTTAGGATCTACGACCCTCGTTGCGTCACCAAGAAAAGCTGCCCGATAGATATGCACAGCGACTTAGCGATTGTTTGCCACGTGGATCGACGGGCCCAGTTTGGCAGAGGTGGTTTGTTTTTTGTTTATCCGGCGCCGAGTTTGGATAAGGTCACCGGCGCTCGCTACCTCGCTATCGGAAAATTCAAGCATCTTGCCGTTAGTGACTTAGCGAGTCGTCGTGAAATAAGTGCTTGGTGGGACCTCATGCAACGTGGAAGGGTAAGATGCTCAGTAGGGATTCTGACCGCCGAATCAATGCAGAATCAACGATCCTTGCTGACTCGCTATGCAAAGTTGCAGGTTGTTTTACTCATAGCGACTTAGCAAGTATGGGACCCACCACTTTTCAAAAAGCTTCCTACAGCTTCCCCACCTTTGATTCGATCTCAGATCAATGGCTCTCGTTAATTCGCTATGGGAAGTTGCTTGAAGGATATGTATAGCGAGTTGGCGATTCGCTGCCGCGTGTCTTGTGGGGCCAAGTTTGTTCCATAAGCCACATGGTGGACCCCGAACCAATGATGCATCAGGAATGAGTGTACAGACACGTTGGCAATTGGTTGATTTCTCATTGGTTAGGGCGATGACAGTGCAAATTGTGGGCCAGTCCCTCCAGTACATCTTTCACCATCGTCCGATCAGCACAGATCAACGATCCTCGTTAACTCACCATGGGAAGATGCACGTTGTTTAGGTATAGCGAGTTAACGACCCAACGACACGTGGATTGTGGGCCCTGTTTCCTTGCGAGCTGCTTGGCAGATTTTATGGTATCCTCTGGCCGTCGGATGGTGGCAGATCTATGGTCCTCGTTAACTCGCCATGTGAAGATGCACGCTGTTTAAGTATAGCGAGTTAACGACCTGGCGACGCGTGGACAGAATGACGTCACGCGGGGTCTTCATCAGGTTTCAACGCGCGAGTTATGTCATCCACAAGATCAAAGCAAATCAACGGCCGCCGCTAACTCGCTATGGAAAGGAGCTCGAAGGTTATGCATAGCAAGATAGCGATTCAGCGACGTGTCCTCGCGAGCCCAAGAAGATAGTGCAGTTAGCATTAACAGTTAAAGGGTTGGCGGTTATGTTGTGGCCGTTGCGGTTAGAATTTGCAAGGATGTCGCAGTTAGTAATGAGAAAGATGTGGTCAACCTGGGAAGACTTTGTAGGGTGGCAAAAGGATGAAAGACTGTTGGTCCACTTGGCTCATCCTGGTGCCAAGGATAGGTTGACTAGGCTGATTTTGCTAATTCACGAACCAAGAACAGAGGAAATTAGGGTTTTGTTGCACGATCCAATCTTCATGATCAATCCCAACCACCAAGAAATGAATGCTAAACGCAAGAGAACACTCCACCGCCTCCCAGTTGATCCATCTACTTGATCAGAGCGCAATTATGGCATCGCTTTTGTCTTCTCAAGGCCCTATTTTAGTTAAAAAGTCAGATTTCATGGTACTTAGAGCTATACTTGGATCAAATTTTCTTCGGATTCCCATGATTGTTCCCTGCAAGACTTGATGGCAGTAGTTGTAGGATAGTTTTGGAGGGAAAATCTCAGTTATGCCTGCACTATAAAGGCAAATTTTGTGGATTTTATTACGATCGAAACATTCTCTATTGTTCTCTGCTGTTGTCCTACAACTCCAGTGTAAAATTCCCCCTGCCTCTGAACCATATGACATTCTGTTGTATCTCCTTCAGCAATTGGTGTGAAAGTGCGAGAATCCTTGCCTCTCATTGATGCTTTGTGAAAATCTGTAATCTACATGACTGTATCCCTTCAGCCTATGAATGATAATATAAGTGAATATCCCTTTCGTTGTGTTATTCATCTTGGTCTTCTGATCTGCATGTGATTATTTGATTGAAGCAAGTCTGAATGTGTAATATCCTTAGTTTCATTCTGGTTCAATAGTGCATATATGGGCAGAGTATGGTCTGAACACTCTATTTTGGTGCATCACCTCTTTAGATTAGGTTAGGTAGATTTGCTTTCGTGCTCTCTTTCTCCCTTTTCCTCTCCAAGAGTAGTTAGGTGCATCCTGATAGTAAGAGGAAGTCGGCCTTCTCCGGAGACTCAACCTCACAGTTCAAGTCCCATAGCTTGGAGGTTGTTTCCATGTTTCACTAGGTTGTCCTCACGCATAGGCTCTGGACAAGAGTGCAAACCTAAGTGACAACAAGTCCTTAGCCTGATGAGAGAGCACACTGATGGCAAAGAAATTGTCAAGCCTGCTGTCACAAGGTTTGCAACAATTTTTTCGACATTGCAAAGCATTCTCAATAATTTGGCTTCTTTGAAGCAAATGTTTGTTTCCAAAAAATGGCTTGCTTCCACATTTTCAAAGAAGAGTGAAGGAGAGAATGTTGTGCGGATTGTGTTTGATAAATATTTTGAAGATAAGGCTGACGAAATAGTAAAGGTACAACTTTACAACTTTATAACATACTAAGTTTGTAACTCAAGTAAATAATAATTTTGTAACTTGTCAACTAATTTCAAATTTATATTGCAGGTGTCTGAGCCTTTAGTCAGAGTTCTGCGTTGGATAGATGGAGACCAAACGCCAATGGGTGAACTATATGAGGCCATGGACAAGGCCAAAGAATCTGTCAAAAATTACTACAAGGGGGAAAGCATCAAATATGAACCCATTTGGCAGATCATTGATAGAAGGTGGAATAATCAGCTCCACCAACCCATTCATGCAGCAGGATATTTCCTCAACCCACGTTTTAGGTATACCGTAAGCTCATTCTTACTCAAATTTAAGTTAACGAAGACTTGAGTTCATTTTGCTTTTGTAGGGTGTTGGGTGTGTACTAAAATTGCAAGACTTATTTGTTTTTGGTTTTTGGTTTTAAGGCTGATGGTACATATGCAAATCCTGATGGAGAGGTCATCAGAGGCCTAAGTGAGTGCGTCGAAAAGATGGTAACCAGCGAGGAAACAAGAGATAAAATCATCGTTGAGCAGGAGATCTTCACTTCAGCAGGGGGCAAGGTGTTCTCCACTTCTCTTTGCAAGAGAGCAAGGCTTACACAAACCCCAGGTAATACATTTGCAAACTTCTGAATCTCAAATGCTAAATTAACATTTATGTTTCACTTTTTGTTGTCTATTAGTATTTTCTAACTTGTACAATTTTTGTGATGCAGTGGCTTGGTGGACCACTTGGGGTGCAAGCACTCCAAATCTTGCAAAATTTGCTCTCAGAATCCTATCACAGCCTTGCAACGCATCACATTATGAGCGCAACTAGAGTTTGTTTGAGGCCATCCACACAAAAAAGAGAAACAGGTTTTCCCAAAAGAGGATGAATGACATGGTCTATGTGCAATATAATCTTAAATTGCGCATGAAAAAGGCACAACAAGATCCTCCTGAGCCAATCGATTTGGATGAGATAGATACTTATTATGATTGGACGGCACAGGAGCAAGCTCCCTTATTTACACAGGAGGACATCTCCAATTTGGAGAGGGAGGCCGCGAAGGAGGCTGCGGAGGAGGAAGGGGGTGGAACTGGATATGACATCGATTTGGATGACATCGAGGAGCGCGATGATGAGGATGATGACATTGAGCTTACTGCAGAGGACCTTGATATCTTGCGCGCAGCGAATGTGGAGCTACCGACATCTAGTTCTATAGCTACACCATCTCCTGCATTGGCACAGACATAGACACAGGCACAAACCCTACGGGGTTCTAGTTCTAGAGCTTTACCCTCTCCCGCACTCCCTAGTAAAGCGACTGGGAAGAGGAAGATGTAGTCCTGTATTTGACATTTGTACTTATTTGTAGTCATGTTGATGTGCTTATTTGAACTCTTTACATTTGACACTTTATTTATGAGAATACTTCTCATGTGTTGTGAACTTGTTAGTTGTTAGTAATTTACAACTTGTCATTACTTACTTGTTAGTAATTTACCGATTAATAACTCTTTTTGCATTGATATATATCTAAACATGATTGTTTCTTATGTATTGTTAGTAATTAAGTCATTAGATGCCAAAAAACATTGAATTTTGTAAAAAAATTGCATTTTTTTATTAAAATTTAGTGGTTTTTTAGTTCCCGATTTTTTCCCGATTTTTCTCGATTAAACTTTTTCAGGCCTAGGCAATTAATCTCCTCAGGCGATTTTTACATCAATGTTCAAAACCATAAAAAAACATAAAACACTTTGTTGCTCATTTATACTGATACATCTTGACATAGAATTTTGCTAAAATATTGTGTTTCTAATGAAATTTAAGCAATCTTTTTAGTTACCGTGTTTATCAACTATGTACTACACAATTCATTTTCATGTTAAGAAGTTGAAAACAGAAATCATAAGGTATGGTTACTTGATTTTTAACCATAAGATTTAAAAAGGCATTTTCAAGCATTAATGAAAAGTTTAAGAGTGAATTAAGATATATAAAATAAAAATTTCAAACATTAATGAAAAATCACACTTGACTATAAGCACAGCAATTTTGAATAAAGAGTTGGGAAGTCACACTCAAATCAGTGAAAAAGTGGTGGTGAACATACTTTTTCTACAAAGAACAAGACTTGTCAAGAAAAAGCTGTCTTCATATGCTCCTCAATAAGATTGTTATCCATATTCATAATGTTTTTGAAATAAAAAACGACCAAAACAAGGGGGTCGGCCCTTACAACCAAAAAACTGTCAACCAGCACACTACTAGCAAAACAAGCACACTACCATATTCATAATGTTGAAAAGTGTATACCAACACTTTTGTTTTTTCTTCTGGTATGTTGTTTATTCCTTCTTAATACATGATTTTGATGATATTGATTAATTTGGTATTCTTATTCATATTCATAACGAAAAATCACACTTGACTTAGAAAAATATTATTTAAAGAAATGATATATTTGATAAAGGAATCTATGCACAACACTGAAAGAGAGAAAAACAGAAAGCAATGAATTAAGTTCAAGACTTGCATCAAGTGGCTTAGTCCAAGCAATAATGTTACACAAAATAATAAGGTAATGCAAACTCATAATCCAAATCTAATATTAGATCAGGATTCCAAAACAAAATTAACAGAAGTCAAAATAAATGAAGTGATGATGATAATAGGCAGGTTAATTACACATTTTATTCAAATATTAAGGTGGAACCTACTCTGTTGTCGGTAATATTTGTAAAGTCTTTCAGGAATAGTTAACATAAAATAAAAATTTCAAACATTAATGAAAAATTACATATATTTGACAGGAATCTATGCAGAACACTGAAAGAAAGAAAAACAGAAGGCAATGAATTAAGTTCAAGACTTTCAAGTTCAAGGCTTTGTCCAAGCAATAATGTTACACAAAATAATGAGGTAATGCAAACTTATAATCCAAATCTAATATTAGATCAGAATTCTAAAACAAAATTGACAGAAGTCAAAATAAATAAAGTGATGACGATAATAGGCAGGTTAATTACGCATTTTATTATTCAAATATTAAGGTGGAACCTACTCTGGTGTCGGTAATATTTGTAAAGTCTTTCAGGAATAGTTAATAATTGATTATGTGTTAAGTAGTGTCTGTTACAAAAATGAAGTTAGAAAGTGGCGGTTGAGTCGCGACCCTTCAGATACTATATGTACATTCTCCTGAATGGGAATAAATATCATCACAACTCTTCAGAGCATTGTCATATGATGTATTGGAAAGAATATCAACGAAATGAGTAAGGTTTCCTGAACAATGTGTTATCTTATTTATGTTTTATTCTTCATTACTTTCATAGTATACACTAAACAAGTTTACCCATGATGGTAAACATACTCAGTTTGAAGAAGAAACTTGAAAGAATGACTGGATTGTAATAAAGCTACCAAAAGACAAGAGTTGAATGGGTCAAAATGATAAATTACAAAAATGACAGTGCTGTTGAAAGACGCATAACTAGATTGTTTGCAAAAATAATATGCTCAAAGCCAAAGGCATGGTATAGAGTCTATAGACTATGAAAAGAGTGATACCCCTGTTGCAAGGCATGACACAATAAAGTTAATATTATCATTAGTGGCACACAAAGGATGCAAATTAGACCAATTAGATGTTAAAAGTGCACTTTTCAATGGGATACATTGAAGGGGAAGTATATGTCGACAAACCACATGAATTTGAAGATAGCATTCTATGATTTGAAGCGAGCACAAAGAACATGGCATTCAAGAATTGTGCATGATTCTTAACAAACAAATATCCAAGAAGCAAGAACAAACCTACACTGTCTGTACTCATGAAGGAAGGTACTGGAACAACTAATGTATGTCTATATGTCGATGAACTGAACTAAACAAGAAGCCCAAATATGATGCAGAAAGAAATCAAAGAATGTTGACAGAATTTGAAATGAGTCAAACAGCTGATTTAGGAAGAACGCGATATTTTACATGTCATGGGGAGTACACCAATCTCAAGGTGTATGAGCTTTATTTGTCTGGAACGTGCAAGATGCATTGAAGAAGTTTAAATTGCAAAAGTGTTGATGCACCAATTGCATGTGACAAGAAATTGATGAAAAAGATATAGATCACAAAAAGTAGATGAAAGGAAATATGAAAGCAAAGTTGGAAGTTCAATGTATCTGACAATTACGAAGCTAGACATTATGTTCGCAGTACCATGGGTTTCTAGGTACATGAGTAAAGCTACAAAGAGACATTTGTAAGCAACAAAAAGAATACTAAGGTATGTGAAATGAACAAAAAATAATAAAATCCTTCATCATCCAATTTCCAAGTTATTTGATTTTTCATATGCATATCGGGAAGAATTATTGCAGGATGGAAAATGCAGATAAAGATAATATTTTACATTAGAAAGTTGAATGATTACATGGGTTTCAATGAAGCAGAATACAATTACATACACTACAAAGATATTGTACATTACATTAACAGCAACATGTGCATAAACAATTTGGTTATGACTTTTTGTAAACCTAGGAAAAGAACAAAGAGATCCTACAGAAATATTTTGTGAGATTGGTGGGAGCAATATGCCTATGTAAATACCCAATATTTATTGCAAGGAGAAAACAAAAAGAATTGAAGCACCATTTTGTAAGAAAATTGTACAAGGGAAGAAAGATGAAATTATAATTTGCAGGTCGAAAGAACAATCGGTGGATATCATGAGTAAGAGACTAGGAAAGAAAAATTGCACAAACTTGAAGACAAAGAGGCAGATACATGATTTGACATCGAAAGGCGGAATGTCAGGAAATTATATTACTGATGAAGTTGAAAATACTGCCAGTTGTAATATTGATGCTAACGAAGTTGAATTTTGCTGCTAAGTTGGCCCAGTTTCCGAAAAAAATAACGCAACTGTCAATGAAGACATGCTGCCTAAGTTAGCAATTTGGGTGCAACTAATTTTAGGAAAAACATATACAGTCTTATTTATAATCTAATAGCTTAATTCAAAAGTTAGATGTAGTTTATAGTAGATGTTTTTTAGGTACGTTTAGCAGCTATTTATGAGAGTTTGATCTGGTGAGTTCAGGTGTCTTGCTTCACTTATTTTAGCTGTATCACCCAATTCCGACACGACATGAAAAGCACTTAGGTAGTTGTTCTATTTCAGTTATTTGGATTACTTGTGATTTTCTAAACTCTATAAAATCATTCAATTGCAGATTATTAGTGGAACAATATGGGGCCTGCGAATTGATTCAGCACAATACAAGAATTATTTCTTAGCTTGTGAATTGAGAGCATCTCGACCTGGAGTTCAGGGGGAGTTAAAACAGTTTTAGTAGAAGCAATGAAGCAAGTTTTTTTAAACATATTTGCAAAAGAAGATGCATCTATGTGAATCTTTCATTTTATTATTGGAAAAGTTAATTAAAGGTATTTACAAAAGCTGAATAAGATTTTATCTTAGCAATGCTAAAAGCAAATGGAGCCAAGATAGTGTGTGCGGGGTTTCTCAGAGTGTTGCTAACGAATTCTATCCCAGATAACTTTTTGAGGTCCTTTCAATGTTGAACAGATTCCCGCACCAAGGGTAAGAGGAGGAATGATGTCAAAATAATCTGCATAATAGCAAACGTGGTGCTTTACAGTGACAACATGGCTTTAGCTTGAGGATGGTTGGGTGCTGGTGGAATAATGTTTCGCTTGTTGGGAGTAGGTTCTCTCCCTTGGAAGTATCACCAGGAGGTGTTTCTCATTTCCATGTACAGGTGCAGCTGGAGCATAGTATCTGGTTTATGGATAGAATTCTAGGAAAGATGGGAGTTTGTGTCAATCCTGCGTTTATGTGGGCATATCATTCTGGAGCCTTGGATGGCATGTAGGAAGAATTTTAGGCTAATGTAGGTTTAAAAAAATCGATATAGTTTGTTGCATTAGTTTTTGTTATTGTTTCTTCTCAGGCACAGGCCCCTCTATAGCTTGCACCTAATCTATGGGAAAAAATCCAAAAAAAAATTGTATAACTATTCTCAAGATGAAAAGGATTTTCTTTGAATTATAGACAGTATATAAATATACATAATAGAACATTTGGACAATGAAATCAAGGCCAGTGCTAATTATAAATAACCAAATAACACAATTAGGGGTTACAATTTCCTGTGTTACCACATCGTAAACAAATGAAAGAAAAGGAATCCAATAATGGTAAGTGAAAAGAGGAATCTTGATTTGATGATATCTACCTGTTAGCATGAGTCTCTACATATAGCACTTCACCTTTCTTTAAGCGAGCTGATGTGAACTGGGACTTCTTCAGGCCTCTATCTGCAACTATGCCAATGCTGTACTTCATCCTAGAAACAAAATGTGTTTCATTAAAATTTATAAACGTATCAGAAGCAACTACTTTTGTGAAACATGCCTAAATGTGCAAAACATTGAGTTGGTGAACTCCCACATCTGATTCTAGGTGCAGTGTACCCTGACAAACAAGGCTAAGAGCATGTCTAAGGTGAATTTGATTGAACAGATGCTTCTTGATCATCACATCTTAAGCTCAAGGACACCACAAAAGGAGATAGCCAATCAAGAAACTACTTTCAATTAAACGTTTGACAACAAATGATTTTTCTGGAAAATCAATATTTTTACTAAACTAAAATAATTTTCACACTAAAGATCACTATTTTTCGTGATTCTGATTTTTCAATAATTCTGTTGCTCATTTATGTTCCAAGTACATATAATAATTGACTTGTCCTTTCTAATGCAATCAGTGCCACATAACAACACATAATTGTGTACCACACTGACTCACTTACTGCCTCCAAGATACTTCATGTTGTCTCATATAATGTGCAGATCTTGATAATCATGTCTAATGCATTCTTTTACCAGCTATTGTAAAAGTAACCATAACTTTCACAAAGACATAGCTGACAAGTGGAAATCCAATTTACTGCAAACAACAAGCTTGTCTGTATTTTATATATTCTAGAATCCAATGACGGCTTATAACCTGTTTGGCAAAACAATTTAAGTTATATGACTCAACAGGAACTACCATATGTCTCCAAAATATTTTATATTCCAAAATTTTGGTTATAGTGCACCTTTATAAATTCAAAATAAATAGCATACAATGTTTATCTACTTCATACAAAATAGCGAAGTGCACGGGATTCAACATAAGAAGAGTTCACAGCATGCTTAGTTACTTTAACTCGACAGTGACAATTACAGTATCTTTCATCATAAGGATTAAGTAGCTGTACCCTTATATAAGAATCTATCAAATCTATCCTGGTTACGGAAGCAATTTCACAAGGAGTTAACAAGCTTGATAACATTTTGCTTTGAAATCTATTGATTATCATGAAGATGGCATACACAATAGGATAGACAATAACAATCCGTTAACTATGAATGTGCAGTTAGAGATTTGAGGCATTTTCAACTCCAGGTGTGACAAAAATTTTAATAAACTTGAAAACTGATGAAGGGTATGTGAATGAGAATTCATCAAATTGCTCTGACGCCTCCTGATCAACAACATAAGTTGGAACCCAAAATTACTATACAAGATCCATTACCAACAAGATCAGAATATGAGTGCTTCTCAACATAACAGTAAACAAATATTTAATAAAAGGTCATTCCGTTCATCAAACCATAGTACCCATCATTAACTGACAAGAAAGACCAATTGTTGACATTGCATGGAATCGAATCAACAGAAATACAATTGGAAAAGCTGAAAGCCTGATTTCAAACATTGATTAAAAAATGTGAAATAGGCATAATAGAAGCAAAATGGAGGCCTTAATAAAGGTTCTAATGTTTCTAAGAAGAAATATAGCTTATCTAGGCCAGAACACCTTTGTTTGATGTACTGTTAAATGATTCCCTCCCTTCAATGTAAGTCAAGCAAGTTTATGATGGATATAAGTTTCAACAAGTATAGTCCCATTTGGCTTTCAAATCAAGCAACAATGTAGATAAATGGGCTTCACTCAACTTCAATTCTCCTAGAATATATTTGTTTTCACAAAATTGGTATGCAGATGTGAGAAGTGAATACATAATAGAAGCAAAATGGAAGCCTTAATGAAAGTTTCTAATGTAGCTTATCTGGCCCAGAAGACCTTTGTTTGATGTAGTGTTAAATGTTTCACTCCCTTCAACGTAAGTCAAGCGAGGAATGTGTATGATGGACTAAACAATTTGAGGCCCATTTGGATTTCAAATCAAGCGAAAATGTAGATAAATGGGCCTTGCTCAACTTCAATTCTCTTAGAATATATTTATTTTCACAAAATTAGTATGCAGATGTAAGAAGCCAAAACAGAGCCCAATGAGACAGAAAACCAATATTAAAAAGGACTTCATAATAAAACTTATACAATGTTTGCTACCTGGGGAAAAGAATCAACGTAGGCACGCAATGCCAAGAGACTATTCTCCACAACTATGCCTAAGGGTGCAGAACATCCATCCAAGACTACTCAACCCATTGGTTTGGCCCACTTAATTGAGGGAACCAGTAATACTACATCTCCCTATCACACTTCCTTGATAATCCCACATATGATTGCTTGCAGGAAATTGATTACTAATTCTAAGAATCTTGACAGATTGGCAAGTTAGTAACTCTATTCTTTACCAATTTTCACAAACTAATAAATATTGGATTCAAACATGTGGCATACCAATCACTTCAACAATATAATTGTCTCCCAATATTACTCTCATACAATTCAAATTATTATTGTTTTATAATTCCAATTCCTTACAGCCTTGTTATCTGGATCAAATCTCTATTTCTTGATCATTTGATGATTGATTTATTGATTGAATGAATTCCTTCAATTTGATTATTTAAAGTAGTGGTGACTGATGATTAACTTTAAGTAATTGTTGATTAGATGATTGATAACTGACAATATAAATGAATGTTGATTTGATAAAGTGATGCTTGATTGTTGAATTGTTTTTTTTTTTTAATTCCAAGATGAGGTGACGATTAATGTGGATTTCAAGATTGTTTGCTTGATCCTGCTGATTGATTGTTTTCCTATTTCTTGAGGGATGCAAGGTTTGTGGATGAAAAATTCATTTAGGATGCATTCATGAGCTATGATTGATAAATGATCCCTCAATGCTTCAAATGAGTTATCCATTATAATTTACTAGTGAAACAATCACCACCTTTCATAAGAATTGAGTCACCACTTTTCATTGTTGTCTTTGAGAATAATAAATTATTCTCCAAATTGATCTCCCCTTGATGTCCTAAAATGAAACCTTCTCCCCTTTATATCTTCACACCACTTCATCACATATGCCCTTTGCAATGCTCACAAACATTCACAATTACCACCTCTCAAAAGAGAGACAACCCTTCATCATCTATGTCCTTTGAGAGAGTCATGACCATTCATAATTACCACCGTTTGAAAGAGTCACAACCCTTCATCATTGCTTCTCTTTGAGGTAGTCACACCACTTCATCACATATGCCCTTTGCAATGCTCACAAACATTCACAATTACCACCTCTCAAAAGAGAGACAACCCTTCATCATCTATGTCCTTTGAGAGAGTCATGACCATTCATAATTACCACCGTTTGAAAGAGTCACAACCCTTCATCATTGCTTCTCTTTGAGGTAGTTGCACCTTTCATAATTATCACCCTTTCAAAGAGACACAAACCCTCATTATTTTTAGCCCTTGAAAGAGTCACTTATTTTCTTCCCATTCCTTTCTTCTTCCATTATTCCTTCCTTAATTTCTATGCTCCCTTCTTCCTTCCCTCCTCCATATCCCCTTTCCAATGAACTCTCCTCCCTTTTATATCTCGTGATTGAGGGAGTTGCAGCTCTTCATTACATGCCTCTTAACCTTTCATTAAACTTAATAAGATTGTAAAAACATTTCATTATTATTTGTATATTTGAACTTCTTATTTTCTATTATTATATAATCTCATTTCAAAAAGCTGCATTACAATTCCATTTTTTGCAAGTATGGCTTATTATACAAAATGGACAAAAATTCCCAAGAGCAAATATGTCATGAATAAGATGTGCATATCTATCAAATTAGATCTCCCTTCCATCAGCATGATTGTTACTTGTAACACTTTATCAAACTTAGATGTTTCATAAATCTTTGTTTCCGGAGAATAAGGAAATTTGGAGACATAGAGGTATACACATGGAAGTTGCCCCGAAATAGTAAAATTGCATTTGTACAGGGACAAAGAAGTAGATGGGGTTGTCGTCGGTAAACATTGTGTAGCCGACGGGGTGATTGTCGTCGGTGTTTCTATATTCTGAATGATGTCATCGGAAAACATTGTGTAGCCGACGGAGTGATTGTCATCGGTGTTTTTGTATTCTGTCGCCGACGTCGTCGGTAAAGATTTTGTAGCCGATGGGTAAATAGTTTGTAGCTGACATAATGTGTGTGGCCAACGGACTCCTTTGGGAAGGTTCGGCGGATAGTATTTATATCCCGTCTGGGATCATTGTAAAGCATCTTCTATCATTCATCTTATGAAGCATAATGTAATGTTTGCATATGCGAATAATCTAAAGAGTTCTGCTGTTCATGTTCATTATCTATGTGCATTGCTTTAATTTACCCATACGGTAAACAATTTGGCGCCGTTGCCTTATGAACCTGGAAGGTGGGAGGAATGAAGATTAATGCCAAATCAACTTAACAAGGATTAAAATAAGGTCAAGGGAAAAGATGGAATCAGTACTATGCAAGAAAATTTAATTCTGGCACAAGAAGCCGAACGCTGAAGGAGATTCCAGAAGATTGCCAACGAAAACCGGAGCACGGAAGAATTATTGAAGGAAACTCGACAACGGGTGGAATTGGTGGAAGAAGCACGGGAGGAGTTTCTGAATTTGTGTTCGCCGAAGGAAGAGAATCCAGACGAACGAGCATCAACTCGCACAGCTCAGAGTGCCGACAGAGCAAGAGCGTGGAGTGAATTCTTCGTTCGGGATATACTTCAGCAGGGGACAACTTTAGAAAACCTTTCTTCACCAAGGTTCGCAGCTACTGAGTCCGCCGGTGTGGGAGTGTAGTCCGTCGGTGTGGGAGAACAGTTCGCTAGTGTGGGAGTGCACTCCGCCAGTGTGGGAGACCAATCCGCCAATGTGGGAGTGCACTCCGCCGGTGAGGGAGTGCAGTCTGCCGGTGTGGGAGACCAGTCCGACGGTGTGGGAGTGTAGTCGGCCAGTGTGGGAGTGCAGACCGCCAATGTGGGAGTGCAGACCGCCGGTGTGGGAGTACAAAGCCGCGGTGTGGGAGTGAACAGCGCCAGTATTGCAAGACCGAGCAACGCCTGTTTATAGAAACCAATCGTGATGGCGAGACCAAAAGAAAAATTGCCGAAGTTCGATGGCGATGGTATAGTCGATCACATTCGACACTGCAAAACATGTGAAATGATCTGGAGGGCAAATGGGATAACTGACGAAGACGATTGGAGAAGACAATTTCCAGCCACCCTACAAGGCGTGGCAATTGACTGGTTTACTAGTACATATCTGCAGAAGCTAGACAGTTGGAATAACATCAAAAAGGATTTTATGACGAATTTCAACTGTTGCGTGACGATAATGAAATTGCAGCAAAGATCTTCAATACCAAGCAAGGAAAGAACAAAATTGTCTGCGTTTACGCCAGGAAATTAAAAGATTTGATAAATAAAATGGAAAATAAGCCAGCGGACGGACTTCAAAAAAGATGGTTCGTGGAAGGCTTACACTCGAAGTTGTGAAAGAAAATGAAAATTGTGTCGCCGTCGTCATACACGGAAGCTTATAACAAAGCATTGGACCTCGAAAGTGGGAAGAAAACAAAGAAGAAGAACACTAGCTCATCTAATTCTGATGACGAAGAGCCTGCCGAAGAAGATAGCAGCGATGATGAAGGCAGTAGCAAGAAGGTCCATGCCCTACAGAAGGACATGATCCGCATGATGGAGTTTAAAAATATGCAGAAGGAGACAAAGAACAGTGAGTTGTGGTGCACAGAGTGTAAAACCGACAGTCATACTAAAGGATCCTGTCCAAAGAACCAATTCTGTGACATTTGTCAAATCATGGGCCATTCGACAAAGGAATGCCCCTTTAACATGAAAACCAGAGGATCTTCACAGGTGCTTCTTACACAGGCAACTTCCACGTCAGGAGGGAACGGAAATGCAAACATTGATGGTGCCACTTCGAGTGGGTACAAGAATAATAGCAGAGGGCAAAATAACAATGCGAACAATAACAATAATAATGGCAGTCGAAGTCGAATCCAGTATGATGCAAATGGACAACCGATCGTTCAATGCCGAACATGTAATTTGTGGGGTCATTTTGCGCAGGATCGTACAACGGCAAACACACCGAAATTATTATGCAGATGGTGCGGACCCAATGACCATGAAGATGCTAAGTGCCCAAAGTCTAGAGTAAATTTGATCACTGTCAGCACGGATGAAGAGGTTTTGGCAATTATACGGAGGCAAGCGAAGGTGTACCCGGACTCGACGGAAGAAAAGAGAAAACTAGGGGAAGCACAGGCGGAAATTGAGAAGGCATCGTCCACGAAGACATCTCAGTTAAAAGACATCACCAACACCTTGGCAAGGAACTACGCGGAACAAAACATCGTACGACAGATCTTACAAACGGAGGTACCAGTCAAGATAAGTGACCTTCTCACAATGCCCCAGTTACAGATGGTCATTCTGAATAATACACTGTTTTCGAAAGCAATGGAGGACACAGGAAGGGACTGTAGGGAAGTGACGACAACAGACCCAATGCTGCTAGCACTCACATCTGGACGGCATCCAGCAGTTGTCGAGATGGGGATCCTCGGACATGTTCTCACAGACACAATACTCGACGGAGGGTCTGGCGTAAACGTCTTACCGGAGGAGACCTAGAAGAAGTTGGGAAAACCGATGTTGTGGCCACCTACATTCTAGTTGCTCATGACAGACCAACACGAGATCAAACCGTTGGGAACCTTGAGGGTGCAACCGGCAACTATTGGAACGCAACCATTTTTATTGGACTTCGTGGTCATTCCATTGAAAAGAAAAAGATATGATGCTATTTTGGGACATAATTGGTTGGTGCAAGCAAAAGTAAAACATGATTGGAAACGTAATACCCTATCAATGGAGCACGGAGGCAAAAGATTCATAATTGACCTGCACACACAAATGGTAGGTGAGGAGGTAGCATCGTCAGATTCAGAAGATGAAGGCAAAAGTGACGACAAAGGAAAGAGAATGGAACCGAACGAAGGAGTATTGACACTAGGAGGAGGATCGAACGACGACGACCTAGACTTGGTGAATGGCCTTCTCCACTGGCAGATAAAAGACTACGAATTGTTTCCGAGTTGTAATATGTTAAGGGTCGATGAAGGTGAGAAAACAAAGAAAAATGAATGTCCGAAAGAATACAGAGAAGCGGAAGAAGGAAAGGCATTACGGCTGAAGTTGAGGAGAAGAACATACAGTCCAAACCCAAAAAAAAGAAAGATCCCACCGTCCGATACACGATGAACGGACCGCACAGGAAGAAAAGAATGCATCACACCATAAAATTACCTGAAGGGTGCGACAGCAAGGAAATAAGCTAGATGCGCGACGACCGCAGGCACAGTGGGCGACGGAGGTGACACAGAATAGACATAAAGCGTGGCATGACAAACTCAACAGGTTTCAGCCAAGGCAATTGGTACTCAAGTACGACGATCGGAATGAAATCAAAGAGGAAAAGTTTAAGGCCAAATGAGTTGGACCATATCAGATCCAAGAGGTCAACGACAACGGAACAATAAAATTGTGGACTTTGGATGGGCAAGAGGTACCTCACGCAGTGGACGGATCCAAATTGAAAATATACAGTGCCAGGAAGACTCCGCCGCTATCGCAAAGTGGCCAGCTGACTCCCTCGTCGTTGCAGAATGGCAACGCCTAGAGGCAAAATTGAGGTGTTGTTCATTTTTTTGAAAAAAAAAAAGAGGAAAAAAAACTAAAAAAAACGAAAAGAGAAAATCGAAAATTTGATTTTTTTTTTTTTTTTTTTTTTTTTTTTTTAATGAGTGCGGAAGATGCTCCGCAGGTAAGCTGTCAACGGAAGATGCTCTGCGGGCAAGCTATCCACAAGAACTTGTCTACGAAAGGTTGCTCCGTAGGCATCTATCCGCGGGCACCTGTTCGCAGGAAATGCATTTTTGACCCGCTGCGAGCTTTCCTTTTCCTTCTTCCGTGGGCCTTCTTTCTCTATAGCGACAATCGGAGTTTTTTCTGCTACAGTCTTCCTCCCCTCCATGGACTTTTTTATCCCATGGCAGCTGCGGTTAAGTTCTGCTCGTTCTTTTGATCTCCATGGACAAGCTATCTTTGTTGGCGAGCTCACAGGCTCCATGCAGGGTTCCTCCTCCTCTGGATTAAAGCTCTCGGATCCAGTGCTTTCATGAGAAGCAGGAGGCAATGAGCGGAAAAGGTTTTCTGTGATCATTTTAACAAGTTTTTCCTCTGCAGATGCAAGCACATCCCTGGCAGCTGGCAGATTTTCATGCACGGGTAAGACTCCATTGGCAATGGTAGGCATAGAACCCGAGGACAGCTTATCTCTTCCATATACCGTTCGTGTAGCACTCTCACGCTGCGGATGCCATCGGGATTGTGAAGTAACAGAGGGTTCTCTTCATTATTTTCGTTCTCTGCTTCCTTTGACACCGCGCAGAAGTAATCTCTATTGTTTTGCTGGAGGGGCATTGTTATTGGTGCAGGTATGAATGAGAAGCAGGTAACATGCAGGATTAGAGACTCCATAGCTGCATTTCCAAAAGGGGTTTGAGCGTAAGCCACATATTGAATAGAAGGCAGCAGGCAGCATAGAAGGATGACAAAAGGTGTTTCCAAAAAAAAAAAAAAAAAAAAAAAACGACGACAAATTCAAATTGTTCAGAATGAGTAACAGATAATGCCAAAGGGAAGGGGAAGTCTCAGCGGTTGCCAGAAAGAGTGTAGAATCAGCAGAAAACGACAAAAATAGTGTGTTCTGTGCATTTTGTGAGTTACGGAGTGCTAATTTGGTCTTAGCGAAACCCCAGGACCCCACAGGGGCGCTGCCCCTCGACCCCGTCGAGGGCATTGCCCCCTGGACCCCCAGTTGTTGCGGATATCAGTCGTCGGAGTCTAACCAGTTGAGAAGACTTGGAGCTGCTGCAGACATGGAGTGTCTGTGTACTAGAGGCACTTGGAGCAGGTGTTAGATGTGAGGCTGTCATGGTGGATGCATAGAGAGCTCGGGAGGAGCTAATCATCCAATTGGAGGCAGTGCAGCGACACTTGGCTCAAGGTACTAAGGAGTTGGAAACAGAGAATGCAACACAAGTAGCTATCAAGGTCAACTTGTCTTAGCAAAGGTTACAGATGCAATGGGGTCGGAGACCAGTTTGGTGCAAGTGGAATGAATGTGAAAGTGATATGATAGAAGCAGATTTGTCTTGTATTAGCCCGTTAATGTATTTTGTCTCAAATATTTTGTAATTGTCCTCCGGAGACGACTTTTTTTTTTTGGGGGGGATGATGTCGTCGATAAACATTGTGTAGCCGACGGGGTGATTGTCGTTGGTGTTTCTGTAGCCGACGAGGTGATTGTCGTTGGTGTTTCTGTATTCTAAATGATGTCGTTAGTAAATATTGTGTAGCCGACAGGGTGATTGTCGTCAATGTTTCTGTAGCCAACGGGGTGATTGTCGTCGGTGTTTCTGTATTCTGAATGATGTCGTCAATAAACATTGTGTAGCCGACAAGGTGATTGTCGTCGATGTTTTTTAATTCTATCGCCGACGTTGTCGGTAAAGATTTTGTAGCCGACGGGTAAATAGTTTGTAACGGACATAATGTTTGTGGCCAACGAACTCCTTTGGAAAGGTTCGACAGCTAGTATTTATATCCCGTTTAGGATCATTGTAAAGCATCTTCTATCATTCATCTTATGAAGCATAATGTAATGTCTACATATGCGAATAATCTAAAGAGTTATGTTGTTCATGTTCATTATCAAACTTAGATGTTTCATAAATCTTTGTTTCCGAAGAATAAGGAAATTTGGAGACAGAGGTATACACGTGGAAGTTGCCCCGAAATAGTAAAATTGCATTTGTACAGGGACAAAGAAGTAGATGGGGCCATGCCTACTAGAGGGATATAGAATGTTCGAAACAATTCTTCAATTGTATGCTGTCATTAATGCTACACAAATATCAGTACTAATCGAGCAATGTAGAGTTTGCAATGTTAACATTGTAAATCTCAATCTCAACTGAGCAGTCGAGTAAAGAAGACTTTTCTAGTATTAACCGAACAATTGGTTAATGAAGGGAATCTTGCTTGCAGTATTGACCAAGTGGTCGAGCATCAAAGAACTCGCAGAGTTGGTCAAGCGTTCAATCCTAGTATTGACGGAGTGACAACAGAATACATTTGTCAAATATTTAATTGATTGAGGCCGACCATTTAAATGTTTATTGAAGGGTATTCAAGCTAACTTGTCCTAGCTTATGATATATAAGAAAGGTCAAGTTGTGAGGATAAAATGTACAAGTGGAATATGAAATAAAAGATGGATATGTGAGTGAAGGCAGAGAAGGAAAGTGTGGAAGATAAGCTGCAAAGAATATTCTGATCAGTAAGGTTCCAGAGGTCAAGCTAGAACAGAGATCTAAATCTGCAAAAGAAGTTGCTTCGTAAATCAGGTCAAATTGTTGTTACCTTCTAACCATTGTAGCAGTAAAGAAATCTTCTAACAGGGTTGATTTAACAATCATTGTGTAAATCCTCTTACAAAGTGACATTACAAGATTGAAGTGTCTGAAAACCTCTAAGAAGGCCACTCCTAACAAGGTGATCCAAATCCTCTAACAAAGTCATACTTAACAGTATGTTTTGTAACCTTTATCAGGGTTGGCTCCTAACAAGGCTCACTTTAGAAGAGTGAAAAATATTGTAACTAGTTGCATGGTGGTTTTCCCAAATTGGGTTTCCACATTAAATCTTGGTGTCATTTGTGTTCATGTTATTTGCTTATGCTTTATGTTTCTGCAACTAAGTTACTAAAGGCTAAAACTGTTTAATAATCACAAAATTACTTTGTTAACCGAGTGACAACAATATTTTAGTGTTAATCGAGTTGGACAGTATTGCATGATCAGTGGAAAGTTTGAATTGACATCTAGGGACAGGGAATTACTTTTGTGGTAACTAATTCACCCCTCCCCTCTCAGTTACACTCTAAGCTTTCCAAACATGGAAAAGCGTCCCAGAGAAAAAAAGCATTATACCAAGATTTAGTCTCAGTTGAAAAAGGCATCATTGTCTCCTTAATCAAATCAAAGTTTTTAGATGCAGTATATCAAATGACGTGATTTACTATTCCATTGGTATATTTTAAGATTTCTTTTGGTGCTTGTAGAATCTGTATCCTTTGGGTTTCCCCCGATCCGAGAGATTAAACTCACTGCATACATTATACCAAGTATTGTGGCAGTAAAATCACTCCCTACTAGTCTTTTGTATAATTTCTGGTGCTTTTAGATTGTAGATCCGGATTTTCTGTGATCCTGAAGAGTAAACTCACTGCATACATTACACCAAGTCTTATGGCAGTAAAATACACTCCCAACTTGTGTTTTGTATAATATCTGGTGCTTTTATATTTTAGATCTGTATCCTTTGGATTTTCTGTGATCCTGGAGAATAAACTCACTGCATACATTATTTAAAGTCTTATGGCAGTAAAACACGGTCCCAACTAATCTATAGTACAATGTAAGATCCACGTTGGCACTACTATATACTTTTCTAAATTGTAGTATTACTACAACTGGTGTACCTAGTTGTTTTTCATTCAACATTATGAATCTCAAAACATCATTCACCAACTTGGTCTAGCATACAAAAGTTTTATTATATTTTTTAATTCTCTTCAATCCCAAGAAAGAAGTCCATCACACCGAATTTTTTCATCTCAAACTCTTTCTTCATTTCTGATCTGAACCTTCCATTTAATGAATTTCCATTTCTCATAGAATATAAATCATCTATGTACAATAGAACTATTTTCACCTTGTCTGCTTGCCTTGATGTAGACTACAGATTCATTGTTGTTCTTGTTGAAGCAATTGCTAATGAACGTCCATATCCATACCAAGCCCTCGGAGCTTGCTGAGTCCAACAAATCTATGAACTTTATGCTCATGATCCAAAATGTCATAAGCATATACTAATGCCTCCAATGCATCATTCTAAAAGGTTGATTTGAGGTCCATAAAATAAATATTCTGTTTGTGAAAGCTGCTATTTCCAAAACAACTCTAGCAATAATGAATTTGGGTAATCAATTCCACGAAAAGCCCTCAGAAACAAATGATGCTTTATCCTTCTTGTCTATCCATCAATATTTAACTTATTATTATGAAATCACTTCAGACCATTTACATCTTTTACTACTGGAAAATTTAGAATATCCCAAAGATGATTCTTCTCTATACTATCGTCTCAACTTCATCATCCATGACTTTCAACCGATTCTCATTCACAACTGTTCTTCGAAAACGTACCAATTTAATTTCAGCAAATAATTTAAACTTACAACTATTAATCAACTTCAGACCATTTACATCGTTTACTACTGGCAAATATAGAAGATCCCAAGAGTGATTCTTCTCTATACTGTCAACTTCATCACCGTGACTTTCAACAAATTTTCATTCACAATTGTTCTTTGAAATGTACCAATTTAATTTCAACAAATAATTCAAAATTAGAAACTAATTTTTAAATCATTATCATGAGCACTTTGAGTTGTATCTTTTCCATTATCTTCTCATCTTCTTTGGTGTAGGGGAGTCCATTAAAATGGCCCTTCTTGTTGTACTCCTGAAGTGGAAAAAAATGGAAACAAGCGCTAACAGGTTCTGTAACTTCATCAAATGTGAACAGAAATCCAAAAATCCAAGAACCAATAACAACTATAAACAAAATCCCTCCTCCCAACACCTCCAAACAAATTCCTGGGAAATCCATAAGTAAAATCCATTCCATTATATCACCCTTCAACTGCAGGACATATCCACAAAACTAGAGATGCAAGATGGATTATCTTATGAATGTTCTTCTTCCTCCTTTGTAGTCCAGACTGCTCTGTCTAAATGCCAGTCATGGAAGAGGCATTCAGTGTTACATTAACTCACTGGCACAAGGCTTGTTTTCCTAACTCAACCTTTAATGTCCAGACTCTTCCAACAGCACTCGTAGTATTTCAAGGCTTATACTCCCACCAAAACCAACTGATCCAAATTGTAAAAGGGATTATTATTAACAAGCCTCAAACATAGTGGGCAGACATGTCTACTCAGATCACTACCATCTAAACTTTTGTGAACCGTAGGCAAGGTGTTTCACTAATACACAGGGTAAAGATTATAATGCTAAATGAGAATGGCATGCACATGGGCATGCTAACACCAAGCCCAGTTATCAATTTGGAGTTCACTGCATCTGAAAAAAGCATACACCCAAATGTCTTTCCGGATAGATGATACAATGGATAATCCATTCTTCGCCAAACTTACTGAGAACCCTGGAGAAATTGAACAAACAAAAAATATATATCAAGTTATAGAAAAAAAAGAAATTTGGGCAACTAGTCTTACTAACAATCAGTCCAGTATAGCACCTGCTGTTTACAATAATAAATGGAACATTTTTAAGGCACTCTTATTATTGAGTTGCACAGGACAACCAATTGCAGACATTAGATGGTATCTTAGCAATCCCATAATGCTTTTCTTTATCTAAGATCCATGTTGAAAAGTTAATGGTCTAGACAAGTTTGTTAAGTCTAGTACAGTTTTAAGTAGTCTTACACAAAAATTTATGGATTGTTCTAACTTGAATAAATTACCAGGTAATCTTGAGCCTCAAATTATCTGATGATGTTTCAGGCTCAGATGCTTCAGTGTGCTAATTTTGTGCATCACTTTTTCTAATATAATAGTTTTCCTAATCTCATTTTCAAACAACATGAACAATGAGTAGTAACTGGGTTTCACATCAACACTATTAAGCACGGTGACATTTGTTCTCAGATGATAGTATATCTCCTTGTTAAAAAACTCATATAGCAGTCTATGAACTAAAGCACTGTGCTACATAAACCAAAAATGAAGTTCATACTCAACACCCCTTAAACAAAAAATCAAAATGACAAAAATGCCAATATAGTATTTGACAATATGTCAGGTGACCAGGTGAACAATCTTCTGCATCTCTAAAGCATCTGCAATTTCCATAGACATTTGGGCTTCGACACATTCTTGGTTTACTTGGATGCATAGTTGCACGGAATTTCCTTGTGGGGGAATGATGGGGATGCAGGGACAGGGGACCAAGAGCAAAAATTTGGGGATGGCAAGGGAACAGCAGGGGAATGGTGCAATGGGAGGGAGTAGTGGGTGGGGCTGTGGGGATGGCGCTGATAGACAATTTGAGAATAAAATCTTAAAGGTAAAATTCGCGCAAGTGCCCTGTGAAAAGCAAACTAATTTTCATGAAGTTAAAGGTTGCAATCACTATGTATAGCATGTGCCATATAACAAGCAACCCAGCTGCATCGCCAGCAGAGGTGGCAGAGGCGGTGGTTCTGTTGGGGGGTGTTTCCCCTAACTCCCCAAGTCTCAGAACCATCCCTGTATTGGGGATGTGAAGTTTTTGTGGGGGCAACACCTCCCTGCGAAAACTGCTTAGTTGTGCTCCATAGTTTACAGTACTGGAGAAAGCACCATATGTGTGCAATATCAATCTCAACCTCTTTAAAACTGTTGATTGTTGTATATTTTATGATGCCTTTGACAACACAAAGTAAAACCTAAAGATGCCCTAATAATGAATGATTTGGGTAGGGGATGTAGTTTATGGGAAAGTTTTCATAAACTACCTTTCAACACTTTAAGAATAACATAAGATTACTTGTCCTTTGATATTCAAGAAGTGGTAATCTCAAATTGTCCTTTGATAGTCGAGGAGCATTAATCTTGAAAGGCCTTATGTGAAGATAACTTCAAATCAGAATGCATTATCCAACCTGGCGTATTTAAGGCTATACTTTCTCGTCTACATTAAATTCATAAATGACGTGCAAGAGGATTCACTGTAAAAAAAACTAACATGAATTCTAAACTTTTGGGCTATCAAACATGTTCAAAGGCCTCTTGAATTGTTAACTTGGCAGACAATGCAAGGTCAGTATCTATTAGTGGCATCCATGTTAGGAAACCACTCTAAAACCATTAATTGTAATTTCCAGTCCCTGTGATGCCTCTGCTGTATAAAAACATTACAGTACTGACTTCTAAGTGTAGAAATGTTGTAGATTGCATCAAAATGTCAATTTCTGAGATTAAAAAAATGATTTCATTCTATTTTTTCTCAATCCAAGCATGCAGGCTATCTTCACCATCTTCTAGTTGCATTGAGAAGAATGAAACTATGGTTACAAAAAAGCAAAGAAAATCAAATTCTTAATATATCACATACCATGGCTCATTGCAAAGATTGTATTGTATACTGACTTCTCGCAAATATCGTTGTTGGCGGTATGCATTCTACAATAAAAAGAGTGACCTTGTTAGTGTAAATATATAAAACAGTGAAATACTCTTCATAAACACCAAGTCCTCATACACACACAAATATGGGTACACAAAAAAGATACCTTTTCTTCATAATTAAAATATAGCTCAGTAGATAGACATGAAAATATAATTACTATACAACATCCCAATATATGCTCTACAACAATGTCATTACTATATAAAATACCACATTACCTAACTACATAGTAACACGGAAACACATCCCAACTATTTTTGCCCCACATCTTGGAGACAGGGATGCACTGCAGACTTGGGGACTCCGTCCCCTGTCCCCAATGCCGCCACTAAATTCTGCCACATCCACTAAGGATGGGAGAATTTTCCGGTGTTGACTATTGGCTGATTCGACTATTTATGTTCAATATTCAAGTATTTACTCTTTTGCATCTTATATCTTATATTGCAATACATGTTTTCTAAGAAGCCGGATTCGTCCCCTGTTGCCTAGATTCTGGTCCGGGTCCGAATTCGCCCCTGTTGCAAGGTCCTTAGTTTGGACTGTGGATTCGTCTGGGTCCTTGCTGGAGCGAACCTAGATGAGCCCACAACGAACCTGGGGCTAAAACAACTTTAAAGAGTGTTTTTTCAATTGTTTTCTTATGTAACTCTAAAAGGAACTTAATAAAAAACATTTCACTTATCTAATCTCTTATGTTGAGGAGGATGATGATGATATAGCAGCATATGAGACTAGTGGAACCAGTTTGGGTTCCAATGCTGAGGATCTAGATGTAGTTGGGGATGAAGCCATTGATCCCTCATTTTATGATGATCCATTTGACCCTTGAAGGGCATTTGATACTATGATTATTGATAAACTACTAAACAATTGTCATCTATCATCATGTTTCAAACTTTATTATTTGATGAACTAGTCTTTGTTTTGCAATTTCATTTTGCAATTTAGTAACTCAATGCATAATTTTCATTACAATCATGAAGATAAATTAATGAGCAAGTATTTAATGTTTATCGTTGACATTTGGCATTGATCAATGATCAAGCAACAATTGTTCATATTGTGAAATGACTTTGTTTTGCGACTATGCATGTTTCTCTTGTGTGTGTGTGTGTGTGTATAGATATACTCACGAACCCACCCATGAACCCAAATGGGAAAAAAAAATTGCCCCAACCCACGAACCTGAACCTAGAACCCAAATCCCTCCCTGAACCCAAATCGACCACTTAGCATATTTTCATAACTAGCATTTTAAGTACCATATGTATAGTATATACAACCCCCAATGTCCCCCTCCACCATCCCCCCACCATCCCCCTGCAATCCCTAAATTAAGGCCCCTTTGTCCCCTTGTCCCGGAAATTTGTCACCCCATTCCCCAGGGCAGTGTAACTATGCCTAATTATTATGCGCCATCCCAATATATATACTCTACAACGCCATTCACTACACAAAATACAACATCACCTAACTATTATACAACATCCCAGTATATGTGCTACAACATAACTAAATTAAATACAGCATTACCCTTAAACTCCAGAACTAAATTGTGCCTGCAGCAAACAATTCAAAAGTTCTCACATCCACATCCCCATTTGTATGTACCCCACACCTTGATATATACCACCACATCTCTTAGACTGCTTTCATCACCCACGTAATACATCAAATACCCTGCACAATTTCGTTTTCCTAGAACATGCTTTGCTGTTAAAACATTGAAATCCCATTATAATCCTGCAACAGTTGTTAATTTGTCTAAGTAGGATCACACAGTTTTAAGTCCTTTCACATGATGAATACTACAGTTCATAATGTTTTGAACAAGAGTTGGTCCAGCATTTATTTGTAAACAATTTTCATCCTAGCTGCCTCCTTCAATAAAGGTACGTGAAAAGTATCAGTACTCTTGAATGGTGTAAGGCAGTGCACATCCATAGCCACCTACTCCATTTTAAATGCCACAAGAGCTTATAGAGTTTTGGAGACAAAATTCCTTTTAGGTACAGTTGAATCCAAGCTGCTCCATCTAATTCTAGCAGTTTAATTTTAACTTTTAATAACAATGTTCTTAACAGTTACATTCTTGAAGCAAATAGCCTAGTGAGATGCAACATAAACCTTTCCATGTATCATAATGTTTTATTTTCCCTTCTTGCAGATCTTGTTCTTAATACAAAACCCTTAATTCTAGGGGATATTTAATGCTACTAATAACAGTACTAGCGTTAAAATTACTGTCAATTATATCATCCAAATTTTTTAATCATATTCGATTGTCATCATCTCCTTTTCATATGCCTAGAACTGGAACTTTCTCTATTTAACTTCAAAGTCGTGGATGTTTGAGTTGTACTATCATGCATAAGCTCCACTCAAAAGCACATATTAGTTATTATGGACCTCCACATACAGGATTACCTTGAAGTGTAATTCACGCATGCTAGGAGGTATGTTACAGATATGTTTCAAATTTCTCTGACATGACGATACCTAGACTACAGATTCGGGCAAGAGAAGAATGATATTCCATGTCAATTCTCCAACACTCTAAAAACAAATGGAAATGAAATTCATTTTTCGAGGATATGTTAAGTGCCCAAAAAAATATACATAATATTAAAATCTGTCCTCTTTCCCAAATCATATATCCTGTATGTAATAACCATAGATCCAAGAACCACGGCGATTCACACAATTCACGCAATTCGGCGATTCGATTCAAGCCAAACGATTTTTTGTGAATCAGTGAATCAAATCAGCGATAAAGGGTTTATGAAATAAGTTACTAAATTTCAAGGGTTTTTTTAATTTGTCGATTCATGGCCGATTCAATTCCGATTCATGGCCAATTCACGAATTTGATTCAACCTTGTCAATTCCGATTCTTGTTACTTTGGTAATAAGACAGTTCTCCACACTGACAACTTATAGAAATGTGTTGCCGTATTGTTTGGGTAGCTGTAGTGAATTCAATGGCATAGTTTATTTCTTGTTAAAAGAGGCCCATCTTGCTAGTTAATGTCAGCTACCATGTTTTACCACTAGGTTTCTCGTAATTCCGTTGCTTCATTATTAAATTCTTCTGCCAAGTTAAGGGCATAATACCTGCCAATGATTCCATTAGCACCAATTTTATCTATATCTCTATCCACAATGCTCTAGTAATTTTTGAGGGAGATGGAATAGAAACCTCTTGTCGGCATCTCTCCCCTATGGTTCAAATGGACTTTATAACACATTCTAGATTCATTGTAAAGGTGTCCACATTTTTTTACCATTGGCACTCCTGAGAAAACACCCACTTCCCCTCCATAAATTGCATCAATTTGTCTAGAGAGGATGTAATCTCCCACAATAGCCATATGACACTTGCTGCCATGATTGTTAAAACTTAAATCCTATAATTCAGCATCTATCCTAATTCCTTATTGATAGAGATGTGGGTAGTTACAATCATAGTTGGAAAACTCGCCAAATGCAAAAACACGCCAAGCCCCCCAAAAGTTTAATCGAGAAAACCTAGGCGATTTTAAAAAGAAAACTCGAGAACCTAAAAAAAGGCTAAAATTTAATTAAAAATACTTTTTTTTTTGCATAATTTAATGAGAAGATGCATCTAATAAGTTAATTAAAGAGAACACAAAAAAAAAAGCAGAGTTTAGATATATATAAATGCATAGTTGGTACAAAATTGCATTCTCATGCAGAATGCTTATGGTGGGAAGCAAAACAGTAAATAGTTTCAAGCTGTCAAACTAGAAGTAAATACATCAAGATTCAATACAATCACATCTTCCTCTTTCCAGCGGCACTACTACTAGCAAGAAAGCGAGGGGGTCTACCTGGAAAGAGATTTTTCCTCTAAAACCAGTTAGAATCCTCTACAAATCCACTCAAATCCGCCTTGAATCACATGCAATCAGCTAAGAATGACTCCAAACCTTCTTCTCTCCACACCTCAAGGCTTTAGAATGCACAAATGCAACAGACACTTGCAAAAAAATGAGTCTTTTCGCCCTATTATGTCGTCACACCACGCAGATTTCATGAACCCCGAGTTTTAATCAAAAACTCGCCAATTAATCGGCGATTTTTTGCATGTTTGGCAAGTTATTTTTTCCCTGTGAGTCAAACCGGGAAAAAATCGTCGAGTACTCGCCGAGTGTTCCATCTATGGTTACAATATCATGGAGAACAAGCACCCTTTGTTACTTAATGTAAGTCTCGGTTATTACCAAATTAGCACAACTTGGATCTTTATGTCCCAAGCTAAGGGATATAAAACATTTGAAGTTAAAAAAAACTATTATTTTGTTTAATCAGATTAAGTTATCTATGGACACACCTAAAATTGTCCTTTTGCACTCTAATGTTAATTTTTATTAATATTTGCCCTTAGCATTATAGTTGATTTTATTAATTGACAATAGTGTTATATTCTTCTATTAATTAATTAAATAAATTCATTTTCTGTTTGTATTTAATTCCATTTAAATACTATCTTTAATCTATTAAATTAAATAAAATATATAATCCCTCCATTTCCCTTTTAAATAAATTTTATTTATTTTATTTATTTCCTCCACTAGCCTAAAGTTCTTCTAAACTATGATTAAATTAAATTTATTTTGATTTAATCTTTTGCCATTTTTCCTAATCATGTCTTCTTGCTAATTATTCTTTTGATTGTGATTAAAAGGTGGATTACTTCTAATAATGTGCACGGTCACCTTTTCCAAGGTGACCACCTCTCCGTCTTTTTTCTCCTTCAATCATTTCAAATTCTTCTATTTCCCCCATAAAGGTGGCATCTTTGACTTTTGCATAGTCTTGCCCCTTAATCCTAGTCACTCATTCTTTTCGCCTCTTCATCTTAGCGCTCCATTCTTTTGTCTCTTAATCTCAACCAAAGTAACGAGAATCGGAATCATATCGGAATCGGCACGGCCGAATCGAATCGTGAATCGGGGGTGAATCGCCGATGAATCGGCAAATTTGAAAAAACCCTTTAAATGTAGAGATTTTAACAATTTAAGACTTATTTCATGCACCCTTTATTGAATATAACTTAAACACACTATAACATCATCAAATAGAAGTTGAAACTTAACATATATAAACATGGAAGTTTGTGTTTACCACATGGGATAAAGAGTTTTTATAAGACAGCTTCACATCCAACACCTACTCCAAGTGCTTCAAAGCATATCACCCCTCTCGAAAGGCTTGCTCTATTGTTCTCTCCACCACAGACACTCCATGCCTGTAACAGCTTCAGGTCTCATCAACTGGTGAGACTTCCCACGACTGATAACCGCAGCGACTGGGGGTCTAGGGGGCAACGCCCCCAGCAGGGTCGAGGGGCAGCACCCTCGCGGGGTCCTAGGTCAGTGCCCCAGGCGCGCCAGGGCGGGGTCGAGGGGCAGCGCCCCCGTCGCCAAAACCAAATTTGCACTCTGAAACCCACACAAAACTATATGGAACATAGTGTTTTTGTGATTTTCTTCTGATCCCACACTCTTTCTGGGAACCGCTGATGTTTTACTACCTGATTATGTCTTTCCCTTCCCTTGGGCATCATCCGTTATGCATTCTAAACATTTTTTATTTGTCGTCGTTTTTTTTTTTTTTTTTTTAATTATAACCTATGGTTCTTCTTTTCTCTTCTCCTCTCTTCTAGTCATGCTTAACAATTAGAAGGCCCTTTAGGGTTATAACAAAGAGGAAAGGTAAAAAAGAAAGCAAAAAACATAAGTGATTTTTTTATTATTTCCAACTAAACATGCATGCTGTTGCCAGCCGATTTTTGGCGATTTCTAATGGCGATTCAAGCGATTTTTTGAGTGAATCGCCGATACATGCGATTCAGGCAATTCACCCGATGAAATCGCCGATCACGATTTCCGACTCCAAAAAAATCGGGGTGCATGAATCTGATCGCTGAATCGGCGATTCACGCGATTTCAGCGCGATTCTCGTTACTCTGATCTCAACCACTCATTTCTTTCCATTTTCTATAAAAGGAGACCTCTCCTTCATTTGTTGGCTAATTAGTAATGAGCAATTGGCATTTGGCATTTGCCATACTAGAGCACTTGAGCAATTGGGCACTTAGCATAATAACATTCAAGCATTAGCATCTTGACATTTCAATTTCATAGCATAGTTGTTGCATTATCATTTTTAGTTAGATTTTTTTTCTTGCATGGTAGCTAGATTTCATTTCTTAGCTTGGCTTGAATCTTGCAACTTCATTCTTACTTAGTTTACATTGCATTTCTAATTTAGAAATCCAAAAATATCTTGCATCATCTTGCTTGTGCACTATCTTCTTCATAGCTCGCACTTGCATTCATCATCTAGTAAGATTTGGGACAAGTTCTTCATACTTGTTCTCAAAACCCTCACATTTGCATTTTTTTTAGTTTGCACGTTAAATTACATATCATTGTGTCAAGAATGCATACCCACAATAATCTTGAAGAGTAAATCTAACAAGGTTATTCGGTGACCTTGTTTTAGCTCATTGGAGGTTGTAGCAGTAATTACTTATTTTGCTGCATATTAGAAATAGCTAACATCTAATGAGATTTTGTTTGATGTTTTGGTGTTTTCTATTTGCTGCAAACATTTTAACTGCATACAATATGTGTATATTCATTAGCAGTTATATCCAACCTTATTACTATTCCAGTTCAAAGATAAAAGGAGGTGTTATCCAAGTTGCCTAGATACCAACTTGCAATGGATTCCCTCAAAGTTTATAGATCCAAGTCTGTATCCCATCTTGGGTCTTGCCCTTGAGGCGTCCTAAACAATGACCCTTACCCTATCTTGGGACAAAGATCCATCGCTTGAACTTATACAAGCCCCTTCTTGGAAACATTAGAACCTTCCCTACTTAAGACAAATAGTAAATGGGTCTTAAGTATAGAACATAACTGATATTCATGATTCTAATAATACTCTTATATATATATATATATATATATATATATATATATATATATATATATATATATATATATATTCCCTCAAAGTTTACAAATCCAAGTCTGTATCCCATCTTGGGTCTTGCCCTCAAGGCTTCCCGAACAATGACCCTTACCCTATCTTGGGACAAAGATCCATCGCTCGAACTTATACAAGCCCCTTCTTGGAAACATTAGAACCTTCCCTACTTAAGACAAATAGTAATGGGTCTTAAGTATAGAACATAACTGATATTTATGATTCTAATAATACTCTTATTCTTATATATATATATATATATATATAATCCTCTAAGGGTTCCTTATCAATACTAAGATTCTCAGATATCCTTTTGTAAAACAGTATTAAATCACAGTCAGTTGCAACATATCCTTGTTGTTACCCAATGCTCGCGAATAATCTTTCCAGAACGAAGGTGCACACTCTTTGCTTTTTATTGTTAATTAATTTCATCAATCATTTTGACTAATACGATTGCTAACTTGCCTTCTAAAACTAACCTTCATCGATATTAGGTTCAATGGATTCATTTACCATAAGCCACATACTTTCTTTCCGTATCATCTTCCACATTTCTTTTAGTAATTGCTGCTATGATATAAATTGACTTCTGCTCATTCTGACTTAGATCGGAGCATGTAGTTATTCTTTATATCAGTATCAAACATTTAGTTTTTAGTTTACGTATGCTCCAAATAGATTATACCCATCTTTATTGGGCTCCTTTCTTTTCTGCTTCTATAATAAGGTCATCGTATGGATCCTGACATCCTTCTCATGCATGCAGGTGGACTGCTCTTCAAAACTGATGATACTTTGACCTGTTGTGTTTTACCATCTTTCTATCAGGCTTCTCCAATTTATTGGACTTCGACTTCTTATATGCTGACTTGGAAAAAAAATTTAATGTCAATCTTTCATTGAGTTCCACCAATTAATAAATATAATCGCAGCACTCCCAGACTTGACCATTATTATCACCGCTTCTAAACTCTGACAGGTTGCATTCCAGCACATGGTCTGTTTCAACGTAGATGATGAGGAGATTTAGACTGGCAGTTCAGCATTTTACCCATCCATTTTATCACCCGACTCCTTATTGTGAAACAGCATTATCATGGGCTCCTACAACATTATTGTGGACTCCTTTGACTGCCAGTGATGAAATCTTTTCAAAATCTTTTGTCTTACTGTAAGATGGTGATGTATTCGTGTACGGTTTCTGCACACATACAGTATGTGGGTGTGATCACGTACTTCTCCCACTTATCAATTCTTTTTTCTTTGCAAATTCATTACATTTCCTGTCTTTGACGTTCTGCCTCAAATGAGTTCTGTTTCACAATTATGCATACATACCATTGTACATATGCATCCACTGTTTGACTGCTACACTAATTCCCATATTCAAAACTATTACTTTGTTTCAGTATGAACCTTTTCTATGATCACTGTTTAATTGTCCATCCATGAAAATGGTCTTGCAACGTCCTATATATTGAGTCAACATATAGTTTTTACCGTTCTGCTTATCATCATGCTTTTGTATTCTTATCAATGAATTTTGCATATGTTTCTTTGATAATAATTCAGTAACTCATTTTTCTTTGCGAATATCACTTTCTTTAGTATTCTTTATAAACTATTGGGTGCCCTTCAGAACTGAAACTTGTTCACACATAGGAAATTTGACATCTGCATGCTCATCCTTTGTAATTTCATATTCATACCTTTGACATTGATAATGTTTATGCTTACAATCTTGTCCTCGACTATCGAGCCCTTTGACATCAATGACAATATTTTCATCAGGACTGGTCACTAATATATATCCTAAGGAATTGATTGTGTAATGTCCCCTTTTTGAGATATTAGAAATCCTGAAGTCCTATATAGAGAGCTTAAAGCAAATTTATAAAATGGGTCAAATCAATATTATAAAGTGGGTTAAAGGTGACAAAGAAGAAAAAGAAGAAGGATGGGAAGGAAATTAAAGGGTCGCCATTATGGGCATAAAAGATGAAAACTTCATTCATTTGGGCATGCTTGGATTATTGTTTGTTTGGAGAACTTGAGTTTTAATTGGAGAAACATTGGGAGAGATCTCATCTTCCTTCTTCCTTTTCAGACCTGACA
The DNA here is from genome assembly GCA_028749045.1 of Cupressus sempervirens. Taxonomy (NCBI): domain Eukaryota; kingdom Viridiplantae; phylum Streptophyta; class Pinopsida; order Cupressales; family Cupressaceae; genus Cupressus; species Cupressus sempervirens. Next base: position 723,464,393 of record CM053785.1, read on the forward strand.
ACACAAACCTTCAGGCCAATTTCTAAGTGGATTGGACATAGCCCCGATTCATTCGTGGTGGATTCACATCAGAATTCACATTTGAGACTATAGGTACATTTTATTGTTCATTTCCAATCTGACTGTGTTTTTGTATTTAAGATTGGACTTGATGTTTGTTATTCTATTGCTGATGTATAATGCAATAACATATTTCTGAGGAATTTGTATGAAATTGCTGGTTAGGATATTGTATTGCTAAAAATCATAATCCAGTAGTAATTTTGGAAGCCTTCTATATGAGCGTTTGTTGTTTTAATCTGAAAGTTTAATGCATGAGCAAAAGTTTAATGTATGAGCTATCTGCTTGCATTCTGAAATTTTATTGGAGAGATAAATTGAGCAAAAATATCCACTAGGGATATTACAATGGTATTAGAGCTAAAAATCTTGCCATCCTGTGGAGTTTATTCAGAGAAATTTTTATAGAAGTTTTATCATAAGGAATTTTTTAGAGAGAAATTTTCAGGAAATACAGTCAATATATTTTGGTTTGGCAATGCAAGTATTTCTCATCTCTTTGAGCAAATTGGAGATAATTAAACATTTGGTGTCGTAAAGATGGAGTATTAAGTTTAGAAAAGAGATTATTAAATTGAGAAAAGGAATTATTTTTCTGGTGTTTTTATGGGCCCAAAGGGTTAACATTAGAGAACCAAGTCAAACGGTAGACGGTGCATGTTGATTTCCTTTTTCATGAAATAAGGATTGGTGGAACAATATTTTGAACGCTTCGAATGTTTTGCCAAACCAGGACTGATGTATAGATTCTGTTTGAGAGTTTGATTGATAGTTTAAATTATTCAGTCATACCATTCTTTTTAACGTAATATATAGTAAGCGTATCTTTCCGCTCACCTGATAAATATCGATTGGTGGGCTCCATTCGCTGACTTGTGGCGTCTGATTATAGTCAGGGGATTTGATAGAGTCGCATAGTTCTAATCTTATCGTGGGACTTCAGAATTGAATCAAGTCTGGGGAAGTTCCGAGTACTATACAACACAAAGAGTGTTGATTCCAGTCATCTACTTGTCGAATGTGGAGAGAATTATGCAGGAGCTCAGTTCAGCATAGTCAGGACTCATTTGTGAAAGGAAATGGAGTCACCACACTGTGCAAACATCGTGGAAGCTGGTTTGAAAAGTTACTGGAGTTGTACACTTGACACAGACACATTGAGAAAAACCTTAGCAGATTGGCTCGTTTGGGATAGATGTGGTGTGCAACTACGTATTGTTCCACATTTGCATCGATTGCAAGCTTGGAGATTTGTCTATACTCATAGAGGGAGTGGGAAATAGATGCTTGAGAGTTCAGATAATCTTTTGGTCGTAAGTTGAAGCTTAATATGTGTGGGAATCAATAAATTAACATTGTGGAAAAAAATTAGACCAAGATATTGCGGAGGCTATATTAAGGCGATGGTAAAAAATTAACCGAAGAAATTGAAAGGAGAATTACAGTGAAAACTCTGAAGAGCAGAGCAGATTGATTTGGGCGATACATGTGATGACAAATTTAGCGTTGCCAGCGGGATACCATATTCTTCAGTTCATGATCAGGGAAAAAGAGACTAATAAGCAATTATGGCATTAAGTTCTTAAACGGATGACAATCCTTGAGATGGGTGATCACAATGTTTGAGAGCCATGAATATTTCAAGAGTTTTGGAATTTGATTTGGGCAGTTATTAGTTTTGTTTTTGTCGTGGTTGGGTGATGCTTGACTGGAAATGCCAGCAGAGACAAAACTATTAATCTGATTTGCAAATGTAAAGTTTTGTGGCTATAATATTCACCATGAAGATTATTCAAACTTTGTAGAAAGTGTCAAAGAATATATAAATTTGGCGGCCTGTGTACATCCACAAATGTTGACACCGAACTATATTGGAGAGGAAATATTTGAAACCAGACTCCCTTATTGGCCGAACGACTGCTCATTTTTAATCGATTCTGCGTAGAAGAATTTGTTTCTTAAACCGCACAATACCTAGAAAGGGAATATAGGTAGTCAGAGGCATTATGTAAATCTCTTTCACGGAAGGGTGTTATTATTAATTCATTACCTGTAGGCTGACATTACAGAAGTTGGATTCAATGCTTTCATTCTATTGTTTTCTAGTTTCAAAAGGTGTCGCAATAAACTGAAACATTCCATTCAAATAATGACCTGTGGATAAAGGTTTTGGGAGTTTCTTTCAGCATTGACAGTCATAGTTGCAGGGAAAAAATTATTGATGACAATATGAATTAATTGTTACCCTGAACACCAACAGTCTCAAGCGGTTTCTACAAACTTTGTAAACTTTCCAGATTATCTTCAGGCCTGAGCAAATAAAGATGGAGGAATATAATATAGGGACCGAAATTTTCATGTTTGGCATTTGAACTCATCGTTTATATTCCAAGGTTCCCAGATATCAGTTTCAAGGGTTGCTTAGATGCCAGTAAGAGCACGGGGATCTCGACTTAATGAATGTTTGTTTAAAGAAAAATTCAACATACTCAGTCAAGTGAACTGCAAGAATTCAACAATAGTACAGGGATTTACTTGTAAACAAAAGGAAGCATACAAAGTGTTGTGGCTAAAAATCTGTCGTTCAACTTCTATGTCAGTCACGTGAGTCCCGAAAACAACTAGTATTGTTGCGGTTGACTTTAGAGCTGCATTTGTGTGACACACCACAACATGCATAGAGGGTTAAGCTCCAAGCTTCGAATGTAAAGGATATATATATGCTAGTATTTCCACCTTCATTCTAGAAACAGTCAACCATAAACTACAAATTAAAACAGAGTCCTTCAGGTAAAACGCAAATGTTTGACAAAATTATAGCAGGGGCTTGTTAACAAAATTCTGATCTTAAATGCAACTAAGTGCTTGAATAAATTTTAACAACATCAATTGGGTGAGACTGGTGATAGAATTACCAAACTTGCAAACTATATTTCAAGGCAACCAACATCTGCACAAGTTCAAGACAGAACTCAGGAAATTCGACTATATAACAACAATTTGTCAGAATTCTATAAGCTGAAACAATTAGGCACTACTTTTATCTGTATCAAAATCTAGAGCAAGATGATGTTACTATAGGGCTGATTTGAAGGACCAATCAGAAATTTCATTTCAGAATGATGATTTTGGGGCATATAATTTGGAGGATAGGTTGATAGTATCAAATGATATGGTTATTGCAGCCTTAGTGCATTTTGATAACACCCATAAAAACATTGAAGAAATCTTATGGGAAGTTAATAATGTTAACGAGGAGAAAGGAATTACGAATGAAATCAATAGTGTATACCTCCATACTCTTAAGAGGGCATTAGAAAGAGTGAAATATGACTACTTGAAGTTGCTTAAAGATAGAAATATAGAAGCAGATAGATTGAGTTATGTCTCCAACTAAGTATGACACATTACTCCTTATATCAGGCTAAAAATCAGAATCCTATTGCAGCAATTCACAAGGAAGATAAACAAAAAAAATAGAACTATGGAGATGGCACAAATTGTTGATGGAATCAATACCATTTGTGGGCATGAATACCAGAACAATATTTTCTCCATTCCCCATCCTAGTGAGGCACATTTCACAAATGAAGATCATAAGAACCAGCAAGAAGTCAAATACATAACTTATGATTTTTACAACAGCAGTAACATGATCTCACCATATCATGAGGTAGAAAATGAATCATGTGACTTTACTTCGAAAACTATCTGTGAAGGTAATCATTTCATGGATGGAGATGCTGATTTGAGTGATAACACTTATGGTGAAGCATATAATTCAGAGTTGTCCTTAATGTGTCCTAACACATTTTACACTTTACCTAGAGATTTACCACCAAGTTCTTGTGATATGGCAGCTTCCTACTTAATAATTGGTGATTTTATCTCTCTGCTTACATCAGCTATCAACCGCTGTCCTGCTTGGATTGTCGGTAGATTTTCAGATTTTGCTTGGCCTATAGGAGTTGGTGACTTGCTTGTAGATGAGTGGGAGCCACACATGTTGCGATATATTCCATATGAGATGTTTATCTTCCTAGTTCAGCAACATAGTCGTGACCTTGTTGACATTATTGATACTGACCCGAGTTATGGCAACAACATCTTGAGATAGGATGAGTTGGTTTCCTTGCATATGGGCAGTGTGTTTGACATCCATTTGTTCATATGGCTGATTCAGGAGGTTCATGATTTACCGATCATCTATTTATACACCCAGGATCGTGGTGACAGGTTGGTTTTGTATCTAGTGTTCAGCACAAGGTGTGCTTTGCATTGGGGAAGCATGTTGTGATACTACACACTTTAAAGTTTATGATCAGAGTTGCACAACCTGCAGACATGGCAGAGTATCAGAGATTGACTTGGGATCTAGGAATTTTGTTGGTTAAAGAGTTGCAGTTGCACACCTTGTTTCACCATGTTACAGGATATAATTTCAGGATTGGCTACAGAGCTACTTGCAGATTTATATGGGATCCTGGTACCGATTGCTTGAGGACAAGAAATCTCGAGGAGGAAGGACGTGTAATGCCCCCTTTTTGGGACATTAGAAATTCTAAAGTCCTATTTATAAATATTAATTTTTGCATAAGTGAGCTTAATACAAATTTATAAAATGGGTCAAATTAATATTATAAAGTGGGTTAAAGGTGACAAAGAAGAAAAAGATGAAGGACGAGAAAAAAATTGAAGAGTCATTGTTATGAGCATAAAAGAAGAAAGCTTCATTCATTTGGGCATGCTTCGATTATTGTTTGTTTGGAGAAGTTGAGTTTCTCTTGGAGAAACATTGCAAAAGACTCCATCTTCCATTTCAGACTTGAGGACGCAAACCTTCAAGCCATTTTTTAGGCAGATTGGACGTAGCCCCGATTCATCATTCGTAGTGGATTTGCATCAGAATTCACATTTCAGACTACATGTGCATTTTATTGTTCATTTCCAATCTGATTGTGTTTTGTGTTTAAGATTAGACTTGATGTTTGTTATTGTATTGCTGATGTATAATGCAATAACATATTTCTAAGGAATTTGTATGAAATTGTTGGTTATGATACTGTATTGCTAAAAATCATAATGCAGTCGTAATTTTGGAAGTCTTCTATAGAGCATTTGTTGTTTTAATCTGAAAGTTGAATGCGTGAGCTAAAGTTTAATGTATGACCTATCTACTTGCATTCTGAAATTTTATTGGAGAGATAAATTGGGCAAAAATATCCATTAGGGATATTACAGACCAGTTGCACCCTTTGGCGTTTAAAAGACGTGTCACTTCAGTACTTATCTATTTTTACCAATATTGGCTAGACTTAATTGTAGTGGTGTTAAGTATTAGAGCCTTAATGATAATCATCTCTGACTATAAAATCCAATAGTTAAGTGCTGCTGTAAACCTTCTATTCCATCAATAGGGATATCATGGCTGTCGATCCAGCTTAGGTTATTGCCAGTGTTTTATTATTATTAATTTGGTTAGCCGCCATATTGTGCACATCATTTATTTATCACTCCATGATCTATTTAGTTCCACGCAGCTTCATTCGAACCACTGATACTCTCCCTAAATATCTATATTGGGCCTACGATCGGTATCTTTCAAGCATCATTATTTTCTGTCATTGTTGCCTTTCATATTTTCTATATATATGAAATAGCGCTAGTATCAATCATTCCAATGCTTCTTGATATTCCCGTGTTTGTCAATGTATGTTGTGTATCCTAGAATCTCATTATTATGTTATATCGCAACCCCGGGTATTAGTGAGGAATACTATTTAACATTTCTATATTAAGTTTAGAATGCACTCGCCTATAACAAAATGGATTTCTAATTTTATCAATAATTCCTATTCTTGCTCCCCCAAGCATATAACATATTGACTTACCAATTTGTGCAAGTTCTCTATGGGCCCATTTGTTTGCTGGAATAGGAATAGGAATAGGAAAATTGGAATAGAAAATGTATTCTCTGTTTGGTACCCCAAATTGAAAAAGGGAATAGGCAAACGTATTCCAATTTTGCCCCTAAAATGAGCATATGTCCATTTCAAAAAATTGTTGTTATTGGAATGGACCATTCCTATTCCCAATCTGATTTTTTTTTTTTTTAATTGTTAATTCTTTTTTTAACTTTTTTAAATTTTTTTTTGTAATTTTTTTCTAACATTTTTATTTTTTTTTTAACATTTTTTTATTATATCTATTTGTTTAAAAATTATATTTCTCATTAAGTTCAATGAATAAAATAAAAATGAAAATAATTAACCGTTTTACCATTATTGGAGAAATTAACCAAAAAATAATAAATTAAAACAAAAAATTTAAGGGAAATATTTTTAAAAATACAAAATTTAACCTTATTCCTATTCCATTTTTGTACAACCAAACAATGGATTAACATATTCCCATCGAATTCCAAGTGAACCAAATACATTGGAATTGCCCTTTTCTATTCCCGTTCCTATTCTAATTTTCAATTCCTATGCCAGCCAACAAACAGGCCCTAATTGATGATTGCACATGAATATTGTTGACTGGATTACTATTACTAACTCTGTATGGACCATTGTATTATATTATTCATTTATTTTACATTTCATTTTTGTTATTATTATTTCTTTATAATAATGACATATTGTCATTTGATTGACAATAAATAATGTTTACTGTTCTTGATTATTTAATATTATTATTCATTACTAATACTATTTGATTATTTACTAGTAACATCAAATGTTATCAATAATATTTATTACTAAATCTTATTTAGCAACAGGTCATCATACTCAATGCCGCCATGGTCCTTCAAGAATTGCAACTTGCAGAGTGCTGACCATGCATTTATATGCAAACTCTATCACTAGTTATAAGGAAACATTTATCTTGTAACATCATCTACTGAGTACATATCCCACAGAAATGGGAGGATTTTATGTTCACCTTGAAAGTTACATCTCAAATCGAAGTTTCAAAAAAGGTATGCCTAGATGATTATAACTGCTTATGAGGGAGCTTTGTCAAGGATAAAACATATAGGAATTATACGCATCAAATTAAGATGAAAATAATAATTTTCTATAGATAGTTCTGAGAAGAGTACAAGCTATCAAGCAGTTTCACTTTTCAGTTTTCACCATAGAACATTTCTATTAGCAAACAATTAGACAACAAAGAGAATACGGTTATGCAAACAAATTAATTTGCAAAACAGAAAACTGATGGAAAACATCTGTCCTGTTTTTACTTTATTTTTTCATTAAAAACTAGTTTTTTTTCACAAATAGAACTACTGCTTTAGAATGCAAAAAATGCATACAAACAAAACTTAATTCAAGCATATATACACACAGGAAAATGGTGAAAACTGCTAGTATTTTTATTAATCTATTTATGCATTTCAGTGTTGTTGCATATATATCATCTCTCTCCTCTATTGAATTGCAAAAATATGTAAACAAAATGTATGCAAGATAAATGACTTGAACAGCAAGTTTTACTTTCCTAAACTTGAACTGGGCTCCAAGTTTCAACTATTGACATGACTCTACAGAAAAGCTATTTCAAACTATAGACTATCAACCATTATTAATGCTACTGAAAAACAAAACTTGATGTGTAAGATCATGTTTCTAGCAGCATCCCTTAATTTTGATTCAAACATTGGTATGCATTTGAACTCAAGTTGGGTACATTAAGGTTTACATTCAATCTATCAAATTGATCTTTAGACTTTTGATAAAGCCTTTGTCAATATATCAGTGAGTTGTATGATTGACCTGCAAAGTTTCATATTGATTTCTCTGTTGCCAATTATCTCTCTAATAAAATAAAAATTCGATACCATTATGTTTACTTATCCATGAAAAACAAAATTCATTGGCAAGGCTCAAAGCTATTGACTGAATTATTATTACAAAATATATCTGTTACTCCATTTTGTTCTTGATTTAAGTTTGATGATTCTCTTCTCATCCAGATCACTCAGAATGCTGCCTAAATTGCTGCAACATATTTTGCTTCCACTGTTGACATTATCACAATAATCTGCTTCTTTGATGCCCAAGAAACTGCTCCAGACCCAGAATGAAGAATACATCTGGAAGTGTTCTGTAAACAATCAAATTAAAGTGTTTAGATGCACTATATCAAATGTCATGATTTCCGTTTCCATTGGCCTTTTTTAAGATGATTTTTGGTGCTTGTGGATCTGTATCCTTGGATTTTCCATGATCCTGGAGATTAAACTCACTGTATAAATTATATGCTATATCAACTGTTGTAGCTGTATAAATATACTTCCAACTAGTCATTTGTACAATGTCAGATCTACATTGGCATATTATCTACTTTTCTCAATTTTGGTCTTGTTACAACTGGTGTGCCTACTAGTTTATCAATTGGCATTCAACATTCTGAATCTCAAGATAGATAGATAGATAGATTAGGAGAAAATAAATAGAACAAAGGAAATGTGAAATAATATTGAGAACCGAAGAGACAAATTGTTGAAATAAGTCAGGAAACATAAAATCAAACTATGAAAACAAAATACGCAAACAGCATTCCATTATGGCAATTTCTTCCAAATAATCCATGGCTGCTAACAAAGAAGAATAGGTAAAGCCAAAGAAGAAAACATATAACACATCAAAAACAAAGAAAGAGAAACATATACGATATCCGATAGAGCTTACATGGATTTCCAATTTTATACTCAAAAAGAAACGACTGGGAAATAAATGAATATTAGTTAAGGCAAGCAACACCCTTAACTCTAGAAGATGCAACAAAAAACAGGTTTTGTCAATAAGTACTGCACTGTGAACTTTCATAAACTATGGTATTTAAGAAAATACCGAAGCTGCAGCTCTTGTTGTCATTGACCGCTCCATTGCAGCTGGTGCAAGAGTGGGTGCAACGGCAGAGAACCGCATCAAGCAAGGTTCAAGCTCAATACTTCCTCCTCCTTTCTGCAAACAGGAGTAAAGAACATAATCCTTTGCACTAGAATAAACATCGTGCTATCTAGAATGAAATAATATATGAAATGTTTATTTCTCAATCCCATTGCATCTTCAGCAGCAAATACTGAAGGATGTTAAAAATAGGTATAATATACTGAATTAAAACTTACCTTCATAATGCGGCATCGCTCGACCTGATAGCTGCAACCACTTGCAGCTCCCCAAGCACGAGATCGAACACTGTTTCTCAAAGTTGATGTATAACCTACATAAGCAGCAAAAGTGCTTCTGCTTAGGACAAAAACCCAATCTTAATATATTACAGAGCACATTTTAAAACTGCTATCAGACACCTGCATCAAAAGAAGCATTTGCTGTATGATTTGTTTTGGCCATTTATACCACAGACCCATTGCTCAAAACTGCATATCAATCAATTTCCTTTCTATCAGCTTTCATGTGAATAAAACATGATCCATAAAAATGTTGGTGCAGAATATAGTAGGATAGACATGGATGCTTCGTTTCTTGCGCCACAAATTCCATGTCATCGAAATTTTATTTTGATCTCAGATTCTTTTGAGATCTCATCTGGGTCTTCGTCAAATTTTTCTAGGTCAGCTGGAATTTCTTTTTGAAATCCATGCCAGCAGTACTTCATCATTTTTCTGAAGTCTGTGCTTGAATTTGCCTCTGTTTTCTGCATTGGAATTCATGTTATTTAATTATGTTATCGCCTCTTCTATAGTTTCTTGTTTTCCATGCATTGGGAAACATGCAAGGTGGAAACATTGACTAACTTAATGTTTAAGGGCAATCAGAGACTCAACAACAAGAATTATAACACCGAGAAGCAGCGCATGTTGAAAATCTTCGAATATCATCACCTTGAGACTGTTGTTTTTGGGCACAAAGACTCTTCCTACCACAGTACAAGCACCATATAGAAAAGTCCGATGATCAGAATCAATAAGTTATCATGCTTCTAAGCTCTCTGTCACAGATGATCAATTGCCTAAAATTCCTTCTGGCCAGTCTGCAGCCGACGTTTGGAAGCATCTAAAGGAGTTGCATGAGACATCAGACAAAAGCCGAGCACATCCTTTCTGAATAACTAATTGTTCTCCATTATGATGGATGAACAGATGTCCTTACAAAAGCATCTCAAGAAGATGAAGGACATTCCGGATCAGCTCAAAGCCATTGGTTGGAAAATGAAGGAAGAAGATATGGTGGTCATCACCTTGAAGAGTCTACCAAAATCTTATGAGCACTTTATAGAGACTCTTAACATTACTTCTACAGTTCTACTAATGTTGGTCTGAAATTTTCAGAGTTGTTGTAATAACCCTTGTGAATCAAAGTAAACACTTGTCTTGACAATCATATAATGATTATTATTTATTTATCAATCAAATATAATAAATTATTAAGCAGTCTATGAATCTTTATTATTATTCATGCTGACTCTTTACTAACCATTACCTCCATCAAAAATAATAAATAGTTAATTGATTAAACAACTGAATAGTCATAATTAATCACTTAATACTTACAAATAATAATAGTTAAATAATTAATAAATTAATTACTAATCTCAAACGATTTAATCATTCCAAACACTTGTAATCACTATATTCAATCAATAATCAAATGCGAGAAAGGCACAACCAATTATGGTCGCAACCCTCCATTCTAGAGCCGCAAATACATATACCATGACAAAAACTCAATAGGGATCATCAGATTGAAGCGGAATGAAGACCGAATTGAATTGGGAAGGAAGTTGAGTCTAAAGTCATCCGAGCAACAGAACGAGATTTGAGCGATAATGGGAAGAGAGTGAGTCGGAAAAGAATCATCCATCATTGAAGGAAGCCAAATAGTGCTTGTTGTAGACAAGATTGAATATCTATAACAAACTATCGATCCTTGCTATCGTACTTCTGCAAATCAATCAAGTCTCTCTCATATCGGACGTGTCTTGTAGGAAGGGTATATATCTGCGGAAGTCTTTGTAGTTGCATACTGATCACCCACATACACATCAAATGCAGCAGAAGGGAACCCAACATATTGTTTTTCCACTTGATGAACAAACGGGACCCTTGGGTCATACCGACCAATTGAATACCAACTTCTTTGAACACACAAACATCTTCCAACATAGAACCAAATTCAGAGCAAGGAAATGTCATATGATCAAGTTCAAGAGGGGAAGTTACATCAGACGTCTCTCTCTTCCATTTTATACTACAAACAAGTTCTATTGTACTATAGCCAATCATAGTTGTAAACTCTAATTGAAGTAATTCCGATAACATTGAGCATATAGTAATTTACAGATCCGAGATACATCATCAAACTCAATGGGGACTAGCATTTAGAAAACATTAAGTAAGTACAGAAAGTATTCAATATAAGAAGAAATATCAACTCCAAGCATAACAAGGATAGACTAGATATTTCTCAAAGATTGGAAAAGACTCATTAGAAAATAATAAGAAAGAACTTCTTTTATTCCTTGAGAATTAAGGCAGAGGTCCTTGGGTCTCTAAAGGGCTTCAATAACAGCATCTCTATATAGAGTGCATGAATCGAAGCAAGGTAGAGGTTAGTAATCTCCGAAGGCAAGTATAATGAAAGGCTGTAACATATGCATATGTAAGGATGAATACCTATGCACTTATTCATAAGGATTAGGGACGAGTAGAATATATCTTAAGAAGGATTGATATATCAATGTGATTATCCATAAGGCCTTAACGGGAGGAAAAAATGTGAGAAGATGGTGTTTAGTGGACATGTTGTTCTAAGTCATGCATGATGGATCCCAAGAAGCACTTCCCCAGGAGCTAAACACCTGATCACAACCTCTTTTTAAGGAAGGAACTAGCCAAGAAATTGTTCTTTCACATTAGTCTTAGTAAATTGGTCTTCTATATATATATATAACATGGTTGCAGGTTCATAAGCTAGGAGATTTGAAAGATTCAAGGGACATCACAGCGATGCACAAAACTTCTGCAGCAAGATCATTGAAAACAATAGTATGGTAGTAGTACCACCTCATCCTCCTCAAAACAAAACTTTTCAGCCAAATCCTTCCATAAGGATAAAGATAAACCTCAACACTCTCATCCATCTCAACAAAAGGACTCTAATCAGTCTCAGGATGCTTCAAAGGAGAAAAATGTGCAGTGTAACTATTGTCTTAAATACAGCTATTTGATTAAGGATTGTAGAAATCGGATTGCTTCTGAACAACGAAAGCAAGAAGGATCTCCAGATAAAGCCAATGTTGTTGCAAACACAAAGCAGAGAGAGTTTGCCTTTAAGCCTTCATGGCTAGAAGACCTGTAGACCATGTTAAATCTTTTTCTTTGTATAGAGATTCTGGTGCTTCTCATCATTTCACTCACAGGCATGATTGGTTTACAAATTTTTCTCCCTTTATTGATTCAGTTATATTTGGAGATGAAGAGTATATTGTTGTTGGCAAGGGGAACATACAGATACAAAATCTCATTTTCCTCAGTGTATACCATGTTCCTGGCATGGAACTATACCTACAAGCAATGAGTCAAATTATGCAGCAGCATCCTCAGCTTGATGTGATATTTAGTTCACACAGGTGCTTGATTGTTGATCATGTGACACGCACTATTGTTGTTAGTATTGAGGATCATGGTCTATACAAACTTGTGGATAGTAGTGATACTCTTGAGCATACCTTTGCAGCAAAATCATATTCTATAAAGCAATCTCTAGCATCAATAATATGGTCACTTGAGAATTCACAACCTTGCTCAGCTTGTTTAGGATGATATAGTACTTGGTCTACATGAATTCAAACCTAGAATCAGCAAGTTTGTGGAGCTTGTCAAGCTGGAAAGCAGCACACAATGTTGTTCAAGGATGGTGACTCGCTGCAAGCCTCTAAGGTACTACATTTGGTCCATGTTGATGTATATGGTCCAACGAATAGTCATTATGTTACTCGGTGCAGGCAATTCTTACTTCTTGTTGATGATTTTAGTAGAAAAATGTGGGTGTACTTCCTTAAACAAATACCAAAGGTGTTTATTGTTTTTCAAAAATTTAAGCCCTTAGTAGAAAAAGAGTCTGGTATATCTCTTAGGTCTGCTAATGGGGAGAGGAGTTTTCTTCTACTAATTTCTCCACTTTTTGTGATACGCATGGCGTAAAACGCCATAGAGCATTGCAATCGAACCATTACAAAATGGCTAGATCTATGATGGAACACATAAATGTTCCTAAGAAATATTGGGAAGAGGTAGTGTTTACTATGGTCTATATCTTTAATAGGTCTCCTACACATGTTGAGGAGAAGACTACTAAGGAAGCATGGACTAGTCACAAACCTAGGATCAGTCATTTGAATGTTCTTGGGTTTTTAGCATATGTTGGAATTCCAAATGCCCAGCACTCCAAGTTGGATTCCATGAGTTAGCAACTTATGTTTACATGATATAGTGACAACCATAACACATCTCGATTGATTGATGTAGGCATTGATCATCTTATCTTCAATCACGATATTGCCTTTGACGAAGAACGAGGACCATTTCTCTCTTCCTCATTTGAACAAAATTCAAAGGATTAACCTTTGAGGGCCTCTAATTTGGGTGTCCATCTTCCATTAGGTCCACCTGATGGAGAGATGATGCAAAATCAAAATTTGATGATGTACTTTGACTTTCATTCGAATGATGCTAATCTTCGACTTGTTGCAGATGTTCCAACTCCAATTTTTCCTCCTCCAGATGTTGGCACATCTACTCTCTGACCTAAATGATGGGCTACGACTATCAATGATCTTCATCCTAATGAGCTCATTAAGGGTAGATCTTTCAAAAATAAGGGCAAGCAACTAGATGCAGTTAACTTTTCTCTCATGGGCACCCTTAATAGTATTTATGAGCCTCAAACATTCAAAGAGGCAACAGGGATTCTAGAGTAAGAACAAAGTATGGATGTAGAATACCACAGTGTTCTGAAGAATAGCACCCAAATTCTCCCTGATCTTCCTCCAAGGAAGAAATAGCTACAAATGGGTTTATAAGCTCAAGTATCATACAGATGGTAGCTTATATAAATACAAGGCCAAATTAGTTGCTCGAGGATTCATACAATCGTAGGCATTGGGGAGACTTTTGCTCCTACTACCAAGATGAGTATAATTCATCTTCTTCTCGCCATTGTACCTTAATTTGGATGAAAAGTCCATCAGATAGATGTTAAGAGTCCCTTCCTCAGTGGTGAGTTGCAAGAAGTCTAGATGTCGCAACTACTGGTTTCAAGGTTGCCAGCAAAGAGCACCAAGTATGCAAATTCAAACAAGCCCCTCGAGTGTGGTACATCAAAATTGATTAGTACTTGGTTGCTCATCTTTTTCAGCATTGCCCTTGTGATAGTAATTTGTATATCAAACACTATGGTGATGATATTCTCTTTCTTATTATCTATGTGGATGACTTAATCATAATTGGCAATTGAACACATTTAATTGCAGAAATCGAACAAGATCTATGTAAGGATTTCGATATGACATATTTGGGGCTTCTCCATTATTGTTTAGTTGTTGAGGTTTGGTACAACTGGTTATAGCATCTTTATCTCTCAATCTTAGTATGTCAGGAATTTGTTTGCATGTTTCGTATGCAGGATTGTAAACCTTCTTCCACACCTAAGGTGAAAGGACTGAAGTTGTCAGCCAAGTCTGATTCTCCTCCTATTGATGAAACCACTTACAAGCAACTAGTAGGTAGTCTCATCTACCTCGCTACCAGTACACATAATCTCAAATTTGATGTGAGTTACATTTCATGCTTCATGACAGCCCCCAAGGCTAATCATTGGGTAGCAACAAAACGTGTGTAGCATTATGTGAAGGGAACCTCCAACTATGGACTTCTTTACACTAGGAGTCATGATTCCAGACTTAGTGGATTCACAAATTCAAATTGGGCAAGTTTGGGAGATGATAAGACATCAACTTCTAGGTAGGTGTTTAGCTTGGGAACTTGTGCAGTCACCAAAACTAGTAAGAAGCAACATACAATCTCACTCTCCTCCACAAAAGCAAATATTGAGTAGTTATGAAGGCAGCTTGTGAGGTAGTTTGGTTTCGTCGAATACTTGCAGATATGCATTTATCTCAAGTAGGCCTGACTCCCTTGCTCTCTAATAATCAAGGAGTGCTCAAACTTGCCAAAACCCCGGTCCTCCATGAAAGAGCCAAACATGTGGGCTTTCATTGTCATCACATTTGGCAATTGGTTGAAGACAAGACTATTCTCTTGCAGTACATTCCAACAGCGAATCAGACTACAAACATTTTCACCAAACGTCTTGGTCCAGATGAGTTTGTTCAATTTAGGGGTGTACCGGTTGGCAATTAAAGGAGGGTATTAGAATATTATTATTTTATTACTTCAATGGTCAATTATGTATTATATTTAATTATTTGTAGATAAGATCATCTTAACAATCTTCTTAAGTTTCTTATTCAAAACTTTCTATTTTGTACATTTGTAAACTCCTTATAATGCTCTCACCGATCATTTGCTAATACATCAATTTTTTTACCAATTACTTTGCATATTAACAAAATGAACATATAATTGAAGGCTCTTGAATTTATGAGCATTTGTGGAAGAGGTAGTTTTCATTAGACAAACAAAGTTGTGAAAGAGCATCTGAGGAGCAAAGAAAAGTTTTGATAGGGTATATGTTATAAATAGATCTCGATTTGATAAAATACGGTGAATATGTTGGGGAAGCCCAACTATAGCATACACACACACATAGTGAGTGCCATGTAATGTGTGTTGAGGATATGATCCTTGTAATTGTTTGCTAGATATGTTAGCTAGTAGTATATTATTGCAAGTATTGATTAGAAAATGTTCATCAAATCACCTAAGAAAGCAACATTCCTTTGTTGCTTCATCAACGTGGATTTATCTTGTGCCCTTGATCAATCACAAGCATCTTTTGTTAGCTTGATCCCCCAGAGGCAAATGAATTATACAAAGATTCCTAAAAACTTCGCCTCTTCTTCCCACAAAGCACTTATTATTTTGTCCAAAGGAGTTGTCTAATTTGGATTAAGATGAACTGAATGAATTGTAATAATATTTAGGTTTCTTTCGTCTCTATTGAGATGTGAGGACCTAGTTATCTTGGGAACTTACAATCTCATCATCTAGTTTGGGTTCTAATGCACCTACAATACCCACTATAATCTTTAGGTCTCCTCCCTCTTTTTTGAGGTGTGAATGTTTGATTATCTTGGGAGCTTGCAGTCTGATGAAGCCCTATTTTTTGCAAAATTTAGGGCCTCCAATTGTGAGGTAATGTTTAAAATTCATCTCTTAACTTCTGATCATCTTAAAGATTATTTGTCTCAAGCAAAACTATGGAATCGTACAAAATGACACATCATGAAACTAGCACATCTTGTTGTTAAACACTCATATGGTACCAATGCTGGTGGTATTTCTTGTTATAAAAATATATTCACCATAGACATATGGTAGTGGAAAGGAAACCAATCCTTTGTATGATGTCCCTGGATTTGAAGATGCACGCATGAAGCTTTTAAGACATGGTTCGTTTATTGATTATTGGGTCATGATTTTCTTTTGGCCTTGTTCACCTATTCAGACCAGCGGTGCTTAGCGCTCTACCTCCGGGAGGCTTCTCAGCTCAGTGACCACACCCTGCAGCTCATGTTTCCCCATAGCCAGGCCTTGGATCAGCTCATCACTACCTTTTTCTCGCCCGCATCTCCCTCCAAGGACACGAACGGCCACTCACTACACCTGTCTCCAAGCACACTAGATTTGTTAGACCTCGTCGAGGATTCCCCAAACAGCGGCACCTACCTCTAGCATTACTTAGAGACGGTCCCAAACTCTTGGTCGTCTGGGGGCGTATCCTTCGGTGCTAGATCACTTCTTACTAAGAAAGGATAGTTGTCCTTCTCTTGTCTATTGTTTTCCTTCTTTGCTTTCTTGTTCCCTCTTTCCCGGACATCATTTGGTGCTCCTGCTGGGTTTTTTCCCCACTGTTGTAATCTTCCTGTCCCTTGGACCCTTTGTTGGTCTGTTATTGGACATTAATATCATTAACTTATCTAATCTATGGCTACTGAGTTAGATGGCTCTGCTATTATAAACAGTACATTACTTTTGATTGCAAATAGTGAGAGTTGTGCTGCTGTACAAATCAAGTGTCTTCAGCATATTATTCAACAAAACAAAATTTGATCTGATTCAGGAAAGTGCAGCGAACAACCAGCACGAAGCGAATCAAAAATTTATTCATGATACCTTTGCTGATGGAGCTCCAGTTATATCTATTATCAATATCTGCACAACTGAAGTACAACATTGACGTTGTATGTGAATACATAAGAGAGAAGATTCTTATTCCTGAACGTAATTTTGTTGGCCCACATGACATGATTATAATCAGATCATTTGATGTAAATAAACCTGGTGCTGAAGTTGATGAAATAAAAGTGGTGTTGCTGGTAGAGATATGCAGAGGAGTGTTTTCAAAATGAACTAAAAACTTGAAATATGTCCTGGCATTACTGCTAAAGATGAGAGTGGCAATGTACACCTTGATGGATTCTAAACTTTTTGCAAAATCTGGGCCTCCATCATTCATTTCACCAGCAGATACATACAAAGTCATAAATTCACTCAAGCAATAGTTCCGTACATCACATGAGCATCAAAACATTATGGACAGATAAATTGAAGGAGTATTACGCTGAGGGAAATAATTAACACGAAGAAACATTAAGAAATACTCCATTCATTACAAAACGCTAAATCTATCATCAACCATTTGGTATAATTTGATTACACAGTGAAAGATGATAACCAGAGATACTAGCATATTTATAAAGACATGGTTGTGTCAATATATTAGAAGTGACATGATAAATCTGAAGTATGTGTGTGCTGACGGACTAAACACTATATGTTTGATAAGGGATAGCAATTGCATTGGGATTTGGAACTATTGATGCTTATGACTTGTACTCTTATCTGGATGAACCCAGACAGATTGTATTGAGTGATTCCAATCCTTAGTCAACAAGAGGCATAAAATATTACAATGACAGTAAACATGGCAGGTTTTTGATATGCTTAATGAATGAAGAAGTGTTTAACTTGATGTGTGATCTATAGATTTTGTGGAATACATCATCAGGAGTTCTATTTTGAGTATTGCGATTTAATTCCAGGTGTCAGCATGTTGCTTCTGATGGTGGCTACAGCTAGATCGCTTTCCTTAAACTCCAAATATTTTTACAATGATAAAAAGCACAGTAAAAGATATTCAACAATATGCTGTGACATGTTGGTTAAAAGATCTCCAACATGGAAATTTATGGCATGAGAAAGTCAAGACAGATGCAAATGTATAAATACATTGCAGTGACATATATTCGAATTTGAAAGGCATGCCAACAGGAGATATTTTTTATGTATATAGAGCCCAACAAACTCCACATCAGTAATGGACTACATTCATCGCAAATGACGACCAGTCGTCTGCAGTGACACATGATACGTAGTGGCATTTGTGCTAAGAACAGGTGGAACTGCGAAAAATCTTCTGCATGCCATTTAAAGACGAAGTGTATCCACAGTCAATGATATAGATGGCAATAACTTCATATTTCGACTAGAATAATAGATTGAAAAGATGCAGTTATATTTTAAGACAGGATTGATATAATACATATATCGTGCGGCAACATAAGCATATTCAAGACATGGTTTTGAAAGGCTAATGATACAATATTGTTCCACAATAATCAGAGATAAATGTAGAAAAGCGATGTAGGTATTATCTCAAAGAGGTGTAGGGTCATACATCCACAATAGTGAAGAACAGGTGCAAAAACCAGAAACGATGCCAGGAGCAAGCATAGGAGTTTGTAGAAACTGAAGACGTCCTTGCAAGATGAATACTGGTGTGGCACAATTCATATTAAATGCAAACGCAACATAAGGGATTTCGTTTGTGAGATGAGTTTCAATCATTGCCCAGAAAATCATTATATGCTTTAAGCAAACTTTAACATTACAAAAATTAATTGGGAGTTATGTTATTCAAATCACACCATAAGCAGTTGTTAAATATGAGAAGCCTGATAATCCTAAGAGAAGTGCGATTAAAATCCGGAAGGCTATTTGTTAGTAAGAGACGTAACATTCAACTGAAAAGTCGTAACTTTGAAATAAGAAGATATAAGTAATAAGTGAAGAAACAATAACAAGAAATATTTGATATTTTACATTCCACATTCATTTATTTGTCTCGAGAAATACGGAGCAGAATATGACTCTGTAATATATTCTAAAATTATCTTTTAATGATTAATAAAAGCCTTCGTTGCTCATGGAGATTTAAATTGCAGTTGATTGGTCCTTTATAATCATTTTTTAAAATTCTGTAAGCAATTTATCTCAGATAAGTGGACAAGTTCATTTATGGCATTTTAAACCTGATCATCATAGATATTGTGAAATATTTAATTGTTTTTGAATCTATGTCTAGTATGTCTCCCCAACCTTAGGAGGTAAAATGCAATGTGGACTAGTTTAGACTTGCATATGGTATGTATATTTGATCCGTCATGTCTTGATTATTAAACTGTTTATAGTTTATGTGCATAGAACATTATAAAGTTGTATGTTATAATCTTCATTTAGTTGACTATGTTGCCCGAATAAGCTAAAGCACTGGTCTTTTTATCATTGAAGTATTGGACTTAAATTTAAAGTCAGAAATTCTATAACTTCCTTCCTACAAACCTCAAATCCATTGTTAAAACCTTATACAAAACATTCATTTCAAACTATCACATTACTCAATATTAATTGAGTTCAAGGACCTTGCTAACCGGAGAACTCGCAAAGCTTAAATTCATTATATAAAAGCTTTGAACCAAGTAGTCAGCGTTTGAGGTCAAGGTCTACCCGCCTAGGTGTAATGAAGCCTAAAGTGCACGGGAATCAAAGTGATTCTCATTTGTTGGCCATAACTGATAGTGGAATCTTGTCGGAGAGGTGGCAAGCTCTTGGATTTCCAATCTTCAGTTTTGGGAACCAACACAATCCTCACATGAATGCCCTCTTCTTGTTAAAGAAAATTATAGCGTTTTTTATGGGTATCTTCTAATATAAAAGCGTCAAGGTCCACAAGTGATCCTATGCCACCCAAAAACAATGACACGTCAATTCTAGTTTTCTCTCTAATTTTCTTGTGTTTTCAAGTTATTCCTCGTCACTGTGTCTTTTCAAGAATATGGCTTCAAGAAATTAGAAGTAACTCAAATTTGGTGATGTCTAACTCACTTTGCAATCATTATTTCCTAAGCAATTTAATCAATTATTTTGCTTCTTATAAAACAGGTGTTTGATCCTTGCACCATGTGGCATTCCTACCCATACATTGGCAATTCTAGGAACCATATGCTATTATTTGCCTGGTAGTTAACAGTGTGGAATGTGCCAGTTTCAACCCTAGTATTTATAAGGGGTTAAGGGGACTGCCCAAATTTTATACGTAACATGCACTGCCCCCCCCCCCCAAAAACAATTCTGTGGCGGCCCCTATTTAACTCAATTGGATTTGATCTGCCATATAATTCCTGGGGGCTGCCCTTAAGATGTATTGCAATTTTTATTCTTGAAAGCACTAAAATTGATGAGATCTACAAACCTTATCTTTATCTATTTTGCCATTATCTTGGTGATGCTAAATCTCTACTAGCCACATCTATCACTGGGAATCGCGTGGAGGTAGACACATCTATTGACTGTTCCTTGGGAGGGACCTGCAAGAAAAAGTTGAGAATGATTCTTTAGCGTGGTAGGTGTAAGAACAAACAAAACTGGAAAGCCACATATTTTCCATGGCTGCTACAATATCTTTGCTGATCAATTACTATTGGATATTCCTAGTCGGGCCCACAAAGTTAACTTCATTTGTCTAATTATTATCCTCCATGGCATGAGATTTTCGTATGAAACCTGAATTGAGCTGTGATAGCTAATCAAAGTTTAAAGTCTTGAAACCTGCAAACTTAGAGATAGGCTCATGCAATAGATAATTATTCTTAGGTGGCTCCATTTGGAAATGAATGGGAGGCATTTGATTGGAGGTTTTCAGAATGTGGAGTTATCCTTTGTTATTATATGGGTTACAAAAACTCATGTAGAAAGTGAGGAATGATAGCAAAAGCACAGTGATATTTGCCTCCTTGGCTAAATATTGAAGAGGTGTTCATCCTAATTGGTTGAGGGAGGGAATTGTCAGAGATTTTAAGTCCCCTGTTGCTGGAGTGTCTATCAAAATGACAAGATGCGTGATACATTATTAGTTGTTTTATGTGTGTTCTAAAAAGAGAAGGCTGTCCTTTGGGTCCCCTATCATTTAATGCATCAAATTAATAGAAGCAACAAATCTTTCAAAACACTCCAACTTTTCATTATTTACCATTCTAAAGCAAAATTTCTCACACGAATTGAGGATCTAATTCTGATGTTTTCATTCATAGCCTGTTTTGAGTTGATCCAAGCCTCTTTAGCAAACATTGATCTGATGTGAGGTTGAACCTCATCTAAAATACCAAACGGAATGATCAATTTGACTTTCTGCTCGTTTCTAATTTATGCTAGTCTATTGATTTGTCCAGCTACAGAACCCCAGAAATCTTCTCAATTTATTAGTGCATTCTTTCCTCTCATGAACAATGCTTCTTCCCAATGCTCCTGCTCCACCATACATTGTCTACTGTTTACTTACAGCCACAGAAATAACTGCTTAGAATAGCTTCAAAGGGACAGGAAATAAACTTGCTCCGATACAATACTAGAATTGGGAAAGCAATAAGCAGTTTATTATTGAAGGAAGATGTCAACATATATAAGAAGAAGCCAATTAAACCATTAATTAAACAGGCTAGACATACCCAACCAACTACAAAACTGTCTATGTTACTGTTAATAATTATTACATAATAACAATAATGTGACAGTAATGATGTATTTATTCTAACACACAATGGATTAAAAATTTGCCTGAAATGTATTTGTAATATTACCTAATCTTTAAATTAATATATTATTAACCTATTTGATCTACAATTTTAGCCAATATATAATCTATCTAGTATCTAGAGACATTAAATTTTCCTAGATGAAATGAAAATTGCAGACAAAATCCTTCAAGCAAGCAAAATAATAAAATTCAACTTACTATCCTGAGGGGGAAGGACACGAATTGTTGCACGAAGCTCATTGATGGCTGGAGGAGGTGGTGTGCCAGTTGGTCGGTAGTATCCCGTATGCATGAGGACTTCACAGTTCAAAGAAAAGTCAAAAAATTAAAAAATAAAAATATTGCGACTAATCTTCAGCCTGCTAGAAGCAAAAAAGAAAATGATATGCTTAAAGTTTGAGTAGAAGTAATACTAGCTATTGTAAGAGTTCTGAAAATTTCATTACTGCTACAACCATATGCAAGAATATCATGTGAGCTCCTTGCTGCGTCAGAACTTAGTTCCAACTTTATGGCTACATCAACATATAAAATAACATCCAAAAGCACACACCACAAACAAATACTTAACTTCATATTTGCTAAGAAATCAAGTTGAAAGAATAAGAAGCAATGATTACCTGCAACGAGATCTGAGTCATCGGTGTAAATATCTGTCCCCCACAATTGGCTTCCTTTGACCTGTAAAGTAATCTCAAATTTTAGAGGCCATGCGACTTGGAAGGACTTAGACTCCAAACAGTACAGAATAAAAATCACAACAAATATCAGGAAGCAATAACAAATAGTCTACATTAAAGCCAAAACTATAAGAACGCTTGAAATTAGATCACACACAGACCTAACAGGTTCGTTGAATAGTTTATGTAAAATCCATGGATATAAATATTAATGCTTGTTTGTACATACAACCCCAAATGATGTCAAATTGAAAATAAGCACATCTTTTGACACTGCAATTTTGAAATATGGTAATACCTGACGATTGGTGGTCGTAACATGTTCAGCTGGTATCCTTATCTCTAACGTTGGACCAGCTACCGAGGAGCTCTCTCCAGTATTGGTACCCTTAGATGCTTCAAATTCCTTCCATAACTTTATTATCTCCTGCATGCATTCACCAACTCTATAAACAACTGCTGATGCCTCAGACCGCCCTGCATAAATAGAATACACCAAAGGATTACACTGTTATGTCACCTGAGACTTGTGTAAACTCTATAATTTTGCTTCTATACAAATTATAAGATGCCCAGCAGTTTTGATTGTCAATAATTAAAAGTCTACTTTTTTTATTGAATGCCTAATTTTTATGACACTACACATCCCAACTTATACTCAAAAGCTGCATCTTCTCTCTCGACAAATATAATTAGCTCTTATGCAGCATAAGGAAGAATCTGAGCTGACCTTGAGATCTGCAAAGGGAACAAGCAAAAAGTGAACATATGTAGAATAAAAATATATATTTAACTGCATAATAAAATCCCTCTTGCAACCATCATAACATATACAATATATTGGGTACAATGAAAGAAATACAACATGCCATTATTGAAAAAGGGATACAAATCTTATACTACATCTGCATCTTGATCTAACATAAAGCTTTAACCTTAAAAAACCAACGGGAAAAAAAATGCCCTACTTAAGCTTCTTCTTTTTTATAGGTAATGTGCCGAAGCCTAGATTAATTATTATTTGTTGAGATTAATTATTATTATGTGTTAAGTTAGAGCAGACTTGAACCCAAGACCTCCTAGATGAGAGGCTCACAACTTACCATTGTGTTGTACGCTCTTGCCGAATGCCCTACTTAAGCCTTAGAGGAACTACGCCATTCAAAAAATACTACTTTATTCTATTAAAAAACCAAACTGAGTCTTCAAAATAAAAACAATCTAAATACCACTATAAATTAGGAGCACAGTTGTTCTGGGCTACATAAAACAAGGTCCAAGTGATCAGCAATCCCCTTTGAAAGTTGTTGGCAAGACTAGGATCTCCATTTCAGTTTTCCTAACCATATAACATTTCAAAGTAAGGATATTCTAAGAAATTCCTGTTAAACTGTTGTCCTATTAGATCATATGAACTTTCTTCTAGTACATATCCACATAGCTCAAAGCCTCAAATCAAGATAGGTCCTGCAAACAAGCCACCGGTGACATCAATTATTTGAGATTATTAAAATGATCACTCATTTTGACAAGTACAGGAGCATTGTCATCAAATAATTAAGTCCTCGGAATCATAATTAAAAAATTTACTTAGTGATGACGAGTCCTCAAATGGATACATTATTTATAGCATTTATTAGTGCATTTTCCTGCTCTGTTTTGTCTCCTTACACCACATTAATCCATTTTTACCTCATAAATATTATGCAACACTAGTTTGATTTTGGGGGATTGTTGGTAAAAATTAATTCACAGTTGCTTGCTACATGTTTCCATAAACAACTGCTTGTATATATATCATTTGCAATCAAAATACTTGTGAAACCATTCATAGTTGCTATGGAGCCATTCACAACTGCTGCAGAGCCTCAGCTGCTGCAGATCCACTTCCATTTCTGCAGAACACTGAGTTAGGCATCATGATAAATACTGGGTCTGAGGCATCATGATTTATGGTTCCAGCCTATCTACCGTTTGTTATCATACTGGAACATCTAGTGAAGGCCACACTCCATTCCTATAGATGATCATTGGATTTGGTTGCTAACATTATCATGGTCTCTTTATTTGGACAGCTTTCTTTATCTCAGCGAACGTATCTTACTGCTGCAATCTACAAAACCTTTGTAGCTGTGAACAACAAAAAGTCACAGAATATCTTTAAAGGACCTGAACGTGTTTGTAGAAGTTTTGGAGCAATTTTTATAACTGGAGAGGCAATCTTCATGATCATTAAGAATGTCGATGTGTACTGAGCCCAAGTTGGCTCTAGCTGACAATGCCGGTTGATAAGAACACATTTTTTTTTTAAAATTGTGTTTTCTAGTTTCCTTTTGTTTTTTTTAACTATATATATATATAAAGCTGAAATACTGAGAGACTGAAATGTAATGAATAACAACCAGATGTAGGACATGGAGGGCTGCAATATAAATTACTTGTAACAGCCAAAATTACAACAGCATATAAGATAAGCATTTTGGTGTGAGAACCTGAAATGGTTAAGTTCGTTGCACAGATGAATGCCCAGCTCCCTTCAAGGAAATGGCAGCCCAATGATTGCAGCCGCAGCAGCCAGTGTTAACACCAGAATTGTGGTTTGATAGCAGCAAGGAGAAAGCCTAAGAAGTGGCATTGAAACAGACCTAAATGCCACAAGAAATCCCTTCAAAATGAGATACCAATTTACAGACGTGTGAACTTGGAAACTTCTCTCCTTAAACAGCCTTATATGCAGAGGGAAAACACACAATTTGCATGTAATTGAGACTCTTAAACGCACAGATTCATACACCTCAAGGAACTGAATACTCCCAGCTAACACTCAACAACAACAGCAGTGCCAATATTGAGGATAGAAATTTAATGGTAAGGAAACCCCAATTTGCACTTGCATGTGAAATATATATCTCCAGCATAATCCAAAGTCCAGATTTGTGAATTCAAAAGCAGAATTACAGACTACCAGTAATCAAAGATATGAATTACCAAACTCTCTGAGATAGATTTGTCCTCTCAGGCACAGTCAATACAGTAGAAGAAAACTCCTTAGTACAGATAAACAAACAAGATCAATCTCACTATACTTCAGCAGTAGATTGATTGCACAACTTCAATCTTCAAACCCTCAGATTAAAACCATTTATACCTCCGAAATGGCATTGATTTCGCCAAACTCAAACCCTCACAAGACACAATAAAAAGTAAATAGACAACTGGATGATCAATTCTCCTAATGGGAGCCATATTTATAATCTCCATTGTGCAACTTAGCTTCAACTACACACCTTTCACTTAAAAGCCTTTTTGCTTTATACTGGGGCACCTAATATAATTTATTAATTTTCTTTTGGCTTCCAATAACAACCTTTTCAACCATATCATCATATTCTGACATACGAGGTCCTTGTTGTTGAAGTTAGTAGCTGCAATAGAGATCTTTATCTCTGATTTTATGAGATAGAGATATGTCTACTATGACAGTTATGGTCATCTTCAGCTGAAAGGATATTTGTGTTAATATTATGCAAAAAGGCGTGTCATATGTCATGTGAAGAGGCATGTGTATGGAAATGTGAAGTGTTGAATATGTGGAAATTTGAAGGGTTTTTTTGTTGGGACACAAAGAGACCTTTGTGTGAAAGATTAAAAGTCTTATGCAATCTATTTATATGATTGCTTGGTACATTGTAAATCAATAAAAAAGTGAAAGCCTTGTATTATGAACATTTCTTGATCAATAAAAGAGATATTTTGCTGGTGTGGCTGGGTTTTTCCCTTCAAGTGGAAGGGTTTTCCTAGGATAAATGTTTTTTGTCCTTTGTGTATTAACATGGTATCAGAGCCAGGTTCAAATAACAGCAAATTATGGAGGGGTGCTTTCAGACATTTCCAAGCTCATTATGGATGTCACCACCTTCACAGTCATGATGTCAAGAGTTCTTGGTAACTGTCAATGTGTTGCAGTGGAAAGTATTAGAGATATGACATTAAAATGAAGGGGCCAGAAATTTTCTTTAATGATGACCCGACCTCCCTCAAGATTTTGCTCGGACTGAAGTTCAACATATACTCGAGTGACTCTTGCATTGTCTTCACTAAGAGAAAGATGAAGTATCATGCACAATAATGAAACGAATCGAGATTGAGGCTTGTCTTTCACATGTTCCTCTGTTGCCAGTATCAGCAAATATTTTATACTTGTTGTTTGACAATTTTTGGCTCCTTTTCTTCGAGAATCAAATACAGGTGACTAGATGTGATTCTCAGATAAGTTTTACCTCTTCTTTCACTATTTATGCAAGGGTTGAGATTTTCTTTTTTTTCTTTGTTCGATCCAAAGGCTTTTCTTTAATGCAATCTTTGACTTGTGAATTTTGAATTGCAAGGAAACGAAGCTCCTTAAATTTTCATGAGTTGACATATGAAAAACTACGTTGCCTTTGTGCTCTCTTGCGATGGATTTCCTATTGTTTTATATGACAACTATTATATTCACTAATGACAATGCATCGCCCAGAAGAAGTCGGTCCTCTATTATGATGAGTCATGATCTCATTAAAGACTAGGTGTAATATCATCAAGTGTCATCCGATCATTATCTTAAAGAGGGTCGTTTATCTTTCAAGAAACAAGATTGTCAGCATGACTATTGTCGGAAATGATTTTCAATTTTTTGGTGTCTTTTCTCTTAAGTTGTATTGTGGAGATCTGCATTGAAAGTATATATAAAGCAACAAAATCTTGTTGAAAAGTGTTATTCAGGTTGTATGTCTATCAACAGGATGCATGACGGACTCCTTCAAATTCCTTGGATATGGTATTGTTAATTTTTAGAGTGTGAAGAGACCAAGTATGAACCGTGATACATGACTCTATTGAGCTCAATCGTCTTGTAAATTCGAGGAAGGGGAGAATGATTGGGATTTGAGCATCGAGGAGCGAAATCGCCTACACAAAATATCACTTGTTGTCATGCCCATCTCCTAAACAAGATGTTTGCTTCCCCCTCTCCCTTTTCTCTATGCCACTTCATCCAACAGAAGTCATCTAGTGATTGAGTGTCGCTTGGTTGGTTTGGAAGAGTCTTCTTATATTCAGCATTTTTTTAATATCCTCAGTGAACTTCTAAGTATCGCAATTGCTGCGGATATTAACGTTAGTATATGTTTATGTTTGGGGCTTCATCTACAATTTATGCTACTTTAGTCTTCTACTTTGGTAATTGTGTATCGTGAGTTCTGGGTTCCTCCTTACTACTCTTGTCGTCAATGGGATATGTCATGATGGACTCCAAGTGCTTCTTGGACGAAGAGGGCACTGATCTTTGCATTCGCACAGAGGTCGGGGTGAAGCTTCTTTTCAATGCATCTTCGAATGTCAAGATTAGTCAAGAGGACGAATGCCCTAAACTTTTGTGTAAGTGTCATCTTTATTATGGCTAATGCATTTGTACCTCTCTTGAATTTCCATTCATAATTGTTGTGATGCTCCATCTAACGAATTTACAGCTTCAGCGAGAATGAATTCAAGGTGTCAAGGATTCACTTTAATCATATAACAGGACTCTGGCATCAAGAATATCATGTATAACAAGAGTGCTAACTCCGCAAACATTGTGATTACAGTTGTGATGGGAATTGCACTAGCCACTATTCTTGGCGGAGCTGTCCTTATTCGTTGGTTGTGTTCTTTTTATTAGTGTTTTCTATCTTCTTGAAGAGTCGCAATGTTGACTCTCAATGTTTGCCTATTACTTCATTCATGAATCTTTATTGAAAGCAGATTCTGTACAAATCTATGGGATGGAGCCATTTGTGTCAAGGCACGGAGATTTCTAGAAGTTTTATATGGTGAAGAACATAAGTAGTTCAATCTATGATATGTTGCACATTTCCTATGTGTTCTCTATTCTCTTATGGTTGTTTTCTACTGAGCTGAGAGATAAGTATTTTGAATACTAAAAGTAGTGTAGAGTACTATTTAATAACCATGAGTACTAAATATTCTCGTGGTTGTAAGATGCAATGGGATGGTGAGAGATTATGCAACATTATTTGCAGTCTTTATACTAAATTGATGGCACATTATTAGAAGGGGAAGATCATATTTAGAGAGAAATTATTCAGCTTCAAAGGGAGGTTATATGATAGAGAGAGATGTCTAACCCTTTGCAAGTTTACGCAATAGTCAGCCATCTTACTATGGTCCTTAAAGTTGTCCTTGCTGAGAGGGAAACTTTGTTATTAAAGTGTCCCTACAGAAAGGAAGACTCTGTTATTACAGTTGTCCCTGTGGAGAGGATGACTCCGTTATTAAAGTTGTCCTTGTTGAGAGGGAGACTTTGTCATTAAAGTTGTCCTTGCTGAGAGGGAGACTCTGTTATAAAAGTTGTCCCTACTGAGAGAGAGTTTCTGTTGAGAGAAAAATCTCAAAGGGAGTCTCTGTTAAAAGAAAATCTCAATTATTAATGCATTACTCTCTAGGAGAAGTCTGAGGTGAAAAATCTCGTTCTGACCTCTGCAAGTTGGTACGGTGGAGCACCCTCTGTAAATAGGCATGGTGGAAATGCATTCTTCTTTTGGAGAAGTCTAGGGTGAAATCCCTCGTTCCACCCTCTACGAGTAGGTACGGTGAACCACCCTCTACGAGTAGGCATGGTGGAAATCTATCCTCCTCTAGGAGACATTTTGAGATAAAAGTTTTTGTTCTACCCTATGCAAGCATTTGTTATGACTGTTATGGTCATTTTCAGCTGAAAGAAATGTTTCTGTTAATATTATGCAAAAGGACATGGTTCATATGTCGTGTGAAGAGCCATGCGTACGGAAATGTGAAGTGTTGAATATGTGGAAATTTGAAGGGTCTTATTTTTTGGGACTCAAAGAGACCTTCATGTGAAAAATAAAGTCTCACGCAATCTATTTATATGATTGCTTGGTAAATTGTAAATCAATAGAAAAAGTAAAAGCCTTGTACTATTGAACATTTCTTGATCAATAAAAGAGATATTTTGCTAGTGTGGCTTGGTTTTTCCCTTCAAGCGGAAGGGTTTTCCTAGGATAAATACTTTGTGTCCTTTGTGTATTGTTTATACTTTGTTATTCCCTTCAAGTGGAAGGGTTTTCCTAAGATAAATATTTTGTGTCCTTTGTGTATTGATTATACTCTGTTATTGTTGTTTATCTATATTTCTGAGTCAAAACATTAACAATTGTTTCTTGTTCCCAAGATTTAAAACTTTTCAACTCGGTTCCAACGAGCTATGACACTGAAGTGGTATACGAACAAAAATAGCAACCTCGGCATATTTAATTGAATAATAATAATAATTCACCTGTCTTGCGAAAATGATTGAAAAAACATCATAATCGAAATCTGACACCATAGGAGTGATCCCAATGAAGAAAAATGATGAATGAACCTGGCAGGGTGACTTACTAAAAATAAATGCTCCATCCAAGACTCTAGGAGCCCAAACCAAAAGACAGAAACAAAAACTGAGAGCTTCACTCAACTCCTCTAACTCAACTTCTCAAAAACCAACTATTGACTTACCAAAAATAGTAAGTCCCTCAAAATGGAGCCAAGACTCACTATAGGCCATTGGAAAGTCTAATAACTCCACAACTAAGGCTGTTACATCCCAATTTTTGACCTAGCTTGAAATATAGCCGTTGAGGTTCACATGAAGTCAGTTGGTAGTTCAATTTGATATAATCTGGTGAATTGGTAACATAGTTGGTCGTTATGATTTTCAAGTGAAGATGACATGTTAGTTGATCGTTAATCGCAAATTCATGGAATTAAGATGAAAGGTTAACTGTTATAGTTATTTATGAATAAATAATTTAATTACTGAGAAATTCCTTGCAGGAAGCATGTCGAAGGGGTGGAAGCATTATCAAAAAAGAATTAGGCAGGGCGTCACCATCACTGAAAGAATTAGGCAGGGCATCACCATCACTGAGCAGACAGATAGAGGACCTAGCGACTTGGAACAGAATACATCTATGGAATCACATGAGTTATTTTAATAAATGGTTTAATTAAAATAATTGAGTTATTTAATAAATAATTAAATTAAAATAATTAAATTATTTTAAAGGATTTTAATTTATCTTTCATCATAATTATTATTGTAAATATTTAAATTTGTGCATTTAAATATTATAATGATTTGGCATCATTATACCTAAATAATTTAATAGAATGATGTTTAGTTGTACATTATAATAGTAATGTTGGAATTATAATAATTGAATTATTATTTTCAAATTGTAATGTTCCAATTATTCTTTTCAACTTCTTCTTTTTTTCCTTATATTTGTTTGGGCAGTCGAAAAGATTCTTGTAACTGATGGGGAGCCGGATAGCCACGATTGATCCCTTATATGGAAGTCATGGGATATATTTTCATTCACCCGATTATTATTTTCTTGACTACGTTTTTCTCTTTCTTTCCAATTTTTCATCTTTTAATTACCCTGTGAGTCGGGTTAGGGAAAAACAAGAACTCTCATATTCGATTTTCTTTAGAAACATTCCTTGCATTTTGGCGGATTCATACCTAATCAATATCCGATAATTAGTTTGTTGTACATGGTTAAACCGGCAGAAGTTGTGAGGAGAGAGAGGTTGGTTACGAAGAATTAGGAGAGACAATTTAACGTCATCTAAAACAATCATTTTGGGGAGAAACGTATGCTGAGCTCGGTTCAAATACCAGGATATGCAGAGAACGTAGGTTCATTGTGGAACATTGCCCACCGCCCTTTTGCAAGTTAGTGCTTGGGGGCTCATTGTCATCTAAAGTCATTCCAGGAGGTAATGCGGGAGACTATTTAAATGTGGAATTCATGCATCATGTAGTCTTCACTTGCCAACCATGGCCTTTAGAAGAACGCACTCCAACACTACTAATGCCATTACACACTGTTGTTAAGATTTAAGAAGTCTTGATTGCATGAGAATCAATACTGATGCCACTCTAATACAGACCGAATCAGGTAGACTTAAAATAAATTTTTAGTTCACAAAGTCTCTCTTTATTTTATCACTGATGTTCTTAAATTATAATCGTGTATCACCCATGTAGATATAGGATAGAAATACAATGATAACCATGATTTAATAAATCTATCTGAATGCATTATTTGCAGTTGTATTTCATAGTTCTTTCTTTTTGCTATCGGCTACATATTGATAGAGCTGAGGATAGATTTAAATTTTTATTTTTTTTTCAAATCATTTTGTCTCTGATTGAGTATCCAACCATAGCTGGATATTAGAGAACAATTTATAATGTTAACCATTTGCATTTTTTTTTTAAATGTTTATGAGATCATTCACCGAGAATCCTTGAAAAGATATCAGTTGTATTATACTTGATTGAATACGTAAATGCACATCAATGCTCATGTTTGTCTGAATTTTCCGAACAAGATCAGAACTCTGTAGATTTTTTGTAACACCTAGGACTCATCGACGAATATGCCATGAAATGGTGAGGAGGTGGAGTTACAGAGAAATCAATTATGATTAATTTAATTAATTGAGCATTCAATTTTGAAAATCGTTAAAGAACATAATTAAGTAATCACAAAGTGTGAAATGTTGGATGTACGTAAATCTTCTTAACAGAACCGTCTGCTTTGAGAATTCCGAATACCTAGGACTCACCCGGCTGTGTAGCCAAGAAGATGAGTGATGAGGTGAGAGAAAGGAATCATCAATAATATATGAATCAGTATCGAAATGACAGAACGACGTTTATCATTTTTAATATGAGTTAATTAATAGCTCATGCATATTCCTGTTATTGTGATCTCCTGTTGCCAAGCCATATGGTGAAGTTATATATCAGGAAGCCCAGTAGATGGCAAGAAGATCCCTACCAATTTCGGGTAGGAAGGGCCTTTCTTGTTAGAGATCGTGTGGGGATAAGTTGTGGTCCACGGTTGGGTGGTAAAGCCCCTGACAATGCTTCACCTCTCTCAAGATGTCGGATATGCGTCAGACAGAGATAAGCTATGCATTCAATTGTTTATCAAAAACAGGTATTATCATTTTTATTTATAAGGAGGTAAGATTGAATTGATTTAAATTCATTGTTATCATTATTTTACACCTGGATTGATTTGTGAAATTGTTTTTCATTTATATGAATATTGAATATAAGTATTTATCTAACCTTGAGAAACTGTCACAGATAAGTAATCTGAAGTAAAAGAAATCCGAAGCCCTAATTGATTTGGGTGACAGCTTGAACCTTAAATGATACAATGGTATTGGAAGTCCTAGCTGAATCTGTGGTCGCGGAAGCCTTAAATTGAATCTGTGGTCGCGGAAGCCCTAAAGTGAATCCGTGGTATTGAAAGCCCTAAGTGAGATATCGGTATCAGAAGCCCTAATTTTAAAATAATAGAAGTATTTAATTTGATTCTAAGATAGCGGTTTTTAGATGGTAGTTGTCATATGAAATTGTTTAGTGTATTGTGGACTAATCCGAGTGGTTGCAGAAGCATCCTTAGTTGATTTTCAGTCTTAGTGTTCCGAGGTATGTGATTTCAATTTCTGAAGTAATTTCATTTAAAGGTATTTCAAGTATTTAGTTAAGAAATTTTTGTTAACTGACTTTAACGGTAAATCTTCTTCACATGAACATGAATGATGTAACTGCCTTCTTATGAAATCTAAGTTATAACCGTATTCTATGCATATGTTAGATGTTAATTTAGACAAAGACAATCTGAATGTTACAAAGACTCTCAAATCCCATTGTTAACTCATGAGAGTCACTATGCTGAACTAACCAAGCCAACTATAGGAACCTACTATAAATGGGGACATTAAACAATGCCTATGCAAAACCATTTTTAAGGTCACAATGATCTGATTATGTAGGGTAGCAAACTTTTATTTGATTATATTGAAATTCTAGAAAAGTAGGATGATGACTGCTCATATACATATAGCTAGTTTCACTATTTCTAAAATTTATGATGAGAAGTTTCACATTTATGAAAGTATTACAGACCTGAAAGTATCTAACAAGAACTCCTTCTGTTGTCTTACAAATGAAAATCTGAAACATGAATTTAGCTTCAGTTGAATGAAGCTTATGTATGCTATGCACAATAATGAAATCTGAAATACATCAACCTGTGGCAACTTACAGCATATGCCAACCACTTGAGAAAATCTTAGCATGAGAAGTTCTCAAGTTTAGTAATAATCAAGAAGGGCATATTACAGGCTGTGGTTTGTAGATAAGTGAACTCCTGAACAGTGATTCTTGGTCTTCCAAAAGTGATTTCTACTGTGTGTGCTTGTAAGGAGATTGTATTAGTCTCTAATTTGTGCTCGCAAGAGCGTATATTGGTTTAGTGTGGTTGCACTAAGAGCAGGATATTCGTAAACAAGCTACAATATGAATTTTAGCTTTTTAGAATTTATCTATATAGTGCATTTACTTAAAAAATTAAAACTGTAATATTACAATATCATATTTTACTAAGATCAACAATTTGCACTACAATAAATCTCAGCAAACATTATTACAACCCATCAATAGAGACTAATAATGTTGATAAAACTAGTAGTGATGTTTATATCCATGTTAAAAAAAATCACTAACGTTGCATTTACTTTTAAAAATTGTATTATCAATAATAAAGGTTACAATATTTCCAAACAAGATTTCAAACTTCAAGGTAGTGGATGGTGGCGAAAGGATCCCAAAGGAGCAAATGGAGACCCAATTCAGAGATCCCTGTCAAGGAGATGGAAGAATGCAGATACGCAGGGAAATGTGCCCTCAGATATTCCGTTTTCTTGGGATGGGGGCTAACGCAATCCCACTTGGCAGTTATAGGAAGGGACAGGAAGTGAAGCGCAAAATACCTCCACATGTTTTCCCACAAAAGGATGTAAGAAGGGACATCTGCCGAAATGGGAGGCAAAGCTATAGACCAGTAGGTGGTCAGAAAGAAGGGGATGATGGTTCTAAAAAAAAGGCTTCATAACAATAAATCAATAGCAATGCCTTTATAAATCATCAGCCTGACAGCTAATCAGTTTAAGATTGAGCCCTATTAACGAAATGGTGCAAGGAGGGATGCCCGTGCAACAACATCATGGAATGGTGGAAAAGCTCCTTCCTGTTAAGGTTAGCACTTAGCTGCTTCTAAGTTCCTTCTTCTCGTAGAATGCATAAATTCCTCCATGAAGAAAGAAAACCTCCAAGGGAAAACATTGTTTTATGAGGGTCCACGCTTTCACCATACAGATTGGTCCCCGAACTTTGATCTAATAAAATACGAAACCAAGAAATTCCCCATTTGGATTGCCCTTAGGGGGCTTCCCAAGGAATTCTGGAACACTGATGCCCTAATCAAGATTGCGGGTGCTTTAGGCATCTTTTTCGGAGTCGATGAAGACTTCCTCTATGGGAAACTAGGGGTTAAAGCTATAAAATATATGAAAACTGATGTACACTGTAGACTTTATGAGGAACTGCAGATCATTTCTAAGTTTGGAAAATCAATCCAAACGTTGGTTAAGGTGGAGGATCAGATTCCTAGTCGTCGTCTTATATGGAAAACCATATGGAAGCAAGAAGCTCTTCTCTAAGAATCAAGGCCAAGCGTGCCCTAGAAAGAAAAAGTAGCCCAAAGGCCCCTTGTCTATGGCTAAGTATTACAGATCTAATAGTTGAGCCACCACAAACAACAGGAGAAAGGTGGGGAGATCAAGGACAAGAGAAAGGGAAAGCTCTGATGGTAGCTCTACAGAAAGGAATCTTTACAAAGAGCAAACTCTTGTGTTCATGGGTCTTAGAAAACAAAAACCCTGTTGCAGAGAAAAGCATACTTTTAACCCTCACAAAAGCAGCTCCAGCACTGGTCGCTAATCCATTGGAGTCTTGAATGTGGAAGAAAACTAGGGGAAAACAAAGGAGACTGAGGATCGGATGTTACATCCCAATTTTTGACCTAGCTTGAAATATAGCCGTTGAGGTTCGCATGAAGTCAATTGGCAGTTAAATTTGATATAATCTAGCGAAATGGTAAGATAATCGATCGTTATGATTTCAAGTGCAGATGACATGTTAGTTGATTATTAATCACAAATTCATGGAATTAAGATGAAAGGTTAACTGTTATGATTATTTATGATTTTATAATTACAAAGAAATTCCTTGCAGGGAGCATGTCGAAGAGGTGGAAGCATTGTCAGAAAAGAACTAGGCAATGCATCACCATCACTGGGCAAACAGGTAGAGGACCTAGCGATTTGAAACAAGACACAGCTCTGGAACCACATGAGTTGTTAATAATTAATTTAATTAAAATAATTGAGTTAAAATATAAAACATATCTCAAAGGATTTTAATATATCTTTCATCATATTATTTTAATTAATATTTATAAACATGCATATTATACAAAATGATTTGGCACCATTATAATTTAATAATTAATAAAGTAATGTTGCTTGTTCATATAAGATTTTAACAACGTTCGAATTATAATAACATTTCAATTATTATAATTCTCGAATTATAACTTTCCAACTTTATTCTTTCCAATTTAATATTCCTTGCTTTTTAACAATAACATTTGGCAAGGAGATCGATTTAATTTTTGACAAATTGAACTATATAATTATTTTCAACTTTATTTTTAAAATCGATTTGAGTGAAATTTGGATGGTTTTCTTGTAACTGATGGTAGCCTAGCTCATATCTTTAATATGAAACCTTCAAGCGTAACTCGGCACTCTTATTCCTAGCTTTGGCATCCATTATTGCTCTAGGTTTTCAAGCCATTTCATCTGAATTCCCCCTGCTAGCAATCAATTTATTTGCAGAGGCAACAGCGGGTATAATCTTGCATATGGCTGAATAAACTTGCCGTGGATTGGAGGTTTTCCCAAACACCCACGCAACTTAGTAACCAAGCTGTGTCACCTAAGGATTTATATTGCATTAAAAATGATTTCCATTCCATCATAATTGTTAATACATAAGTAATCGTTCCTGTAGCAGACGTACATGTTCTTCAACTTACAATACAAGGGTGTCATTATTGTATGTAGTGACTACGATCTGAGATTGAAGCCCCTCATATTACTTTTTAACCTGCCTCTAAATTAATCGTAATGCAAGACAATGATTGTAGTTGACTAAAATCTTTTCATATTCAATATGACCTCCTTAAGATCAGTCGGCTGCCATAGCAATATTTCCTGATCAAGTCTGATATTTTCTTTTATATGATATCCGAATATGCAACTTTCTCAATTTTTCTTGAAAATCTGTCAACTCTGATAACTTGGAATTGGGATGAAACAAGAACCATGCTGTATACTCAGATAAAGGTGTTTAAACCCAAATACTTCCAAATTTGATATGACATTGATATTATAAAGTCTGTTCTTATTCTTTCTTATATATATGTCTAAATATGTAGAGCTACTTTGAAATTATCTTTGGATTCATGATAAGAAAGTATATCAACCTAGTTTAGAATTAGATACATCCTGAAATATATTTAACTGACAATGAGGTATTGAAACCAGAACACCAAGGAATTCACCAAGCGAAGATACCAGTATGTGGTGAAGAAGTTGCAAAATATCATTGTGATCTTTAATTTGGAAACACCTAGGAATCACCAACTTGGAGGCCTGAATAGGGTGAGGAGGTGAAGAGAACCGGCAAAATAAGGTTGACATCAATATTCATAAAATTAATACATAAAACATTTCTATAGCTTATGCAAGTTTCACTCGGGAAGAATGTTGTCTATTTTGAGATCTTTAAAGAACATAACCATAGAATGTGAAATGATCATTGTATGCAATCTTCTTGAATTATTGATTGAGTCGTCTGCTCTAAGAATTATGAATACCTGGGACACAGTCGGCTGTGTAGCCAAGAAGATAGGTGACGAGGTGTGAGAAAGGAATCATCAATATTATGAACCAGTATCAATTATGATATTTCAATATTTATCATTTAATATGAATTAATTAATAGCTCATGCACTTCCCTATTAATGTGATCTCTTGCTGCCAAGCCATGTGGTGAGATAATTATCAGGAAGCCAATGGATGGCAAGATGACCCCTGTCTATTCCGAGTAGGAAGGGCCTTTCTCATTAGAGATCGTGTGGGGATATGTTGTGGTCCGAGGTTGGGTGGTTAAGCCCCTGACAATGTTTCACCTCTCTCAAGATGTCAGATTTGCGAAAACAAGTATTATCACTTTTAGTTATGTGGAGGTAAGATTAAATTGAGTTAATTTATTGTTACCGTTATAGAATCATGGATTGTTTTTCATATCAAATATAAGTATATTTCTAACCTTGAATTACTACCACGGTTAAGCAATCGGAAGGAAAGGAATCTGAAGCCCTAAATTGAATTTTGTCGTCGTGGAAGCCCTAAATTGAATCCATGGTCGTGGAAGCCCTAAATTGAATTCTTTCGTCGTGGAAGCCCTAAATTGACTCTGTGGTCGCGGAAGCCCTAAACTGAATCCGTGGTCGCGGATGCCCTAAATTGAATCCGTGGTAGCAAGAGCCCTAAGTGATATAGCGGTATTAGAGGCCCTAAATAAACCAATGGTAAATAATGCCCTAATTAATACAGTGGTAAGTGATGCCCTAATTTAAATATAGTGGTATTTAGTTGAAATTATCATTTGATTTTGAGATAGCAGCTTTTAGATGTTAGTCATCATATGAAATTGTTATAGTGTATTTGTGGACTAACTCGAGTAGTTGCAGAAGCATCACTAGTTTGATTTCAGTCTCAGTTTTCCAAGGTATGTGGTTTTCAACTTCCATAGTGATTTCATTTGATGGTACTTCAAGTTTTTAAGTTAAGAAATTTCGTCTACTGTTTTTAACAGTAAATCTTATTCACATGAACATGAAATGATATAAATGTCTTTCTATGAAACGAAGTAATAACTGTATTCTTGAGTATGTTAGATGTTATTTTAGACCCTGAAGAGCGAGATGTTACATCGGAGGTTGGATAAAAAGGGGGGTGAGGGCCCATAGTAGGAGAATATGGCACAAGAATATGATATGCTTCCAAGTAAGTTGATGCAACTTTCTTGAGATTTCTAGCAAGCAAGCGATGGTGGTTGAAGTGGATCTAGCTTCAAACAATAGGCACTATTCCATGAAACAGGATCTTCTCCAAGAGCTATTAGAGGAGGAGCAATGGAGAAAGTGGTACAGTACAATTTGTTTTGCAGGGCAGAGCAGACGGAATGGCTGCCAATTGATCAGGACACACTAGCCATTTTGCAAACCACAACTTCAAAAACAAGGCCAGATTGTGGGAAACCAATGGGTAAAGGAAAAGAAAGGAAAACATTGCAAGAGCTCATAAAAAATGGCGAAACAAAAGATCAGGTCAAAATCTCTATGCTAGTCATGTTAGGGAAGGAAGTCCCCCTTCCCCATAGGCCATAAACCACCTACCTTGGAATCTTAGGAGCTTAAACACCCCTAACAAGAAGTCCATGGTGAGGCACAAGTTAAAGTTAGCAAAGACAAACCTCCTACTAATCCAAGAAACTAAATTGACCAAGTTAGAAGTTGAGTTATTATGAAAAAAAGTTAGAAATTGAAAAAGGATGCCTCTGGTGGCTTAGCAGTCTTATGGAATCCTTTTATAGGATCTATTGAGAAAGTTGCAGATCGAAAGAACTGGTCTGTCAGATTTGTGCAATACTTTTCTTCGAATATGAAATTCCTTTTGATCAATATATGTGGGCCCAGGGCATTTAAAGAAAGAGGAACTACGGATGGAACTAGATGATTTTCTATTAACTAAATCCTTCCCCCGTGACATTATCGGTGAGGATATTAATGTGCATTTACACATTAAAGGACAAGAGAGGAGGTGTCCAAAAATCCAACCAATCCCAAAAGGAATTTGGGGTTTGGGGATTGTTACACAGAATTTCCTGACAGGGGAACCAAGGGACGAGGGAATGAGATTTGAGGACCGGGGGACCAAGGACCTGAATTTGGTAAGAGTAAGAGGACGGCAATAGAGCAGTGGTAGGAGCGTGGTGCCAGTATAATAAATAGAGGTGAATTACTAACTTCAAGGCAAAATATGCAATATAACATCTCTATGAATGACCCGTGAGAGGCCAACAAGTTTGCATGCAATTAAAGGTTGCAATCAGCATGTAATGGCATGTGTCATTAAGCAAGCAACCCAGTGGCAACCCTGCCAGAAATGGCACAGGCGGAGGAAGTGAGGAGGTGAGGGTTTTTTTGCGGGGGACATGTCCCTGCAGAACACTGTGTTTGGGAGGTCAAGAACAATTTTCTTGCAGTACAGCTGGGGAATAGATCATTTACTAGGAACAACTGGAGACTAGGTTTTAGCAATATCGCTAAGAAACTAGATAGTCTTCCTCTCTGGGAATCTGGCCACCCTCCCTTTTGGGTTGGAGTATTCCATTTCCCCCTGGTCTAGATCAGATCCAATTAAGCTCATGCTTATATTTCAAATTCAAGAACCTGTGAATAAAAGATGCATCCTTTTTAGAGATAATCAAACTACAGTGATCTAAGAAACAAATTTTTGGCTCCAACTTTTTCTATTTTGTATTGAAGCTAAAATGGATTAAGTAAAAACTATTGCTTGAAACAAGATTCATTTCAAGGACATCTCTATAACTAAACAAGGTCTACAAAAGGAACTCGCAGCATAAAGAAGTGAAATAAGAATTATAGTTACCTATATACTTCTATGATAATAAGTGAAATCAGAAATTAGTTTTACACACACACACAAACACAGATTATACATATATACTTCTATGATAAACACGGATTATACATATATACTTCTATGATAATATAAGTGAAATCAGAATTATGGTTATATATATACCAGTATAGATATCTTGAATAAATCTCTCTAAAAAATGCTGATAGATATCAATTATAAAATACTTAATATTTGCTCTTATAATTTTAGCAAATCATTTTTTTATTTTTTATTTTTTATGTGGCATTTATTAAATTATTTTGTAAAATATATTATGTCTACAACAAATATTGAAATTTTGACGTGCAAATGGTTGTCAAATTTTAGCTCAAAAGTAATTGTTAGCGTTAACACGCTCACACCATCATAATCCACCCTTTCTGCCATTGTAGAATGCCTATCGGCATTAATAACATATATGATAGCATAAGTGATATCAGAATTAGAGTTATATGTTTGTGCACACAGACCATACATACATACATGTATATATGATAATAGCAGTGAAATCAGAATTATAGTTATATATGCACACACAGTGACACATACATATAAAAAAAACCAAAGTTATACTTAAGTTTTTATATATTTATGATTATGGAAATGAAATCGGCAAAACAAGACTTGAACATCAAGGAGGAAGTAAATAGTTCTCTAATCCAAATGGCCAGAATAAATCATCAATTGAGATAATTAGAATCGATCCAACAGCAAAAAGAGCAGCAGTCATTCTCAGAATCTAATAGCAATATCAGAACTTTTTTCATACCAACTAATGATAGGAATCCTCATTGATATTAAGTGTTTACATCAGCTAGCAAATAAGGATTAGATCAAGGACATTATAATTTGGATGTGGTGATTCCTAGTACGTAATTAAGGCAGAGAATATACATCTTTGAAGGTCAGTGTATACTGATAAGTATATATGCATGTGTGAGGATGCATATGCCTAGTGTGAGTATCCATAAGGCCTCAGAAGAGATAAAGTCTTTCCCAAGGATTATAAGCATGGATATACCAAGTCACAGATATCCGTAAGGCCTTAGGAGGAGAAAGTTGTAAATGATATGGTTACATAGCTTGAGGAACATTCTAGAATGGTCATAAGGCAACTAGAATCCCAAGAGGTCCTCCCCAAAAAGCTTAGAACTTGATTACAAACTCTCCCTAAGGATTAGGTTTATTCATTGAGGCTCATCATGGAACAAGGAAATGCGTAAAACAGGAGAAGAGAAGTGTTGTAGTAAATCAAGATAAGTTGTTACTTTCAAATTATTTTTGAGATTTTAAATTTAATTATATAATGAAATATCTTCAGATTGGTTAGTTTATATTTTATATAAATATTACAGTTCTCACCTGAAGTTGAAATCTTTATTTTGGGACTAATTAAAAGTCAATTCCAAGTGGGGACATTACAAAAACCTGGGCCAAATGGTTTCCCAGCTTACTTCTTTCAAAGATGTTGGGATATATGTGGCTTGAAGTTCACTTAAGTCTTGGAGACTGCCAGGAACTCCAGAAGATTTTTAAGAGAGATCAACAACGCATTCTTTGCTCTCATACACAAAGTGTTAGATTTGTTGTTTATCTTCCCCTCCTTATTGTTACCATCATAGGAAGACATTCTTCCCTCATATATGTGGGTGGTGCCCATCACCAAGGGACTGTTATGGTAAATCAATGTTGTTGTAGTGGTATTAAACAAATAAAGACGAAAATAAAAACTACCTAATAAACTAATGACTAACAAAGATGACCATTAAAGAAACATTATTGAAAACTTTGAGTCTAAAATTTCATGAAGATATTAAAGATTTTCAAAACCTATTTCAAAAAATAACTCAGAAAATTTCAATAATGAAATTATTATTTTTTTAAAAAAATAGCTCTAATACCATGTTATGGTAAATCAATGTTGTTGTTATATTAAACAAAGGAGACAAAAGCTCTTATATTGATTTACAAAGACGATGTTTCTAGAAGAAACAATCGTGAACTAAAGACAAAAATAGAAACTACCTAATAAACTAAAGACTAACTAAGATGACTATTAAAAAAACTTTATAATATTCTAATAGGGACACCACTATTCAAAATAATCATATAAAGGTATGATTATATAATTTAATATAATATAATTATTATTAATATTATAATATCGATAATTAATATAATATAATATAATTATTATTAATATAGTTAAATATATTTTCAATTTAAGCTTTTATATATATACATACATACATACATACATACATATATATATACAATAATCATTTTATCAATTATGTTAGCACAACCTTTAAGTTATCAATGTCGGCTTGAAGGGAGACCGACCATAGCTACATTAGCATCCTCAATCCCTCTTAGCTAGGGAGGAATCCTTCTTGATAACTCTAGTTTGTCTAACTATCTTAACATTGTGATCCATTTATGAGAGATATATAGTATGAGAGAGAAATATATGGATGAGACATACTGAATAATTAATTCAAACTAACTAATTAATTAATTAATGTCTTAGATTATACTTCGTATTACTTGAGATATCATTGTGCCTCTTCAAACTAACTTCAAGACTCTCTCTTTAGCTAGAGAGGCATTCATATTAGATGGAGACATGTTATTAGATATCAACTTATGCAATATCGTGGATTTAAAAATTACATGTATGGTTTGTCCTTGGACATCACCATATGTTCTATCCACCATAAAGGATTTAATATACCTACCATTATACCATGTCATTCGGTTCCACTACATGCATTACCCACCATAATGGATTTAGGATTTCTACTATTATGGCATGTTGTTCTGAGGTTTTCACACCATCGCCCCAAAACTTTAGGGACCCTCCTTTTTTGGGTAGGCCTTGGCAATTTTCACGGGTGTTGCAAGTCTTTGTTTGCCTTAGTGAATTTTTGGAGTTGTCCAAAGGTCTCGAATTGGTAATTTTACACCTTGGACGTCTTGGTCTCTAGGAGGGATTCGGTTTATTTTCACCTAGTGTTAAACTTGATTTTCTGAAACATGTAATTTTGTCCTTAGGCCAAATTGAATTCAACAAAAACATTATTTCGATGGTTAAAATAATATCTGGCAAGACAAATTTACAAATTTTGGACTTAGATAGATTTTTGAAAATTTGATA
Source organism: Cupressus sempervirens (assembly GCA_028749045.1). Classification (NCBI taxonomy): domain Eukaryota; kingdom Viridiplantae; phylum Streptophyta; class Pinopsida; order Cupressales; family Cupressaceae; genus Cupressus; species Cupressus sempervirens. The sequence goes on from CM053785.1 coordinate 723,508,189, forward strand.
TAATGGTATAAGCTTGAGCATTTTCAAAATGAATTTGTGGACTTCGTTGTTTTCAAAATCTAAGAAAATTTTGATAGTGAAAAAAAAAAAATTTATGGTGGAATTGAATTTTGAATGAAATTGAATTGCCAAATAAGGATTTATTTTAATTGCAATCGCATGGCAAAAAATTGAAATTGGATTGAAATGCAAAATTTGATCAAGTTGATATTAAATAATCTAGAGGGGGATTTCGAGATTTTATAAGGAAGTGAAATTGAAATTAAAATCATATTTTTGCGCTGAGTGTTTGTAATTTGGAAATTTAATTTGGCCCATTTTGTATGTTAAATTCAATGTATTTTAATGCCTAAGAGGTGTGAAATTCAAGGTATATTATTGGGTCTACAATGGGGAAGGTTTAAAGCTATATTAGAGGCCTACATGACTTTTCTTAAATTTCAATTTTAGGGCTTATGGTGATTTTGGATTTGGCTAATTTAAACCCCTTATTTAATTTTATTTCCCTCCAATGCAGGTAGGCCCTATTCAAGGAGGCAAAAGTTTGGTATAAGAAGAGGCTCCTCCTCTTCATTTCGCATTCCAACTTCTTCCATTCTGTAGAGCAACGAATTTGTTTGGAGGGGGAGTAAGGTTGTCTTGGAAAGTCTAATTTTTGTAGAGCTAGGTGAATTTCACAGGGGGACAAAATTTGCATAAGATTTGATTTTGCATATTGGAGAATTTCCAAGAGAGACAAGGTTGGCGAATTCTGATTTTTGCTAAAGATTCATTATTTGCAAGGAGGACCTAATTTTCTGAGATCAAATCTAAAATTGAAGAAGCCCGATTGTTGGTAGAAGGTAGATTTAAGGTAAGATTCTCATTCATTTTTAGAGGTGAAGATTGGTTTTAAAAGCTGATTTTATTCCTTATTCTTACTTGGTTCGTTTCCCTTATCTTCTTCTTGCACTATTCATCCACCACTTCATCATCTCCATTGATAGGCTGAAAATGGGAGATATAAGGGTAGATTTCATGATGAGACACTTGGAGAGGCAAAAATAAGCTTGACCACCCTAGGATTGAAATTGGGAGATATAAGTGTAATCCATCCTAAGGTAACAAAGAGGTAGAAATAAGTGGTAGTCCCACCCCTACGATTGAAGTTTGGATATTGATAAGTGTAAAGATAGGATTTGGAAAGGCAGAAATAAGCTAGAATCCATCTGTAGAAAGAAGTTTGGAGAATGATAAGTGTAGTCCATATCATTTAGAGTGAAGCGGCAGAAATAAGTGTTTAGGATGGTGGATGTTAGTGCAAGCAAGAACCCAAAAGGAACGAATACCAAAAAAAGACAAGGAAAACATGATGCCAAAGACCACCTTCTTCTCGAAAGTGAGGCGAGTAAGTGACACCAACAATGGGCACAGTGAACATGTACAATTGAAAGGCATGATAGTGGTAATGATGAATCAAGCGGCCAAGTTCTTTCAGGATAATCAGGATGCTTACATCATTCATCTAAGGTAGTGATGAAGGGCCACACCACCCTACCAACTCATAACCAAGAATGCAACAATATGCAAACCAAGAGAAATGAAAATGCTTCACAAGCAATTTTATTATACTTGAAAATCCTTACAACATCCACAAGATGATATCATAGATATGACTTCTTCAAAAAGAAGTTTACAAATTCTTCAACATAAGAGAACTCACAAATAAGAATTTCCACAAGAAGAGTCTTCACACCAAAAGCTTCACCAAGAAGAATTTCCCAACTACCACCAAGCAACCTCCTTGTTTCTAAACCGCAACCCACTAGCTCTTCTCCAACTTTATCCAAGATCCAAGTGTAAACTGCCTCACATTCGACGCTCTGTCCACACACTCACAACTCCACCACAATCCTGCTATAAACTGCCTCACATTCGGCACTCTATCCATAGACTCAGGAAAACTCACTCCTCACTTCCTCCTTCTCTCCAAGCTTCTACTAAGAAGAGATCACACCTTGAAGCTTTCACACATTGAATCTTTCACACCTTCTAGCTTTCCACCTTGAAGCTTGACCTTCCAAAGCTTGATTAGAAATGCTCATATGCCTTGCTCAAATAGGCACTTACTGCCCAACAAATGTTAAATGCATGATTTATCCACAACCTTCTAGAATTCCACCTACACACCTCGATAATTGGAATGACAACCATTTTATTTTATTTTTATTTATGCCACCTATGGACCTCGAAAATAGAAATTCCTTTTTTTCTCTTTTTCTATTTTCTATTTTTTATTATTTTCTTTTTATTTTCGTCACTTTCTCTCTCCTCCACAATTTTTTTTTATTACTTTTTTTTTTAAAAATTTTCCCATGCAAAATGCTCCTGAATCAGACTCCCCCAGTAGCTAGAGAAGTGTGTCCCACACTTTGACGCCAATAGAAAGATCTACAACCATCTTCATCTTCACCAAAGGTTTCCACCTCAATAGGGACAAGAAAACCAACATGCAAATCTTCCACATCTGCATCCATATGTCAAACACCAAAATCTTGCATGAGAAAATTTTTAAAAATAAAATTGTGACAGAGAGAGAAAGTGACGAAAATAGAAAGAAAATTATAAAAAATAGAAAATAGAAAAAGAGAAAAAAAACGGTTACACAAAGGCAAGAAGGGAGTTACCAGGCCATCAAAGTTCACCCGGTCAGATTTCAAGTCGAAGTATGGCGACCTTATTGTGCTTCTTAGCCGGATCATGGGCATGGCTCAAGGTATGCAATTCGAGAACGAGATGTACTATTTTATTGATGAATTGAAAATGGAAAGAGAAAATTTGATTGGGCTAGAATTATAAGTGAAAATTTAGAGTTGCAACTTAGGACAGTGCAAAAATCAAAAGCAATTCTATATGGGGTCCTACCTCTTTTATTTGATTTAGAGGTGGTGAAAATTGAAAAATGAATCTCATGGAAGAGTGAATTTCAAGGAAGAGCAAATTTGGAGGAAGTGCTTTAAAAATATTTAAGGCTGGGCAAGGCTTGGCTATTCATGCAAACCAAATTCGAATAGGAAGGTTAGAAAAGACCAAGAAGGCAAGCACAATGAAAGAGGAAAGCAAGACTCTCAAATTGCAAGGAAGTTCACGTCTGGGCAAGCCACTGAAGCCAAGGTAAGATTACCCCAAGTGCATGGAGACCTCACCCTTTCAAGGTCAGGACATCAGGTACAAGCAAGTTCAAGTGATGATCGGAAAGTTTCTAAGGATGAGCTCAAGCATCCAAGGCTTCACCTCATCTCAAAGATTAAATAAATTTATAAGATAAGGTTGATGAGGTCACTATTTCTTGTGCATGTAATCAAATCATGGTATCCTATGTTCTCATTGGCTAACAAATTATTGTAATTTTCTCATTGGCCCACGAAGTTGGTGCCCTCATGTAATTGGTTGAATGATGGTAACCCTAATTAGGGTTTGTAAGGTTTAATCTTGGCCCTTGATTTTGCCTCTTAATCTTGGCCACTCGTAATTTTGAAACTCTATATAAGGCCATTTTGTTCGCATTCGTAAAGGAGAGTTATGTTGGAGAATTGTTGCCAAAATACTATCAAAATTGTTCTTTATTCATTATAGTAGCTTGCATGGTGGATATACATGATCATTTTGGTGTATTTGCTTGTTTCTTCTCATCTCTCAAATTAAAGTAGGATTTAATTTCATGTTGTTGGAGTGGGAAGTAGATAGCTAGTTGTATGATGATATTAGTGAATGTTTGATAGGGATCTATATAATAGGCCACTAGCATCCTAACGTCTTGTTAGGAAGCCTTATGCGGTAATCTAGTCCGATCACTCTCAAGTTCTACTTGTATTTCATCTTTCCACTTATACTTCAAGTCGGGTTGGAAAATAGGTGTTAGTGTGAAAATCCTAAGAGTATCCCTTAGAATCATTGCACCAATGGAGGTAGTGTCGCTGGCAAGCTTTCATTTGGTTGGATCCCCATCCATTCGCTAATTTCTTCATTCAAAGGAATAGTATAGAGTAGTAAGCAATTAGTGGTAGGAGTGGTTGAAAGTGAAAGTGATCAAGGAGAAAAGAACAAGTCAAGCAAAGCGAAGTACCACCAAGTTATCTTCGAATGAATAATGTAAGCCTACCTACGCAATTAACCAACAAATCACATTAATATAACTGAGTTAGTATCCACAAGTGTAAGGAACCTTGGATTTCCTCATGTTCTTCATGAGTATTTACTTTTCAAGAGAGGGTTAAGTGTTTGATATTCCATATCAAGTATTCAATTGCTATATGTTATGTAGTGGTACAAAACTGACATCAACACATGTCATCATGTATCACCACAAGTGTTATCCACCATAATGGATTTAAAAGATTAGTTTTATGGCATGTCATTGGATACCACCTCATGCGTTATCTCTTATCCACCATAAAGAATTTAAGATACCTACCATTATGGCATGTTCTCCAGTACCACTACATGAGTTACCCACCATAATGGATTTCAAGATATCTATCATTATGTAATGAATATTCATTACTTCATGAGATACCAACCATCATTGTGAGATGGTCTTACAATGAAAGTAGCATTCTACAAGTTTCTTATCATTGTGAGATTGTCACCTCACAAAGACATTTACTGCACAAGTACAAGAAAATCACCATGGACTCTCTAACGTGGTGTTGTTATGATATCCACCATGAACCATAACAAAGGACAGTAATAAGGACTTACCCCTAAAAATTCTCTCATTAAAAAGAATGCATTACAACGGATTGTACCTCAAACTTCTCCTTCATAGAGCAGGACTCATTAACAAGATATCAAACTTTTGACCTCCTTTTTCTCTAATGAATTATCAAACTATGTCTAAATTTGATACCAACCTTCTGACCTCCTCACCCAAGGTTGTCTTTGATGAAATTTCAGACTCCCAATTTCATCCTTTTGACCTCCTCATCTAAGGTTTCTTGTGATGGATAGTCAGACACCTTTGAATGTTATTTCCTCCTCTTCAAAGAAACATTTTCAGCCTTCAACTCAATCCCATGACTAAAAACATCAAGTTATTCTCCCTTGGATGCAATCTCTTATGCTTCTTGGTTCATCTTGAAAGCATTTTAGAAATATTACTCATAATTCGTAGAATCAACCTATCCAAAAGCAAAATACCAATGCTAGAAGCATACATAACTCACTAATTAATGTGATTGCATGAATTAATGACTACATATGAAATTAATGAATGTTACGAAATACTTATCTCTTTATCTCTTTATTGATTATGTTGTAGCCCTCTGACAATTTCTTCCACTCACCTTAGTCTCCATTGTCTTTTCTGCAACGGTCTATCCACTTCTTGCAATGAAGTCAGTAACGAAGAATATGGACAATATCGCTTGCAATCTCTAATTACTAATGGCATTCTCTATAAACATTTTCTTATTATATGCCAACATTATGAATTATTCAAAAAAATATTATTCATCGAGCATAGTCTTCCACCCGATATATATTACAAGTTGTCATTCTTCTCTTCCACTAGGGTATATGAGGTTATTATTATTCATCCCTATTCTACCTAGTTGGATTCCTTACATTGCCATAATCCAAACTCTGAAGTCACGCACGACCCTTCTTATGGTGCATGTGTGATTTGAACACAAGGCACCAAGAGCTCCTATTAAGTAAAATGATTGAGGTTGCTTATCAATATTGTGAAGAACGGTTCACTCAACCCTATAGTAAATATCTCCACAACAATCTCCAATCATGAATCAAATTCTATGATTGAAGCAAAGTCTTCTTGCTTCAGCAATACTCAAGAGTCAAAACAATCCATATACTCCATGAAAAAAATATACCCATTAAACTCGAAGCACTAGCAGGAGCACAAATTGAAATCATAGCATTTCCATTGGAGGCTCATTACATATCACAGTATATGTGACTCACAACCCAGATACCTATCGGTGGAAGACTAATTACACCAATTTCCAATTAGGTATATTGTTAGCTTTAATTATGAATCACCAATTCCCATGTGTGAACCATTTGACATATGCAACTAATTATTATCATCATTTAATACAAATTCAAAATAGCCAACACAATCTTCGATTGTTGGCCATGTCTTGTTCTATTGCTCTCAATTTGGTATACACAAGTAGGACACTATGAAGGGCTGTGGATTTAGCTTCTAGATCTACTACAATATTTGTTGGAGGATTAACATTGTTAATGTATTTGTTTTGGGAGTATCCTTTTATCCGCCTTTGTAAAGTTTCTACAAATTCTATACTAATTAGATCTAAGATAATACCTTTATAACTTGTTGTTCTGATCTTCCTTAATTCCTGACCTTTGAAATGAGATGACAATATTAATTGTTATTTTGAAATAATTATTTATCTCGGCAAGTATTCGATTTGTGTTAGAGTTGCTTAAAGGAGTAGATATGATATATTGTTGTGTTCTTTAACTACATTCACACCATCCTTATATACCATAACCAAAAGGCATGTCCCTTAAAGGGACATGACCCTACCTAGGTCAGCCCACAATACCTTCTCATAATCGGCACCTCACGGAGATGTAGTTTAACAATGAGCATAACTAGCTTAGTTGCTATTAATGCTAATCATATAGTCATCATCAAGGATCATCGATCATGCCTAACTGAGGAGTAATGTATAAATAGCCTTTAAAACAGTATTATATCAAAGATGAGGTTTGTGCAATCTGCACAATCAAACCAATATGAGGGTCGAAGTTATAGTTTTAACACTACCTCTTAACTTGATAATCATACTGAGAGATAACATATCTAGCATCATCAATTACGATGAATAAGCAACGAATGATACTCTATATCTATCTGAATCTTCCTCTTAGCATGTGGTATTATTGAACACATGATACTATTTCATATTACTAAATCTGTGAGATGGCATATCACGTATACTAGTGATAACAGTATTGCAATGAATACAATATATAAGATAACATCCAGAAAATAATTAAATTCTTCATTTCTCTAAGTTATGACTCATAGGTACTGGCATTCCCCTATCACAACATGATCTTGAGTTAAGATCTACCATAACATAGGATAAACTCCAAAGAATAACAAAATTCTTCCTTTATCCAAATTGTGACTCATAGACATAACAATATCTACATCACAATGTGATATTGAACTCATCTAAATCTAACAATAGATCTCTTTTGTTTAGCTCGTTATCTAAGAGATCATCATCTCTCATAATGTCTTTCATACAAGTGTTCATTATCTCAGAGATCGTCAGCTCTAAAATAATGAATACAAATGGTAGAGCCCATAACAGTCAATAGCCTGACAATAAAATTGTTTTATTAATAATTTATAGAATACAAAATGAATTACAATTCAACCATACCAAGTTTTTTTCTGAAGTGGTCTGTCTTCACTCGAGAAAGAGGTTTGGTGAGAATATATGTTGTCTGATTTGCAATGCAAATGTATTATAATTTTACAGTATTCTTATCTACCATGTCTCTTACATAATGGTAAAGAATTTCAATATGTTTGGACATGTCATGGAAATCTAGACTCACAGCAAGCTTGCTTGAACTTTGATTATCACAATGAATAATCGTAGGATTCATGGCCTAACCAAATAATCCCACAAGTATCATTCTACGCCAAATTGCTTCCCGAGAGGCCATCACTGCTACAATGTATTCGGCTTTTGTGGAACTTTGTGGTACTGAAAACTGCTTTCTACATATCCATGATATCATTGTTGAGCCTAAACTAAAACATCCTAAAGTGTTTTTCCTGTCAATAATACTTCCAACCCACTCTGAGTTTGTGTATCCATATAGGTCTAATTCAACTTTCTCATACTTTAGCCCAAGGTTAAGAGTGCCTTGTAAGTATCTCATGATGTGTTTGACTGCAACAAGGTGAATCTCCTTTGGCTCACACATAAATTGACTTAATGCATTAACAGCATAGAAAATGTCAGGTCTTGTATTTAACAAGTACATAAGGGACCCAATCATCTGTCTGTAGAGAGTAGAATCTATAGAAGGTGATTCTGCTACGGCTTCCTTAAGTTTATATAAATTAGTCTCCATGGGAGAAGACATAGGCCTACAGTTCTACATTACAAATCTCTTCAAGATGTCTAATGTATACTTTCCTTGATTCAATATGATTCTATCAGAATTCAGCTATACTTCTAGTCCTAGGAAGTAATGAAAGAGTCTTAAATCTTTCACCTCAATTTCTCTAATTAGATCTTTCTTGCATTGATCTATGAGATGATCATCACCTATTATTAGTAAATCATCAGCATACAGTATCAAAATTACCATATCATCTTTATCCCTTTTATAATATAGATTTGGATCAGCTTCATTCTTAGAGAATCCTAAGCCGATGAGATACTTATCAATTCGTTCATACCATGCCCTTGGAGCCTGTTTAAGCCCATAGAGAGCTTTTTTGAGCCTGCAAACAAAAATTTTAGAGTTATTATGAGTTTCAAATCCTTCAGGTTGCTCCAAATATACCTCTTCTATAATCTTTCCATTCAAAAATGTTGTTTTTACATCCATCTAATGTACTTTCCATCCCTTCGATGCTACAATAGCTAGGACTGCTCTTGCAGAGGTGTATCTGGCAATAGAAGCAAAGGTTTCTTCATAATCAATCCCCTCTTTCTGAAAGAATCCCCTGGCTACGAATCTGGCTTTATATTTTTCAATGCTATCGTCAGTAGCATGCTTGATTTTAAATATCCACTTGGAAGAAACAACAGATTTTCCTTCAGGTCTTGGAACAATTTCCCAAACATTGGTATTCTTTTGTCATGGCATCATTCCACGCTATATGTTTAATAGCATCTGAAACATTGGTTGGTTCTAATTTAGATAAATCATTCATGTTTGTTGCATAACTAAAAAATCTTTTGGGTTTTTTGCTTTCTCTAAATGTTCCAGATGGTGCAGCGAAGTCTTGTGCTTCCTCTACTGCCTTAATGGCCCAAAGTGGTCTTTTCTTAGAATTTTTGGTTTCTTCAAGATTGAGGTTTTGAATTTCATGTTCAATTTCTTCAATGTTCTCCCTCTAAGACTCAGATTCAGTATTTCCTTCAAAACTAGGTAATGGAGAGGCTTCTTCAAAACTTAGAGCTCTTTTGAATGGTAAATCTTCTTCAAAAATTACATCCCTACTAAGTGCAATATTTTTCTCACTATGTATGAAAATCCTATATGCTTTAGATGTTTCACTATGTTGGTGTTTTGAAATGTCACGGTTTCAAATTACCCCAATGAAAACATAATACATCTAGGGGCAGCTACTTCCCATCTGCAACATATCCTTTCAGACCCCAGGCCAACTATAAGGCTAGAACCTTCTGGTACTTCAGGCTCTACAAAACCTAGGCGGGTATACCTATAGATTCTTCATATGGTACCAGTATTCAAAGCATGCACTGAATCTAAAACAAAGCAGATAGAACCCTTATATCTTTTGTACTTATGCAAAGATCATAAACATGAAATAGCTAATAGCATGACCTAAGAAATTGATAAGCTAAGTGAGGGCATCCTTTCAACTCTTAAACGGAAAGGGAAATAGATGATTATAATTTTGATTTCAGTAAATCCTCAAACATGCAATGGTAAGAACAAGTTGATCCTATGCCTTATCTATTGGGCAGTTCCACAAATCACACACATACATCTATGATACCAATGACATATTCCATACATCAAGATATCAGATCTATTGTATCATACATTGATGTTCATAAAGACCTCTTTCTCATAAAATATCCTTCTCAAATAACTAGCAACCCTATCAAATACATAAGCATTTACTTGGCTCTTTGTTCCACCAGGAAAACATACCAAACATACAACCTTAAGGGGATGCAAACGGGTCTAAGTTCTATGTCCTTAAACCACACAACATTGCAGATTACAGAGATAGGAGACGAGAATCAAAATGAAACTAAGGAGATTCTTGCTCATTGTATTCATTTCTTTGAAACTATACATTCAAAATGCATGTAAACAACTCATAAAACCACTAAATAGATCAGAGCTATCTGTATTAGCTTGTTGTTCACTACATGAGAGAAATGCTAAAGGAAATGGTGGAAATACAGTCCTGGATCCAACCTTGTGGCATCACAGACTAACTGCAAACAACATGATATCACAGTAATGAAAAACTTTCTCCAAAAACTAGAACCAACTGGTCTCACAATAAAAACTAGAACCCTTACAATGAATGAGAAAGAGAAAGATATAAAAAAGGAATGAAATCCCAGATCTGATCTGGAAGTGACATGTGTCCACTTGAATTTCCATTCCTTGCTATTGCAAAGCATCTCTCAACTTTCTATAACCGAAATCTGATATGATTCTCATCATTGTTCTATAACAAACTGAAAATATCTCCTCTAACTGATGAGAAACCCTTGTTCTACCAAAATATCAGATAGGCATCTGAAATGCTGATAATATCTTCATTTAACGGACTTGGAGGTGAGCAAACCCATTCCCAACTGCATTCTTACCACCTCTAGCATTCACCCAATTCCCCATTTCATCAAAAATCAAATCTGAACTGCTATACCTAAATGCGGTTGAAAATTGAATACCTAAGACAAAACCATGTATAACTCGAACCAACAGCTTCTTGTGTAGAAACAAACCACAAAAACGGAAAATTTGCTTCTCGGTTCCAACGATATATAATAGTGCTATATTTGCTTATCAGGAATGCCTAGGGGATCAATTTGAAAACTAGGCTCCTGGACTAGTTTACAGGTCTGCACTTGCTTTTAAAACTTTATGCAAAATTTAATCAAACCTAAAGTTAAAACTATATAATATAACCCTTGTTTGATTTAAAATCCCTATGCACGTGCATTTTTAAAAAAAACTTTTAAAACATTTTTTTGCACCTTTTGAATTTTCCCCTTATTTTTGAATTCAAGTCAACCCAAGTTTGACCATTCGACACGTGGCAGCATGCCATTGGTTCACCATCTACTCTGTCACCTGTCATCGGGGGCCACGTGGCACCCTCTGATTGGTCCATTGGTCAACCACGTGGCAGTCTACTTCCTGGTCTCCTTACATGGTCAGTTGTGCCATGTCATCGCCTGTTGGCCCCTTGCCATGTCATTGCCACGTGCCATCCTGCTATTGGCTTGATCTCTGCCCCTACCACGTCATCATCAACCGAGGCCCACTGCCACGTGTTAGCTAGGCGCTTCCCGCACATCTTCATAATGCAGGGAAGCCCCTACTGTCAGATTGGACACGCGGCACAATCTGAAGAACAACAATTTTGGGCCTGCCATGTCACCACCGACCGCCATGTGTCAATTAGGCGCTTTCCTACTTCCCATTTCAGCACCTCGAGAAGTGTGCCAAGCTTAGAAACCTCTACCACGTGTCACTCTACAACTTGTCCTTCTAGCTGCCACATGTCCATTTGCGATTCGTCCAGTGGATCCAAGTCATCATCCCACGTCACTGTGTGTGGGCGTTCAAAATTTCACTTTACCCGCCCACTACCAGGCCCCACCAAGCATGAGCTTTGCATTGCCTTTTGAAAGGCCCACATCTTCAAGACATTATAAAATAGGAGTAGTTTAGGATTTAAAACACTAAAAGGACATATTTGTCCCCAATGTGGGATAATTGCTTGACCATTTCTGCAACCATCTTCCTCTCTGTCCGTGCTACCTTACTTTTCTTTAGGCTATGGAGGCGTATCAAAACTATCTTGACTACCTCATACCTTTCCAACATGGAGCAGTGTTACCGTAGGGGCTTTTTTAGTAAATCCTTGGATTAATCCTCAGTTGATCAAGCGAGGGGTGGGGCAACAAAGCATTTAGTTAGGTATTAATTTAAAAATGCACATAGATCTATGGACAGACCTACACATGGAAGAGATCGGAAAGCATAACCTATGGTCCTCCATATCAAAATCTACACCCATTGTTACGAATGAAGGCTCTGTTAATCCAGTAATCCAATCTATAAAAAAAAGGTAAAATGATCAATGCCAACAGTGTCATTCATTCCCTCTTTCCTTAGCCAATCCTAGGCTCATTCCTTGTATCCTACGGCTTCTAAATAGAAGAAAGAGTTCATACTCTTGCTTCACAACACAACCAAATCATGCTTGCTTTGGTCGAGGTCGTTGCTACTAACTTATTATGTTTTCGCAATTTGATTTGTATCTTGTGAGATCATATCTACAAGACCTTACTGATGTCATAATTGAGTAGTGACCCATCGACATATCAAACAGTATCAGAACATAGGATATTAATTTTTCCAATCAGCGGTGAACTGTATAATTGACAAGAGTTCTACGGATACACTTCATCAACAAAACTAACACCGGTATCTCCCTGCTTGATGGCAAGCCTCACAGATTTCACCAAAATGAGCTATGGCTTTCGAAATCGACATCAATGCCATGAGGACACTCTGCATTTACACTGACCCCGGCTTTGAAAGTTCTTGCCGCCACGAGCTACTCTACTCCTCTTATGTCAAAATGGCATGTGTAGTTATTTCGACAAATTTAGTTATGCACAACCAAAGCTTCATAGAGAAAGCCAATTACTAATCACTGTCTTCTACCAAGTTAATCGACGCCACAGGAACATGCATTTTATTAAGCAATACAATGAAATACCACCATATTCAAATGATCGAGACGAAAAGTGTGGAATCCTTGAATTCTTTCTCTACGTGTTTTGCCAATACTCTTATGGGTGTTAGAACTAAGACTTAAGGAAGTTTCCTTGTTCTCCTACATTGATTATTTTCTTCACTGTCTTCAGCAAGTGTACATTTTGTCATCCAACCCTCTTCATCTATCTGAAAAAGAAAAAGGATGATATATGCGTACTATAACACTAGAGTGATTGGTACCATTATAATCCCTCTTTTGAAACACCCTCCTCATACTTCAATGGTCAAAATGCAACAATTTTCCCAATGTAGATTCTATAACATCTTGAATCCCCATAATTAAAACATTTCCTAGAGTAAGTCGAGGCCCTCAGGCAGGTCCGAAAAAAAAAATTCGAACTAAAATGCCCGACTTCTGGAATCCACTGATTCGCCCTATTGAACTGATTGGATTTGACCTAGATCAGAATCGTTCACTATTTGCTTATTTGAAACTCATTTTGCCACTTATCTGCAAACAGTCAATTTTGTGCCGAGGGTCATCTGATTGGCCTTAAAAACAAACTAAATCACCTAGTTGAGCCTTGAGATCTAACATACTGATTCTCTATTCCACGTTCTCTTATCCTATCAAATCTCGTGTCATGATGGTCACTCAATCAAAAGATATAGAACATCAAGGTTGCCTTTTCAGAACTACCTACAAGCAAACATGTCAAAAAACCATAAATCACATTTAGTTTTGGCTTTGGAAACAGATCTAATTGACACTTGGGGGCATGAAAACTGGGGCACTTGTTCACTATCACGAGGAGAATACAAATCTGTGATTTGGGCTCATGATGAATAACTAGGCGAATTTGGCGAGCGGTCAAAGTGGACTACTTGGATTTGCAGAACTGGGAACACTGGCAAAAAAGCAATTTTCTCAAATGGAATAGACCTGGGAAAGTGTGCAAACGGATTCGTCAAGAATTGCAAATTGGCACACTCAAAGAGTTTTCAGAGTAGAACACAACGGTACAATCCATTTGGTCTCACCTATCACGAATTCAGAGTTATGACATCCCAAACAGGGGTACAAATCAATCTGCATTTCTTTACACCAATAAAATATCATAAATTGCATTTGGAATTGCGTTTGAAAATTGATCAGACGGATTCGTCATAAGCTCAAATCTGAAACATAATAAGTATTTGACCTCTAGAATGTGATGCAAAAGGAAATTTCTCATTTCGGTCAATTGGGTCAAAGTTATGACTAGTCAAACAAGGCCTCCTAGAATTTTGAACAATTTACATCAGCATGACAACAGTAAACAACCAACTTTGAGGGATTCAAAACCTAGTCAAAACATGTTCAAACGACTTGAAATCTGAAACATAGGTTCTCTGATATGCATACTAAACACTCCCAAAGCGGCGGGTCATAAAACATTATTTGGTGGGAGATATTCAAATGCAAACTAGGCTTCCTATCACTGTTTGACATTTAGGCAAAAATGCAGATTTGAACATTGCTCAAAACATAACTTCACAGAATGACTCGGAATAGCAATTTATCTTCATGGAACGCATGGATATGTTGAATGCAAGGTGTTAGAAACATTAAACGCCTCTTAGGCCTCAAACAAACAACTGGGTACACATTCATTAAATGTGCTCATAAGGCTCAAACGCTTGGAATGGTACTCAAATCAAGAAGGCGACTTTGAGTCCCAACACACTATACCCAACAAAAATACCTTCCTCCTCGAGAGTTCTAACTTAGTTCTTTTTTCTTTTGGAACATGTATATATATTGGACACCCAAAACTCCTAAGATGACTTATATTAGGTTTAACCTTAATAAAGACTTCTTCAGGAGTTTTATCTCTAAGGTAGGAGTGAGGACTTCTATTTTGTATATAGACAGCAGTACAAGAGACTTCTACCCAAAGATAATATTCTAGAGTTTGATCAAATATCATAGCGCTTGCAACTTCTATAATTGTCCTATTCTTCCTTTCTACCACCCTATTTTGTTGTGGGTTATAAGGAACAGTATACTCCCTCTTAATTCCTATTTCTATACAAAACTCTTTAAACAAATTTGAGGTATATTCCCTGCCATTATCAATCCTAAGAGTTTTAATTTTATGTCCTGATAAGTTTTCAGTTAAGGATTAAATTCTTTAAATCTCTTAAGGATTTCTTTTGATTCTTTACATATTAAGAATTAAATCCAAGTTTTCCTAGAGAATTCATCTATAAAAAGCATATAGTACTAGAATCCTCCAAGAGAAGGAAAAGACATAGGTCCACATAAATGTGAGTGGATTAATTCCAAAACATTGTTAGTTTTTATAGTGCTATCATGAAATGGACTTTTGGTGTTCTTACCCAGAACGCATTCTTTGCATATGTTTGAATGATATTTTATGTAACTTAGGTAAACCAATAACCATCTTCTCCATAGTAGATAAAGTTTTGAAATTTAGATGTCCTAATCATCTGTGTCATATTTCATTTATATCAGCAACTTCATGAATTAAGACTTGAATGGATCGACTCGGTTCTGAATTTAATTCATACAAGTACCCCTTTCTTTGACCAATCAATTTTGCTTTCTTAAATGAGGAATTCTTAGCCCAGGTTATTACTTTACCGTCCCTGAATGCAACATTATGTCCATCATCTTCAAGTGCTGTAACTGAGATTAGATTTTTTTTATTCCTAGTACATAGAGTACTCTTTTGAGAAGAAGAGAACTACCCGACTTTAGTTTCAAGGTGCAATTTCCAATTCCTTTGACGGAATGTGCTGAATAATCACCAATGGTGACTTTGCCATTAATTTTTTCTGATATAGAGTCTAGTGCTTTCCTATATCCTATAATATGTCAAGATGATCCACTATCAATCACCCATGCCTTACTTGAGACTTCATTTGATATTGCCGAATATCATAGTTATCTTCTTCCCTTGTAATGTTTGTACAGTTCACTTGTTGTTTAGAATTCTCAGGGCAATTAGATTTGTAGTGTCCAAACTTTTCGCATCTGAAGCATTTTATTTTGGATAGATCTTTCTTAAGTTTGTCATTCTTTTGATTACCCTTTTTCTTCTTGAAGTGCTTCTTCTTGCCTTTATAGGAATTTGTGTTAATCATCTTCAGTTTTGAACTTTCCCCCTTTTTTAAGTTTTATGGATTCTTCTTGAAGACAATCTCCCTTAAGTCTATTGAAGTCAGGAAGATTGTCTCTAACACTTACTCCTTGTGCGAATGTTTCCCATGAATCTGGTAATCCATCTATAGCCATCCATCTTAGTTTCGTGTCATTAATGATGGTTCCTATACTTGCAAGTTCATCTCTTAGACTAGCAACCCTCAGGAAGTAAGAATTCATTGATTCTTTTTTATTGTGAGAACTCTAGTTACATTGTTAACCTCATATCAGTCTTAGTTTCATGTCATTAATGATGGTTCCTATACTTGCAAGTTCATCTCTTAGACTAGCAACCCTCAAGAAGTAAGAATTCATCGATTCTTTTTTAGTGCGAGAACTCTAATTACATTGTTAACCTCATGTGCATTTAATAATGCATTCACAATATCAAATGTTGTTTGATGTTTCGTTAGCATGGGTACTATTTCATTTTTCACTCCATCTAATATGATCCATATGGCTTTCTTGTTTCCTTTACTCCAAATAGTTTTTTGAGGTTCAGCAGCAAGTTGTCTGGATGCTGAATCAACAAATTGTTTTACATCATTTTCTTCAAGAATCATCATGATTCTGAATTCCAAGCATCAAAGTGTTTTTTCCCATCAAACTTGTCTTCGGCTCTGATTGTGTATGCCATTGAAGATAGGAGAATGATGCTAGATATATATCAAGTCTGATTATTTAATTTGCAGAGCCTAGGTTCGACTACCAGAGCTCTAATAGCATCTAAAGTTACTGCAAATTCCATACTAATCAGATCTGAGATAATACCTTTATGACTTGCTGTTCTGATCTTCATTAATTCTTGACCTTTGAAATGAGATGACAATATTAATTGTTAATCTGAAATAATTATTTATCTCACCAAGTATTTGATTTGTGGCAGAGTTGCTTAAAGGAGCAGACTTGATATATTGCTGTGTGTCTTTTAACTACAATCACACCATCCTTATATACCATAACCAAAGGGCATGCCCCTTAAAGGGACATGACCCTACCTAGGTCGGCCCACAATAGCTTCTCATAATCGGCACCTCAAGGAGATGTAGTTTAACAATAAACATAACTAACTTAGTTGATATTAATGCTAATCATATAGTCACCATCAAGGATCGCCGATCATGCCTAACTGAGGAGCAATGTATAAATAGCCTTTAAAACGGTATTATATCAAAGATGAGGTCTGTGCGATCTGCACAGTCAGACCAGTACGAGAATCGAAGTTATAGTTTTAACAGCCTTCCACAGTTTGCGGGCATGTTCAAACAAATCTCTTACCATGTCTTGCTTTCACATTTTGTCCATTTCTACCAAGTATTTGTGGCAATTTTGCAGTTTTGTTATTCAGAAAGTCATACGCGTTTTAAAGCTCTTACTTTGGCACAGTGAGGGAGCACATTGACATTGGCAGTGAAATTGTCTTTACACCTGCATAATTGTGTTAGCTTGAATGTTTCTAAAACCTCATCATCATATCCATTTTGAAAATACTCTACAAGCATATTAACCAGAGTAATTACGAATGCAAGATCTAATGAAATTCCTCCTTGAATGCAATATCTGATGAAAATCCTCCTTGAATGCAGTAAGGGATATCAATCAACTATTACAAATCTTCCAATCTAACGCAGTCATAAAATGTTGGCAAAGAGGTGGAATCAGACTTTGCAACAACTGATTCCAATTCATTGTATGCAGATTTTGAAATTCAAATTCCCATGAAATCACATTGCTCTGAGGTATTTTGCAAACATTTAAAATGCCTCGTTTGCGCTATGACATTTTATATGCACATCGATTATATACTTTGATTGCGTTAGCGGATTCACCCAAGAAGATGGTCAACGCTGACCAATGAAGCCTAATTGCATAGGCAGTGGGAAAGATCAAGGGAGCACAAAATAATCTTGGGTTCTTCAATTTTTTTCATCATTGAAACCTCACAGGTTGGTACGGAACCTGCTCTGATGCCATGTTAGATTTTCAGATTTTTTGACTATCTTTCCCTTCTTATTGTTGCCGTTAGAGGAAGACATTCTTCTTTCATGTATGTGGGTGGTGGCCCATCACCAATGGACACCACAATTCAAAATAATCACATTAAGGTATGATTATATTATATATGTGTGTGTGTGTGTATGCCATGTTAGATTTTCAGATTTTTTGATTATCTTTCCCTTCTTATTGTTGTCATCGAGGAAGACATTCTTCTTTCATGTATGTGGGTGGTGCCACGTCACCAAGGGGCACCACAATTCAAAATAATCATATTAAGGTATATATATATATATATATATATATATATATATATATATATATATATATATATATATTATCAGTAATTAATATAATATAACATAATTATAATTATTATATTGTTAATTTAATATAATATATAATATAATAATTGCCTATTATATTATCACAACCTTTATGTTATCAATGTCGGCTTAAAAAAGACTAACCATAGCAACAAGAAGGTGGCCTCATCTTTGAATGATTTCCATCTAATCTCTATTTGCAACACAATCTAAAAATAGTTGGCAAAAGTCATGGCAAACACACTCAAAAGGATCTTACTAGATATCTCTTCACAAGAGCAAATTGGTTTCAAATCCTAGAAGGTGTTATCACCGTTCAAGAGGTTATTCATTCAATTCAAAACAATGGAGCTTCAAGTATGCTTATCAAACTAGACATCAAAAAATCTTATGACAAGGTGGATTGGCATTTTCTCTACAAAATCCTCAAGTCCTTCAAATATGGCAAACAATGAGTAGGTTGTATCTTTTACTACATATCTAGCCCTAAATTCTTGTTGTTAGTCAGTATCTCTCATGAAGGTTTCTTCGGATACTTGAGGGGATTGAGGTGAGAGGATCCTTTGTCTCCATTTCTATTTGTCATTATGGTGGAGGCATGACGAAGGAATCTTGCATGGGAAAATTATTTTTAAAAAAAATTTGAAAAAAAAAAAATTGGAAAAAAAAAAAAAAATCTAGAGAGAGAAAGTGACGAAAATTAGAAGAGAAATAATAAAAAAATAAAAAAGAGAAAAGAAAGGAAAAGGGGATTTTTATTTTCGAGGTGCATAAGTGGCAATGGGCATAATAGAAAAAATTAAAAAATAAATGGTTGTCATTCCATTTATCGAGGTGTGTGGGTAGAATTTTAGAAAGTTATGAATATTGTAAAAAGTTGTGGATATTGTAGAACGTTATGGAAGTTGTAGAAGGTTGTGGAGGAATTCTAAAAGGTTGTGGATAAGTCATGTATTGGGTGGTAAGTGCCTATTTAAGCAGCATTTCTAATCAGGCTTGAGGAGTAGAAGCTTGAGAAGTGGAAGCTCGAGAAGGAGAAGCTCGAGAAGGAAAAGCTCGAGAAGTAGAAGCTCTGGAAGGAAAGCTTGGAAAGGTGAAAGTTGTGAAAGGTGAAGCTTGGAAAGCTTGGAAGGCTTCAAGGTGTGAAAGAGAAGGAGGAAGTGAAGAGTGAGTTTTCTTGAGTCTGTGGACAGAGCGCCGAATGTGAGGCAGTTTACAGCAAGATTATGGTGGAGTTGTGAGTGTAGACAGAGCGCCAAATGTGAGGCAGTTTACGCTTGGATCTTGGATAAAGTTGGAGAAGAGCTAGTGGCTGTGGTTTAAAAACAAGGAGGTTGCTTGGTGGCTTGCGAGCACAAGTTGAGATCTCGGAGGTTTCTACCAGAGTGTGGATCTGGACTAGCTTGGGTTTGGATTGGATCTTGAGAGATCTTGTAGAAAAGTTATTGTAATTGCCATTGGATTGTCAAGTATAATAAAATTGCTTGGGAAGTATTTTGTCATCTCTTTGTTTCCTTATTGTTGCATTCTTGGTTGTGAGTTGGTAAGGGTGGTGTGGCCCTTCGTTAGTGGTATCAGAGCGTACCTTCATTAGTGGTATCAGAGCAGGAGTTCCTAAGTGTACAAGCAGATCGCCGAAGTGTGAGGCAGTTTGTACCAGGACCTTGGTTGGGTGAAGTTTATCAGAGTGGGGGTTCTTGAGCGTGTAAACAGATCGCCGAAGCTGAGGCAGTTTGCCCTAGGACCTCAGGAGGACATGCAAATTGATCGATTGATGCAGAGATGGAAGACTGAACTTGTTGAGGCATGATTGTGGAGAGCTGATGGATTGCAAATCTGTTGTCCTAGACTTGTGATGTGGTTCCTGATTGTTCATACAAGGTGGCAAGTTGCGATCTGACTTGCAAACAATTCGAGGTTGTCACAAGGAGCGTGAGAAGGATTTGTTGCAGAGGGTTTACGAAGATCTTGGGAGATAGCTCCAAGAGGATTGGACCCTAAGATGATTGCGAAAATCCATGATATAGTGGAGAGGAATTTTTCTAAGATGATTTCTCGGTTGGATGCTAGATTGGCTAATCAAGCTAAGAAGGTCAAGGTGGAAGAGGATGGTTTTGCTGATCAGTTTGTGGAGCCTGATGCAGAACCTGTAGAGCAAATAAAGGTTGTTGCCAAGGATATTCCTAACCTTGCTAATGTTGGGATGGAGATTGGTTTTCATGATCAGTTGGTTGAGTCTGACATGGAGACTACAGAGCATTTGGTCATGGATGATCTAGTTGATGTTGGTGGTGACTTGTATGTTGCAAAGCACTTGGTCGTGGATGATCCAGTTGTTGTTGGAGGTGAGTTATGTATTGCAGAGCATCTTGTTGTGAGCAATGATATTGCTAGTTTGGCATGTATTGATGGAGATCTACATGTTGGTGCTGATATAGAGTTTGTTGTTGCTGATGCGGGGTTTGTTGCTACTAGTGTGGATTCACTACTTGCTGATGTGAATGAGGGTTTGTTGATGAAGAATTATGTTCAGTTTGTTCCTGGGAGTGAGCATGCTAATTGGATGGTTGAGATTCTGGTGTTTGATAGAGTAATGCAGATTTGGAAGATTTGCATGGTGGTTTTCTTGTCCCCGTTGAGGTGGAAACCTTTGGTGAAGATGAAGATGGTGGTAGATCTTTCTTTTTTGGTGTCAAAGTGTGGGACACACTTTTCTATCTACCAGGGGAGTCTGATGCAGGAGCATCTTGCATGGGAAAATTATTGAAAAAAAAAATTGAAAAAAAAAAAATCTAGAGGAGAGAGAAAGTGACGAAAATTAGAGGAGAAATAATAAAAAAATAAAAAGGAGAAAAGAAAGGAAAAGGGGATTTTTATTTTCAAAGTGCATAAGTGGCATAATAGAAAAAATAAAAAAATAAATGGTTGTCATTCCATTTATCGAGGTGTGTGGGTAGAATTCTACAAAGTTATGAATATTGTAGAAAGTTGTGGATATTGTAGAAGGTTATGGAAGTTGTAGAAGGTTGTGGAGGAATTCTAGAAGGTTGTGGATAAGTCATGTATTGGGTGGTAAGTGCCTATTTAAGCAAGGCATATGAGCATTTCTAATCAAGCTTGAGAAGTGGAAGCTTGAGAAGGAGAAGCTCGAGGAGTAGAAGCTTGAGAAGTGGAAGCTCGAGAAGGAGAAGCTCGAGAAGTAGAAGCTTTGGAAGGAAAGCTTGGAAAGGTGAAAGTTGTGGAAGATGAAGCCTGGAAAGCTTGGAAGGCTTCAAGGTGTGAAAGAGAAGGAGGAAGTGAAGAGTGAGTTTTCCTAAGTCTGTGGACAGAGCGCCGAATGTGAGGCAGTTTACGCTTGGATCTTGGATAAAGTTGGAGAAGAGCTAGTGGCTGTGGTTTAGAAACAAGGAGGTTGCTTGGTGGCTTGCGAGCACAAGTTGAGATCTCGGAGGTTTCTACCAGAGTGTGGATCTGGACTAGCTTGGGTTTGGATTGGATCTTGAGAGATCTTGTAGAAATGTTATTGTAATTGCCATTGGATTGTCAAGTATAATAAAATTGCTTGGGAAGTATTTTGTCATCTCTTTGTTTCCTTATTGTTGCATTCTTGGTTGTGAGTTGGTAAGGGTGGGGTGTGGCCCTTTGTCAGTGGTATCAGAGCGTACCTTCATTAAGGCATTAAAAATTACTTTCAAAAATTTTCAAGAAAGTGGTTGGATTGAAGGAATCAAAGTCACTAGTTCACTTGTAATGCCCCTTTGACCATAACAAATTATTAGTGATGCTTGAGTCGTAATTAGGACACTTACTAGGTTTTCCTCTAACTATTATTTCTAATTGCTATGTTCCTTGATTTAGCTTGTTAGTAATTTGTATTAAAAAAAAGGAAAGAGAATGTGACACCATAAGATTTATTATATGTCGTAGTTTAGGACCTTCAAACATTTTTAACACAAAGATTGATACTTCTCTAATTAGCAATCTTTTGAAAGTGTTTGATTAAGGACTAGGGAAATAAATATTAGTGAGACAAACGATCAGTTAGTATCTTCATATTCTTACAATTAGAATATAGCATAGTACATGAAGCATGGGTTAAAATTAGAATGTAGCATAGTAGCATAAACGCATTTAAACAACAAAAACACCATAAGCTTGTAATCATGGTGATCATACCATCATATAGTTCAAGTAACAAGTTCAACATCAAAGATTCAAAGCATTAAAAATAAATCATAGCATTAAGTTAAAGTATCATTGTTCACATTCATTTTTCAAGTAATGGAATAAAAATCTATTAATAATCTAAGTTCTTCAATATTCATCTTCTTCTCTGGCAGCATTAGTTGACTTGGTAATTGAGCTAAGGCCAATGTGATCAGCAAGAATGGTATTGGCATCAAATTCTTCAAAATCATCTCATGTAAGTCGAACAGTAAAAGCACCCAAGTCCACAACCTCTGCACCTACATCCCACTTCTTTGTCTCCTCTTCTTTGTATTCCTTACTCTTGTGTGAAAGAAGGTGCAAGTTGTAATGCACAAATACCAGGTTCTCTACATTTTTTTATTGCAACCTATTGCGGTTCACCGAGTGGATGAAAGAATAGGTGCTCCAAATTCTTTCTCATGCAAAAGAACTTCCAACCTATGAAGACAACACACAGTAAACAATTAAAAAATAATTTATTCAATCTTATAAAAAATTTGAAATTACTTTCTATCATGATTCTTTTGAAGATAAAGTGAGCTGAACTTTTTAAACTAAAACTTACTTGAGATATAACTTTGATTACAAGGGGTTGCAATGTTTGGAATCTTTGGCCATGGAGGTACCACCAACTATGAGCATCCTTCCTAAATCGATGGTGAAGAGCATCGTTACTTAGACCTCTAACATTCACAAACTCTATGAACTCATCCATGATTGCATCTCTCGTATCATCATCAGGAAAGAGTGTTCTAAATGTTGCCTGGTACCTACCAAACACTTCTATATCTCTCTAGGGCGGCAACCTTCCTGGTAGATCACAATATTAAGAGATATAGTATTTGGGCATCAAGGCATATGGAAGCAAACTTAGGAGTGGTCATTTTGTATCATCTTTCAACAAAAATTGCTTGCAATTGTTTGAAGATGGTCTCTTGCGGATCTTCCTCCTTGTCATTTTTTATTTGCTTGGTCTTCTCAAGCATTGAGTCTATGCCATCATAAATCTCTCCAAGGCAAGGCCTATCCATGCCAGTGTACCTAAGCATGCTCATAATGGGCTCGGTGAACTTGAAGATTTCCAAACGTTCCCACAATGAGTCATCTAATACCCTTTGCTTTATTTTGTTTGCCCTATCAGTGTTCCTTTGCTTCTAGACACCCCAATTGTGGCTGATTACCATACCTTGCAGTGTCTCTTTCACTTGCACAAGTTGTCTCAAGGCAATTATATTTAATACAAAACGGGTCTTAGCAACTTGTGACATAAATTAGTGCGAAAAAACAACTATTAGGTACATATTTTAGAAGAGCATAAACATTGTACAAGCAAAATGTGAAAAGTCAGAAATTGTCAAATGTTAAAAATTAAAATACTAACTTGAGTTCAAGTTCATTTACCTTCGGTAGCTCCATTTTTTAGCAGGTTCTAAAAAGGAATTGAGTCGTGTGGTGGTTTGTGACAAACATCTAGATGTCCTTAGCCTCTTTATACACTGCTTTTATCCACTCAATTTGGTTCCCAAACTTTTGTAGCCAAAGATTGAGTGAATGGACAGCACAAGGTGTCCAAAAGATATGATGATGTCGCACTTCAACAACCAAACCAGCAGATCTGCAATTCTTTGCGTTGTCCGTTATGACTTGGACATGTTTCTAGCACCCACTTGATCAATGGCCCCAATTAGGATATTAGCAATAAATGGCCCATATTTTACTTGCCCCTCACAATCCACTACTTTCAGAAACATTGCCCCTTTAGGGGACACCACAAGGACATTAATCAAGGGATGCTTCCTAGAATCTTTCCACCCATCTGAAACAATTGTCACCCCTATCTCAACCCATGAGTCCTTAATGGACTTCAATTGATCTTCAATTAGCTAGACCTCTTGATCCAACAAGGTGGTGCGTACTTTCTCAAACGCGCTGCCACAATACCCTCTTGGAGTTTCATTAGCAACCCTGAACATGTCCTTCCAAAATGGAGAACAAACAACATTAAAGGACAGCCTATTTGCATACAGGCATCTTCCCACCTTAATATCAGCAAGAACCCAATTCTTATTTTGAAAAGCAGTTTCTAGTGGTCCCTTTCTTTTGTGTGTAAGGAGTACAGTTTCAGTCTCAACGTCTGCTGCGATACTAAAAAAGGGGTGGTCTTGTACCATAACATATGGGGGGGTTACATTCCCTTTACTCTTTTCTTACTTTTATTGCTACTAAATTTGGTTGCCCTACGTCCTTTGCTCTCTTCTGTTGCCTCATGCTCTTCAATATATTTTAACACAGTTTCATTTGGTATAGGGGCACCTTTTTTACCAGGGCATTAATTGACTCCTCTTCCAGTGTATCCACACAAATGACCTACCACACAATAATAAGAACTATTTCTTTCTACACCACAACCCCTACCCCTCCAACGAAATGCACCACCTCTTGGAACGAGTTTTATAATATCTATTTACTTCCATAGAGGAGAATCAGAGTGGGGTTATAATCTTTGCTCGCTATTGCCTACTAATGAAGAGGTAGATGCCATTGTGGTTCCTTTTCCTATGGCAACAAATTGTATACATGTTCATTTTATAATTTGTGTGCAAGAAAATGAAAATTTCTGAAAAAAATGAAAAGATCATATGAAAAATAAAAGAGAAATAGAAAAACTGAAAAAACTAGAACAAAAAAAAAAGCAAATGGAACAAGAACTTACCTTTTCTAGCCATTGTAAGCTTGCAAATGTGCAGGAATGAAGCACAAACACTTGAAGAACACCCACAAATCAATCTTCAAACTCCTTGCACAACGGAACTCTTGCTCAACCAATTATATGCTCTTGCTTAAGACAAAATAACTTGCTTGGAAACAAAAAATGACAATGAGAGGCCACCAAATGCATTTCATAACAATCTTTTAGGGCTGTGGACGCTAAAAACTTATTGTACTTTGCAAAGAAAACATATTTTTGTTGTTCGTGGGGCCTACCAATCAACTGGGTTCGACCTTGGTCTGTTGTTTTCATCATGGTCCTCCAAGTTCAAACTGGGTTCCAAGAAACTGAACCCTACCCAAACCACCCTGCGAACCGATCCTAAAACATGGACTAGTTCGAACTTGGGCTGCTCTGAGGGAATCAAGGGGCGAACCTTGGTAACTTAGCAAATATTAAATGACAAGCATAAAAACACGGACTATGAAGCACCATAGAGGGTATTTACATCATTCATGGACCATTTATCCATTATATAACCCTAAAATTGCCTAACATACCTCTAATATGCCTAAACAATTTGTAAAATAGTAGTTAACTACATAACCTAAGGCAATTTCGAAATTTCAAATTATTTTTTATTTAAAAGGGTAGTTAATTACATAAACTAAGGCAATTTTGAAATTTCGAATTATTTTTTATTTAAAAGGGTGGTGTCTTTTCACCTAAAGGGGTATGAA
This sequence comes from Cupressus sempervirens, assembly GCA_028749045.1. NCBI lineage: Eukaryota > Viridiplantae > Streptophyta > Pinopsida > Cupressales > Cupressaceae > Cupressus > Cupressus sempervirens. The sequence goes on from CM053785.1 coordinate 723,534,106, forward strand.
AACTACATGTATATGTGGTGTAAAATGTAAATATGAAGGGGGGGGTGGTTGAAATGTAGAGGAAAGATTGGTTGTACTTTTCATGAATATTTTTTTAGAGAAAAACTTATGATATCTGAGGGAGGGTTTATGAGTGTAATTCTCTAAGAATTTGTAAGTTTCTTTTCTTTTGGGGAGAGAATCATGTATGAGAGTTTCAAGGGTTGAGAGATGGATTTGTTGTTGTAGAATAATCTCTTCTTTTTCAATGGATAATTCTAAAAGTGGAGAGGGTTTGAATGATGCATCTCAAGTTGGATTTATTTTCCTCTTTTTGTCTCCTTCCTCTTGCTTTCATTGATCTTCATTGGACTCGAGGTATGGATTGAATTTGTTGATTGCATTATTTATCAGATAAAATATAGATCTATTTATATGTTCTCGTAATGTATTATATATTTAATTTCAAATCCAAAAGTTTTGAGTTCCTTTTTGTGAAATTGCAATGCATTTTCCTAAGGTATTTAGCCACCAGTTTTTGGAGGTATGTTATTTTTTGTTAGAGGGTTGTAGGTAACCAAAGGCATGTAATATTGTATTATGATATCTTCCAAGTATTTTTTTTCCATGCTGTCATGTACATGTTGCATGTTTTAATTACATGCTTTGGAATTATATATGCTTGATTTAGGAGTTTTTTACCAATTTGGCCTCCTACTTAGGTTTTCATGTTCCAAATTGTTGTTTTATGGCGCCAAAGGCATGTCAAATTGTTATGTGATATATAACATGTGTATTTAACATCCAAAATGCTTGTAAAGAGATATGCTTATAACCTTTGTGCTTAATGATGGCTTATGTGTTTTTGTGCATTGTGATGCTCTTAGGATAAGTTAGGGTTTTAGGGTTAGCCTAAGGGTATAAGACCCTAGTAAAATTCCCTGAATTTATGTATGTACTTGTGATTTTGTGAGTAGGCTTAGATACCCCTGAGTGAGTGGCTCACCATAAGTGTTGGGACTCAGAAGCGATCACTAGAGGATCCTATGTGTTAGAAATTAGGGCCTTGCATAGGCTAGCTCTACATATGAGTTTGGTAATCAAGTGGAAACATTAATAAAATAAATAGGTGATGGAGTTTTGGTTTTCACGTTAATCAAAATAATTGGATATTAAGGTTGTACCTGTCCTGTTGGAGTACTCAAGTAAGGACATTTTGTAGAAGGCATGAGTGCACCAAGATGGTTGACACTCATGTAGTCGTAGTCTAAGCCCTTACTCTTTCTTCACCTCCAGTTGTCCTTAAGTTGTGTTTTCATGTCTTCCCATGTTTGTTGAGATGTGTACTCATGTCTGCTATGTGGTTTTCTCATGTTTATTATGTTTATTATGATGTTTGGGAAGGGTGACCCCTAGCCTTAGATTACCTTAGAACCTATGTGGATCATAGTCTTATCTCTTAACTCAGGGGAGTGGGCCATCTAAGGTTCCATGTGGTTGGGTGGTAAAATGTTTTCAAGGAATTGCTTATGTTTGATGGATAGCTCTATATGGATCCTTGTTAAGTAATTGTCAAAGACTATTTCTTGAGTCTTGGAGTCTTCATGTTGCATTTCCTTTGGAAGAAATCTATGTAATGTTGTACCGTGAACTCTTAAAAAAGTTGCAAGATCATATATTTATGTACCAAGAAATTATAAGATGTGTAAAGGGGAGAGAGTATCTCTAGGAGAAAAAAGGAAAAGTGAACATGTATTGTTTCAAAAGTTCAATGAAGTAATGATGATATGCTATGGCATGTATACTTTTTTACGTTTATGATTAAATGATAGTTATAATAACATGAAATGATGTGTAAAAAAGCCTTGTCCTTTACTAAAGGCTAATAAGATCTTATCAAATGAATGGTAGAATAGAAGTAATTAATTAATGGACTGTGGTTAGAAAGCATGTGAAAATAAAAGGGCTTAAATCAAAATAATGTACGAATAGAATAAGATCAATACAAGTTAAGTAGGGTAGTGAATCCATTTGATTTACTAAGTCTTGTATGTTATTTTCTAAGTTGGATATGGTTGAAAGTGATAAGTTAAAGTTGAGTTTATCACTTGGAATCCATATACAGATTGAATAGGAGAGATTATCTAAATGTTTGGTCTCTTACCCTAACTCTTATAAGGACTATGTGGGTTAACACAAATGAAAGTAACTATGTGGGTTAGCACAGATGAAAGTGACTAAGTCTTACTTGAGATCTAAGATTAGGAAGAGGTTGATCTTATCCTAAATTATTATGATAGCTAACTGGAGATTGTAGTAATTAATGATGGACAACAAATATGATAGGAATCTTATTTTGACATATGTTTGATGTTGTTGGTCTGTCTAGCGGATTTTGCCTAGATGGAATAGTTTGCGAAGTTCATGTGACAGACATATATGATAGGAATTGATATGCTTAAGGTAAGGCCCTTTGTCATTTTGGGCCTTTTGTTGCCCTCTAAGTCAGCTCACATCGGTTTCTTTTGGGTCAAGGACAAGGTCAATTCAAGGATGTTGTTGAGGACAGTTGAGGAGTCTAGTTAGCTTAATCTAGCCATTTTGTTCTATCTCGGGCCTACATGTCTATCTTCTACCAACTTCTTTTCCGGAGTTGTGATCTAGGGGGATTGTTTTGGCTCATGTCTAACTATGACTAGTCTTTAGTTGCCATCTACAGAATTGACAATGGTCTTGGTTCTTGGGATGGCCTTTTTACCTACTCTGTAATGTAATTTTCTTTTCATCGATATAATTACCACAAACTTAGATGTTCCTTATGTAGAAAAAATTTATCATATTTTAATTAATTATAAGGCATCAATTTTAGTTTTTTTAACTTGGCTTTTGTATTTTAGAAAAAGGTTCTAATTTTTTAATTAGTCATTAAATATTTGGATTATTTTCAATATGCATAGTTAGATTTTTTGGATTTAATCACAATAATTTTCACAATTCCATCTGTTTATAAAATTGTTTCAATTTTGTTCTCTATTCATATTGAACACAAACACACAACTTATGACATAAATCAAAGATATATTCAATGTGGCAATTCGTCAAGTTTAAAATTGGGAGCACCTTTCTTTTATGTTTCTCTTCGAGCAAAATGGAAAGCACAAATTCCTGATAAAAAATAGCCTCCACCCTCTATAAAATCAAAGTTCACATCCATTTGCTTAAGCAATTCAGCAAAAATATTAAAGACCACAGGTGAAAATGATAGCAATAGCGACATCCATCGCTGAGACACGTATCATCATTATAGCACAAGAAATCAGGTGGATAATGGTGACATTACAAAAGAAAAGAGTAATGGCCATCAGAGTACAATGCACCAAAATCGAAAATGTCTAAACTACTTGGATCAACCACAGCTAACAGCGGGACAACAGACAGACCAGCAACATCAAACAGATGTCTAAATATGTTTAATAAAGTCCTCGTTAGGGATCTTCCTTTGCAGTGATGATATTTTGTTTTGCGAAATTAGCTCCATTCCAGCACATTCCACCGGATGCAGCTTAATTCCTGACATTATTGTAAAAAATAATTTTTCACTTGTTCATTAAGCTGACTCATATACTCTCCTCCTTAACCAAGCAGGTCTAAATTAACAGAACCATTTTTTATCTCATCTAAAGATTTGATCAACAATAATATCTATGAGACATCAGCCAACTTATCATAATTCCTTTATTAACTAAAGATTACTGTATTCAAGACTTCAGTTACAATAAAATAATAAAGTTGTTTGGACAGGAAATAACTGTTCACTCCAGCTGAATGGATATTTTACATTGATAAAGAAGGCAAAAAAATTCACTAATACAAAGATGATTTTTTTATCAAGTTTTTATTGGTACCACTCTGCAGTTGAGAGGTACCATTCTTTTCTGAATTGTTAGTGCTACATGCTCCCAGGTGGCAGAAAAATTTCATTTGAAGGATGCCTTCGATAAATCTGATGTATGATCCATTATAATTTTAATAGGCAGAAAATTATGGTTTTGCACATAATCTTCTATATATTGATTGGACGATTCTCATTAATAAAATGCTCAACTATAATGAAGTGTATGACAATATGCACTTGAACTAAAAACTACTTTTTCAATATAACGGAAGGTTTTTAAGACATAATGTAATCAGCTAATAGCTGACAAATGAAAAATTAAAATAAAATAAATGGTGTAACTAGTTCAGATTTCTATGGACAGGGATGTAACTTGAACAGAAAATCACAAGCAGCAAAGCACTTAATACTATCATTTATGACCAACATAAAAAGTATAGCAGGATTGCTTTTCATTATTCATTTCAAATTCCAAGAATTTTTTTGAAAATATCATCTTCAATGATGAAAGCATACATACCCGTCAATATCCTTTGGACGAAACCGTGACCGAGGTTCTCGTGTGGTGACCTGTGAATGACCTCTAGGTCGTAGCATCCTTTTCCGTTGTTGAACACTATAGCTAAACACCTCCCTTTCCCTCTCAATAACTCCTTCGCCCTCGATACTTGCTTCATCTGCATCCTTCTCATGGTATCGAATTCTCTTCTCATGTTTATCAACTTCCATGTCTTTGTCCCGTTCTTTCTTTCTATCCTTATCATCTCTGTCTAGGTTCTTCCAGCCATCAGGCTCTTTGATTGCCTTTTGTTCCTGTTCTTGGTTTTCCTGCTCCGGAATCTTTCGAGATGCTTCCAATTCTTCTTTTTCAGTAAGTAGCGTGTTCTCCTTATCATCTCTTTCAGATCTTTCCTTCTTTGCATGATCCCTTTCCTTATCTCTCTGTCTTTCCTTGTCTTTTCCTCTATCTTTTCTCTCTCTATCTCTGTCCCATCTATCTGCTTCTTTGTCATCTCTAACATTTTCTTTGCGCTCGTGCAAATTATTGTTCAGCTGAAAACTGATTCGCCAATCCTCCCTCTCTCTTTCTCTGTCACCCCAATCCCTTTGTTTGTCTTCTTTTCTTTTCTTCTCCCTTTCCTTTTCTTTCTCTTCACGTTTCCATTCAACCTTATTTTCCCCAACAGCTTCTTTAGGTTCACAAAATTCCCCATCTTCTTCCATTGAAATTTCCTTTCCTGCTTCTTTTCCACTATAACTACACCAACCAAGATCGCCAGGGTACCATGCGTGCTGAAAGGAGCCTTCATGATCTCCTCCTCCATAATAGTGATCTTTGAGATCTTTCCAGCTTTCCCGTGGTTCTCCTCTTTCACGACGATCTCTTTCAGTCTTACTGTCACCTTTTGCATCTAGATGATAGTCCCGTTCAATTTTTAAATCTCTAAAATCACCTCTAGCATCTGGTTGCATTTCTCTCTCCCCTTTTATATCTCGAGAATCCACACTAGTATCATTTCTCGCATCACGAACATCTCCTTTGTACTCCCTGGGTTCAATTTTGATATCTCTGGGTTCAATTTTTACATCTCTGGTTTCCCTGTTGTCCCTTGCTTCTCCACGGTTTTCAGTAGCAACTGAAATTTCTGAATAAGGATCATCAACAGGTAGATACCGATATGCAGGGTTCAAACTACTTGCTCTTCTGTCATTATCACGAGGCTCTGTACGTTGAATTTTTGACAGCCTTCCATCCTGCCCAGCTTCACCTAAACTGTTGTAATAATCAGAACCAGACGGATTGGCCTTCCCTAGAGAACTTGAGAAGCCCAAAGTCTCCTCATGCTGTCGTTTTGACATTGAAGCGCCTGATTGATGGGTACCCTCCTCATGCCATCTTTTAGAAAGGCCACTCATATCTTTCACTCTCTGGTTAAGACTGCTTGAGCACAATTAACTTTTGCCCAAAATTTCTATTCCACCACAAACAAGCTGTCATTTGCACACAATTTTACTGATCCACTCCTGCATTCAATGATGTTTACATTTAGTTGGCAAACTCATGTTCTAGATATCAATAATAAAGCTCATTGATTAAAAGGCAAGAGCAAGCATTAATTAAACAGAAAAAATAGGGGATGACAGTCCATAATAATTATTCATTGTATACTTAAGCCACCATATTCACAAAAATTGGTAAAGATATCGACTAAGTTCTTATTTGAGCTCAAATCCAGAACTCCAAATTAGTCAACCTAGTAGAGAATCAATATTTCCTGGGAAACTGAAAAAAGAGAGAACAATGCAGCATAGTTTAAACTTTAGGGCTTTGAGGATTTTTATGCCAACGATGATTGCTCAGCTCAAACAAAATGGTAGTTTTTATTTTGCAAAATTTTAAACTGCAGGAGCTGTAAATTTTCCAAGACATTGAAATCAAAACTAGCAACACAGGTTATAATCAATGAAAAGTTGTCTGCTTACAATGCTCTTTGTTAACATCCTCCTTTGCATCACTTCATTATTAATTGTTCTAGAAGATGTAAAATCTTATATATTTTTTATTTCACTGGTTTCTGAACTTCATCACTAAAACACCTAATGAAGACTACTGTTTACCTACCAAATATTAAAACCTGGCAATGGATTTAATTATGCTTCCCAACCATAGAATCCTACCGGACAGAAACTCTAAATGTGTCCTGTACAGCCCTAGACAGCATGACACATGGTTGGTGAGAATAAGGAAGTCAGCTTGAAACGTGATATCAGGGATCTACAAGGAGACACAGAAGGGATCTACAAGGAGACACGGATATTGGGACAGATTAACATCACTGAATATTGTTGCCCTGGTGATTTCAAGGATAATAAACATTAGAGTTGTACTCCAAATTAAACACGTACAAAAAAATCTACCTCAACCCATATAGTATGCAAATGCACTCAAATAGCCAATTTTCTATTGCAGCTCCGTAAGCTCACCACTTGAAAAGTGTCACTTACCCCTCCTCCAAATTAGTCCACACTGGCAACTGATCTGGATCTACCCATAAAACTATGTGTAAGAATGACACTCACCTAGAGGATGAAGTAGATCGGCAACATGGGATAACCCTAAATATGATGCTAGCATGATGACCCCATGAATGGAGAATGCTTTTGTCATCTTGAGGGCCATCCTGTGCCTCTCTCCAGATAGCCCCAATTCTATGTCTTCTTTACCTCAAAATTTAAAGCAGCTACTTATTATTTGAAAAAACCCCAAAAAATAGGAAATGAGATTAAAGTGTAGAACAATAAATAAATCAGCTCTCAGCACTGCAATTTAAACCCCAAAAATATCTGACAAAGCGCTAGGACTTAGGGCCACCTGTTGCAAAATACAAAGTGGTATGCCATTGCAAACGATACACAATTTTATCCATAAGAATTTTACAAAAATTAAAAGTAGTAATGCAACAGAAACATCACATCTTTGAATTCTGAGAATATATCAAAGCTGCCCCCGAGTGAAGCAAAAAAAATTAAGAGCTCCGAAATTCGTTCAAAATATTCCAGCAAAATAGCAATAGCATCCCCCTTTCCCTCACCCCAGACAAAGACTGAACCATTAACCGTGTTCATACTAAACAAAAACAAGAAAAGAAAAAGAAAATCCACTTGCCCATTAAGTTAAGCTTATTTAGTTGCCTCCGGTCTATATCACAAGTGAGGTTTGTGCCATTTTACGTTAAATCATGGCCATATCATTAAGCAGTAATTTGTACAAAAAAAAAAAACCTAAACCAATAATAACTTAGCATTTTGCAATGAACAAAGGGGACAAGACACAGTTATAAATTCAACATCCTACACAGAAAAATGCGAGCGAAGACTGAATAGAGTAGCCAAATCTGAAACATGCCGTAAATAGAAGCCCCGCTGTATTTTCAATTTTGAGTCATAACAACACCGTAAATTAATTTGCCGAAAAAAATTGTACAGACCTGAAAACAAAAATTCGGTGAAGATGTTGCAGGTAAAACCAACTTTTTCGGAGCAGGCGACCGCAAACTATGGTAAACAATGAAATTCAACGTAAATTTTGCTTCACTGAGTTTAGAAATGTCTAGCAGAGATCTTAAGTTTTCAAGACACAGAAAATTAATTAAAATGTCGTAGGGAATCTTTTTATGCTGTTGCATCGGGCCCCCAGTTTCCAAAAACTGTTTAGGTATTCTCGTTTTCGCTTTCTAGCAAGCCTTCTCGTAGAGTCCCAATAACACAAATTGAAGTAGTGAAGCACATTAATTAAACAGTCATAATAACTAAAATAATAATTATATTATAAAATGGTGTAGCAAACTAAGGATTATAATTAAGTTTAACCACTATTTCATTATTTTTTATTTTATTATTTTTAAGTAATTTTAGAGTCTTTGGTAAATATTTTGTTATTATTATTATATTGTTAAGTAATATTGTTATATTTATCAGAATTCTAATTGATTACAATAATTAACTATGAATATCTATTTGTAATTCTAATGTATTTTTTAAAAACAACTTACCTACAAATCTAGAATATACCAACAAATCAACTACACTAATAAAAATCTAAGTCAAGTGCATGCATATGATAAGATTGAGTGCATCATTCAAATGCTTGAAGATAACAATATTTCTAGCATTTGCACCAAAAGGAGGTGCAATAGTTACACCAATGGACATATATATAAATGACATTAACTTATAAATTCATGAAACATTATTAAGTATAGACAACAAATGTTGAATTCATATTAAGAAGTACATGGAAGGAAAGACTGCTCTGATTTCGTAGTCTTCACTTCATTCACACTGAAAGTTTATGAAAACGAGCTTCTTCTTCTTTTATTAGCATTATATACATGTTACTTTGCATCCTTGTGCACTTCTCAAAGGAAAACATTGGTTGAGTGTCAAGGTTGCTTAGTCACTTGACTCTTGGCATGGTTATAAATGCTAGACCTTGCAACTCGACCTTACCAAAGTTGATTATTGTCTTCTGTAGTATCAGGCCTTGGGGTTTGTGTATTGTTATAGCCCACACTATTGTGATTGGTGTTTGTCAGCAGTTGCCTAATGACACAGGAACTATTAGTATAATTAGGGGACCATTTTTGTCCCATGGGGACCTACAATAATTTTCAATTCTCGCTAAAGATACATTGGAACATCAAGATGTATATAACTATCACTATATATATTTGAGTTATCTAACCAAGAGCCTCATTTATGAGGCATGCATCTCTCCTATAGTTTGTTGTTAGCATTGTGTGTTAATCTTTACAAAGGAAGATCTACTTCTCAAGTTTTTCTTCACTCGTTTCATTCCATGGTGTGCTCCTTGTACTTGTCACAGTGCTTATTGCTACTAGACAATTTAGTAGTTTTAACATCATTCCATTGTGTAGCTTTGTTGCATCATTAGTAGAAAATAGGTGCATTGAGTTGTCATTCTTCATTTTTCATTAATATCATTTATTTATTTGTGTGTGTCATCAAGATTTTTCAGTCATCTTGTTTTGGCTTTGCTTCCCATTTGTTCTCTAATATATGATCCAATTGTATATGTATTGTAATTTTGCCTTCTTGTTGAAACACTATCTTTAGGGTGACCATTGTTGTGAATTGTTCCCACAATGTTCTTGTAATGTCCCCTTTCTAGCATTCATAGCATGATGTTTTCGTTAGCCTATTTCCCCACCGTCCCGTAGGCTAACTAGGACATTAAAGGGGCTTAGAGGCCATTTGGCCTAGACAGTTTCAGTTGCAGGTCTTTCTGAGGGGTTCTGGGGCAACTTTGGGCATACTTATTATTTATAGTAAGTCATCTTGGACATGGCCGGACATTCAGTCACAGTGGTATGTCGATGGTAATTGTTTAAAATCGACAGGAAAACTTATTTATCATTGATAAGATTTGGTATGCATTGATAAAGCCATTTTATAAAGTTAAATTTAAATATTTAACTTTATTAATGCATAGACTATAGTTTGTGGGAAATATTTAAATTAAAAGAGTTCCCTTTATTTTTATAACACATTGGAGACATAAGGTACATAAAGGGAGTTATGTTTTATCCCACATTGAGAAAACGAAGGATTGAGCTCTTGTGAGAACACTATAAAAGAAATGGAAGAGCTTTTTTTTTGTATGCTTGGATGAAGATTAATGTTATGTTGCTGGATATCTAATTATCGGGCTTGGAGGACGGAATCCCTCTTTGCTAGCATTCTCTTCGCTGTTGGAAGACGTAGTCAGGAGGATCAAGGGTGTTTTCACTTCAGGAAACACGCTGGGTTTCATTTGGGGCATTCGCATAAAGAAATTTACAAGGGTTTAAGGTGCAGATATGAAGTTAGTTATTGCTATAGTGCCGCATGAACAGTATTTTGCTACAGTCGGCATGAATAGTATTTTGCTACTGTACGGCGTGGACAGTGTTGGTATCAAGTTTACTTGTTTTTTCGGCTGATTAGAAGTTTGGAAGGCTGCCGACTACATTTGCAAAATACTACGGCAACTAATTTCAGGTTTCTTCTGTCAAATTTTGATACTTTGCATAATAATTGTTGAATACAAGTCTGAATAGTTGTTGCAGCCTTTAAGGCAGCTGTAAGTGCACATCTACATTTAAAAATCACCCTTTATCAGCAGATTGAAAGAGTTTCTAGATTTTTCATATACTGTTGAATGTGTGCCAAGTGTTTGTGAAAATGTTATGATGTGTATTATGCATTTTAATGTCACTTCATAGTTGTTCGTAAATCTACTCATTGGAAAGCAATTTATTGAGGAAATCAGCTTTATGAGTTTGCATACAAAGTGTTTGACAATATTCCTTAAGTTAAATTTCTACAAGTCAAAGTTCAAATCAGGGGAGGATATTACAGTGGTATCAGAGCTATAAGTCCTGTCATCCTATGGAGGTCTTATAGGAGATTTGGAACTGGCGGATAGAGGGGAAAAGTGTTTGATGAAATGTCAAAACACTAAAATCAGAGCATTTATGTTTGAGCATGCGACAGGGGCCTTATAATTTTTGCAATACCAGAGCAAGACAAAGTAGGAGTTCAGACCTACAAAGCAAACAGTCTAGTTCATCCGTACAGGGGGGTATAGAATCCAATCATACAAACACAGCAGAGGTATTCTTTGATCAAGACAGCAATATGGGTGACCGAGATGACAGGAATACAAGATTAGGTGGAGGCGGGAATGTTGGTCCAGAGCCTGGAGAGGAAAGATTCTTACAATTATTAGAGACCTTGGTAAAGGGTCAGCAAGTAGCAGAACAAAGGGCACAGGAACAGAATCAAAGATTGGATCTTATGATGCAGATGATGGCTCGTCAAATGGGGTTGAATGCTAACATGGGTGGAGGAAATAATCAGAATGGTAACAATCAGAATGGAAATGATCAGGATGGGACACATAATGGAGATGAACAAGTTGGGAACAATTTCGGTCATGCACCCCAGCGAGCTAGGACAGTGAGTTCAAGGCCCATGATTCCTACATTTCCTCCTAGAGCTCCAGAGCAGCTCGTACCAAAGCCCCAGATTACTGATATACAGGACCAGTTGAGGAGAGATTGGGAAGCCGGAGGGCCAAATTTTACTGCTGCAATTACCTTTAGGGAGTATATGGATGTGCGAATGAAACATATGCCACGTGGACATGACAGGAACCAGAGCTATGAGCTACGGAAGAAAGTAGGGAAACTTGAGTTACCATATTATGATGGCTCAGGAAAGTCTACAGCAAGAGCTTGGGTTCAAAAGCTTGACACATACTTTCAATTGAACCCTATGCCCGAGGAAGAAGCTATTAAGTACGCAGCAATTCATCTGGATGGGTTAGCACACGAGTGGTGGCATCATGGTATGGTCACTATGGGACATGCACACATTACCTCATATGTGGAGTTTACAGAGAGGCTGATTGAACGTTTTGATAGGAAGGATCCAAAACTCCATTTCAAGGAGTTAGCTTAGCTTAAACAGTGGGGATCATTGGAAACATACATTTCAGAGTTTCAGAAACTTGCAGTGTTAGTAACAGATGTATCTGAACGGAGGATACTAGTTCTATTTATGGATGGGTTTGCTGATCCGTTGAGAGGGTGGATTAAAGCTCTCAACCCTCCCACTTTGCCAAGAAGCCATTAAGAAAGCTCGTGACATGGATTCCTCTTCATCTTCAAAAAATAAATTCCAGGCATAGAGTTTCCCTTCAAGGAAAGATAAGGACAGGAATCCTTTTCATAAAGAGGTTCAGCCAGCTAAGGAGGAAAGTAAGAGGTTGGACAATGAGACACTTAATGATCTCAGGAAGAAGAAGCTTTGTTTTCATTGCAGGGAGCCTTGGGATTTGTCACATAAGTGTTCATTGAAAGCAAAATCTAAGCAGATGGAGTACTTTTCAGCCAAAGAGTCAGTAGATGGAGATTCAGAGCAGTCATCCGAATCAGATGGAGATGATGATAGTTCTTCACAGGAGGAAGTACGCGGTGATAGCACGATAGCTCAGTTGTCAAGTATACAGGAGGCCGTCACTTTCAGGGTTAGGGGAACCTTGGATGGACAGAGAGTTGTGGCACTCATTGATACAGGGGCGACACATAACTTCATTGATGAGAAGTTTGTGACACGCAGAGGGCTACATACAGAGGAGCATAGGGGATTTAAGGTGATGGTTGCCGATGGCTTCAAAATTGAATGTACCAATAAAATCTCCAACTTGCAGCTTCGTTTGGGAGATTATGACATGACAGGAGATTTCTTTGTGGTCAACATTGGTGATCAAGATATGGTGCTTGGGATGAACTGGATGAAGTCTTTGGCAGAGTTTACATTTAACCTTGAGAAAATGGAAATGAGGTTTGAGGCAAATGGTAAGAAGATAGTGCTCAGAGGTTTGTCAGATGGGAGACTTCAAGTGGTGTCACTCAAGCGGATGCAGAGTTTCTTTAGACATGATCAGGTGCAGTGGGCAGCAGAGTTTAGAGTAATGCCTGAGATGACAAAGCAGCATAAACAAGAGTATCCACCTGATGTACAAAAAATAATAACCAAACATACTAAGGTGTTTGGTGAGATACCTCCAGGGAGACCCCCGAATAGGGGAATCGAGCATGTTATTGAATTAGAGGAAGGGGCTAAGCCAGTTATCATCACACCTTACCGCCATCCAAAGAGATGTAAGGATGAAATAGAAAAGGAAATTAAGGAGTTGATTGACATGGGGCACATATGGCCAAGCAAAAGTCCTTTTGCTTCTTCAGTAGTATTGGTGAAGAAGAAGGATGGTACAATGAGGATGTGCATTGATTATAGGGAGCTAAACAAGAAGACAATCAAGAACCGATACCCTATCCCACGCATCGATGAGCTTATTGATGAATTGCATGGTGCATGCTACTTCTCCAAGATTGATTTGAGATTCGGCTACCATCAGATACGAGTTAGAGAGGTGGATGTGGAGAAGACAACTTTTAGATGCCACTATGGACATTTTGAGTTCTTAGTCATGCCCTTTGGGTTGACAAATGCCTCTGCCACTTTCCAGTCCTGTATGAATAGAGTGTTCAGAGATCAGTTGAGGAAGTTTGTGTTGATATTTTTTGATGATATACTGATATACAGCCGTACTTGGGAGGAACATTTGAAGCATATTGATACAGTGCTCAGTATTCTAGAGAGGGAGTCATTATATGCCAAGATGAGTAAATGTGAGTTTGGGATGACAGAGTTGCTCTATCTAGGGCATATTATTAGTGTAGGAAGTGTTCGGGTTGACCCAGACAAGATCAGGGCCATTATGGATTGGCCACCACCGAGGAACACTTCACAACTCAAGGGATTTCTCGAGCTTTGTGGGTTCTACTGTAGATTTGTGAAGGGATTTTCACAGATAGCAGCACCACTTACAGATTTGACACAGAAAGATAGTTTCAAGTGGTCAGAGAGGGCTCAGGATTGTTTTGACAGGTTTAAGGAGCTGATGAGTACATGTCCTGTTTTAGCCATTCCAGATTTCACCAGGCCCTTTGAGCTGCAGTGTGATGCCTCGGGAGAGGGCATAGGAGCTGTTCTCATGCAAGACAAACATCCCATTGCATATGAGAGTAGAAAATTAGGAGGTGTGGAGAGAACCTACAACATCTATGACAAAGAGATGCTAGCAATCATGCACGCGCTAGCTAAGTTCAGGCAAGTACTTAGTGGGAAGCTGGTTCACAGTAAAAACAGATCATAATAGCTTGAAACATTTCCTTGGACAGAAGGACCTTAATGACAGGCAACAGAAATGGGTGAGTAAATTACAGGCCTATGATTTCGACATAGCCTATGTCAAAGGGAAGAAAAATATTGTTGCAGATGCTTTATCTAGAAGGCCTCATTTGCTTGCTATTAGGATAGTCATGGATGATTGGAGAGAGATGATCTTGGCAGAATATGCTAAGGATAGTTGGGCATCTAGCATTATTGAGGGAGCTATTCAAGATAGTCGATACACTGTCGTAAATGATCTGATCATCTACAAGGAAAGGATTTATTTAGTACCTAGGTCTGCTATGAAGCAGAAGATTTTGAGGGCATTTCATGATTCACCAATGGTTGGACATCCCAAATTCTTTAAGACATATCGAGAGGTGAGAGAGCGCTTCACTTGGAAAGGACTCAAATCAGAGGTGCTTCAGTTTGTGAGGGAATGCCCTGTGTGTCAGCAGAACAAATAGAAACATTCTTTTCTAGGTGGTTTACTATAGCCCCTACCCATACCAGAGAAGAAGTGGGATAGCATTTCCATGGATTTTATCACAGGCCTCCCCAAGGCACAGGGTCGAGATTGTATCTTTGTCGTGGTAGACAGATTGACGAAATTTGCACATTTCTTTGCAATTTCGTCTAAATATTCAGCAGCACAAACAGCAGAACTATTTTTTTGAGAGGTATTCAGACTACATGGGATACCACGGAGCATAGTCAGTGACAGAGACAGCAGATTTATGAGCCACTTTTGGCAGGAGTTGTTCAGGTTATGTGGAACAGAGCTCACTCCGAGTACCAGCTACCACCCCCAAACTGATGGGCAGACAGAGATAGTGAACAAATGGGTTGAGGGGTACCTTCGAAACTACATTGCAGGAGAGCAGAAGGCTTGGGTGAAGTGGCTACATCTAGGGGAGTACTACTATAATACCTCTTTCCATATGTCTATTCAAATATCCCCTTTTATGGCACTGTACAGGTATGATGCTCCTAATTTTTTGGATTTGTTATTTGGGGACAGCAGGGTGCCTAAGGCCAAGGATACTTTGCAGGAGTGCCAGGACATTATGCGATCCTTGAAGGAAAATTTGCAAAAAGCACAAAATCAGCAGAAGCAATATGTTGATCAGCACAGGGTTGAGAGGTCTTTTAAGGTGGGAGATATGGTGTACCTCATATTACAGCCGTATAGACAGTCCTCTCCCAAGAAGAGTGGAGCAGAGAAATTGAAACCACGCTACTATGGGTCGTTCAAAGTAATCAGGAGAGTGGGCGAAGTAGCTTATGAGTTGGAGTTGCCTGCAGACAGTAAAGTGCATAATGTGTTCCATGTGTCACGCCTTAAGAAGGCATTGGGTCACAATGTGGTGCCTTCAGTAGTATTGCCACCTCTTGATGATGAGGGAAAGCTTATCTTGGTTCCCGAGGCCATACTTGACTCCAGGGAGAGGGTGCTTTGCAGGAGGACTATCAGGGAGTATCTAGTGAAGTGGAGGAACCTACCTGTCGAGGATGCTACTTGGGAAAATGAGCAGATATTGTAGCATCCAGAGCTGAAATTGCTTGAGGACAAGCAATTTTGGGAAGGGCGGACTGTAATGTCCCCTTTCTAGCATTCATAGCATGATGTTGTCATTAGCCTATTTCCCCACCATCCTATAGGCTAACTAGGACATTAAAGGGGCTTAGAGGCCATTTGGCCTAGACAGTTTCAGTTGCAGGTCTTTCTGAGGGGTTCTGGGGCAACTTTGGGCATACTTACTATTTATAGTAAGTCATCTTGGACATGGCCGGACATTCAGTCACAGTGGTATGTCGATGGTAATTGTTTAAAATCGACAGGAAAACTTATTTATCATTGATAAGATTTGTTATGCATTGATAAAGCCATTTTATAAAGTTAAATTTAAATATTTAACTTTATTAATGCATAGACTATAGTTTGTGGGAAATATTTAAATTAAAAGAGTTCCCTTTATTTTTATAACACATTGGAGACATAAGGTACATAAAGGGAGTTATGTTTTATCCCACATTGAGAAAACGAAGGGTTGAGCTCTTGTGAGAACACTATAAAAGAAATGGAAGAGCTTTTTTTTTGTATGCTTGGATGAAGATTAATGTTATGTTGCTGGATATCTGATTATCGGGCTTGGAGGATGGAATCCCTCTTTGCTAGCATTCTCTTCGCTGTTGGAAGACATAGTCAGGAGGATCAAGGGTGTTTTCACTTCAGGAAATACACTGGGATTCATTTGGGGCGTTCGCATAAAGAAATTTACAAGGGTTTGAGATGCAGATCTGAAGTTAGTTATTGCTATAGTGCCGCATGAACAATATTTTGCTACAGTCGGCATGAACAATATTTTGCTACAGTACGGCGTGAATAGTGTTGGTATCAAGTTTACTTGTTTTTTTGGCTGATTAGAAGTTTGGAGGGCTGTCGACTACATCTGCAAAATACTACGGCAACTAATTCCTCGTTTCTTCTGTCAAATTTTGATACTTCGCATAATAATTGTTGAATACAAGTCTGAATAGTTGTTGCAGCCTTTAAGGCAGCTGTAAGTGCACATCTACATTTAAAAATCACCCTTTATCAGCAGATTGAAAGAGTTTCCAGATTTTTCATATACTGTTGAATGTGTGCCAAGTGTTTGTGAAAATGTTATGATGTGTATTATGCATTTTAATGTCACTTCATAGTTGTTCGTAAATCTACTCATTAGAAAGCAATTTATTGAGGAAATCAGCTTTATGAGTTTGCATACAAAGTTTTTGACAATATTCCTTAAGTTAAATTTCTACAAGTCAAAGTTCAAATCAGGGGAGGATATTACAGTTCTACCAGTTGACTTTGGTGTGTGCATGGGCTTATCCATCGTAGGTGGTAATTGTGCAAGCTCACCAACAAGGTTTATCGAGGCTCCTCCAAAGTACATGTACTGACAATGAGGAAACACCTGCCTTAATCATCTATCTATTTTTAACAGAAACTTTTACCTCGTCAAGCTGATTTTGTTGATTAAAATGTATCTTACGTCCTTTAATTTGCTTCCATGTTTTGGAAAATGTCTATCAAAGCACTTCCAACTACAATATCTTTATTTTATAAACCCTTTCCATTCTGCTTTGGATGCTAATACATTGTTCCTAATCTCCCATTTGGGTGGAGGAAGAAAGGACGTGCTAAAATATTGTCAAGTTATATTTTATAAATGCCAATTGAAT
Source organism: Cupressus sempervirens (assembly GCA_028749045.1). NCBI lineage: Eukaryota > Viridiplantae > Streptophyta > Pinopsida > Cupressales > Cupressaceae > Cupressus > Cupressus sempervirens. The sequence continues at coordinate 723,551,516 of CM053785.1, forward strand.
TTGTTTGATGGTTTATGAAGCATTTTCAACAAATCCATTTTGTGAGTATTCTGTGCATTTTGTCAAATACTTCAATGGCCTTATTTGTGCTTCCACACTTTGTAGACATATCTAACAAGAGTCATCAAGCATTCTCATTATATTGTTCTTTAAGTATAAAAGCCACACGGTAAATCATATAATACACCTTTATCTAGTAAGGCATATGATTTTGAATTATCGAGGCTTGGAGATTGATTCATAGTCCACATAAATCAAGATGACAAAAAGTCTAATTTTAGTTGTGCATAAATTATCTAGTAATGGATAGGCATTGGTAGCATGAAGACCAGTAACTCTTATAGGATTAACAACTATGTTAATTCAAATTTTGTTGAGACCATATCTGTAAACAAATCAAAGTTTTAGAAATATAAAAAATGGGCCTCATCATGTGTGAGTATCACAACTCATATCATCTGAAGTTGCCTTTCTATATAAATTATAATCTATATTCTAGCACATGATTCAGACTTAAATGAGAATTTTTGTTGGCAAAAGCTTTTGAGTTAACAAAGGAAGGACTCACTTGACACACCAAGCTATTTTCAAATTGTGAACTTTAATTTTAAAGTTGTCTTATTTGATAATATTTGAGTTGTGTGTTTCTTACAATGGGTGACGCTCAGTACCAATAAGACTACCTGACACATAGAATCAATTGCTTTATTCTTTCTTATCCTCTTAATAATAATAAAATGTGCTAGTTTAATCTATTAATTTCTATTGCTTTCTTCATTTATGCCCTCTCAATAATAATTCAAGAGTATGTATTAACTAATAGTCACAAATATGATTAATCAATGACTACAAAATATCAAATAACTAATCTTTTCTATAGCTTCGGCCCAAATTATGGAGCATGCAATATAGATAAAACTCATGACATTAATTAAAAAATTATGTTCTTCAAACATTAAAAACTACTATTTTCAACAATATATTCACCACCGAGGATTTACCACATTGGTAAAATCAAAATATTTCATTTAGCAACCATATGAACTAGCCCAAATCATAAAATCTCTACTTAATAAAATTAATAAACCTAAATCAACGGGCTCTCCTCAGTTTTGGTAGATGATAAATAATTTTCAACTAAATGACATCAAGTGTATTATACAATTCACAATGAAATAAATAGGATGATATCACTAAAGGAAAAGAATAAAACCAATCACTTTCTCTAATCTAAAATATGAAATAAGTGGTGGAAAATGATTAAGTTAAATTACTATGGCAATTGCATGAGAAATTTTACTGTAAGAGGAGGCCAAGGAAATGCGATATAAAAAATCTTGCAGAACGGTAAAAGAGTTTTGAAAGTTGATGTGGTTGTTAGTGTGAAATACTTGGACCAAAATTAATATCCTTTGCCCGTTCTTCCTTTTGGTAACCACCAAAAAAAATTGAAAATGAGACATTACATATGATTGGGAGGTTTCTCCCAAATAATAGCACGTTGGGTAGTTATAAGATATTGATGATGTAATCAAAGTAGCAAAATGATGGTAAAATAAGAGCACTATGATAGTATGTAGAAAAAACTACTTAAATGGTTGTTCGGTTATTAGATCAAATAAGAGGAAATTTATCTTTTTATATGTCTCTAAACTAGTGAAGGATCTAGATTAAGAGGTTATAAGATTAATGGCTAAGATTAAGAGGTGAAAGTAGTGTGGATATAATTAAGAGGTTCAATGAAGAGATGAATTTGTTGGTAACACATCATAAAGTTCAGTGAACTTAATTGTGTGAAATGGAGAGAGAAAAGGTGAATAAAGAGGAATAAGACACATAAGTACAATTTTTGGATTATGATCTATGTTTGGACAAGGTGGGGGGGTGAGATTTGACGGGATAATAAACTAAGTGAATAAATAAATGCATTTATAGATTTAGTAACATAAAATGGCGAGGTTAAAATAATTAAATATATTATTATTATTTATTTGTTATACAATAAAAAAGGGTAATAAGTTAATTAAACAAATAAATCATTTTTTTGAATCAATAAAGAAATTTGTAGAGAATTGATTAAATAAATTAAAATATCTATTTACTTAAAGCAACAAAATAAGTTGCAAAATAGCCAAAGGGTTGTAGCTAAATCGATTAAGCACAATTCATGAGGATGATGGTAAGAGGAAAAAATCTTATCCACCAAGGTTCAAATTGTCGAACACGTATTTGGGCTAGGTTCGATACCTGGGTGAATTTGACAAATGGTATCCCCCTACACATGGTTGTTTAGATGAAGGAAGCTTCTAGTTCATATGTATGATACCTTATTATGTTGTAATATGTTATATAAAGGTTAGGATGTTGATATTTGTGCAAAGATGTTTCCATCAAAAAAAAAAAGTTGCAAAACATTAAAAAAAATAAAAAAATATTCAATTATTAAGGGTCTTTTTTATTGTGTACATTTTTTCCTTCTTTAAGATAAAGTAGCTATTTTCATTAATTTAAAGAAGAAAGCCAAGATGATACATGTGTAAACATATTAGGAAGGCATTACGTAACCTTGAGAGATTGGATGCGAAATTACAAAAAAAAAAAAAAAGAATGGGCAATCTCTCGCTCTGAAGGAGAAATGTTAGTAAGTTCGATGAAGAAACAAATTTAAATGGGAATAAAAGAGGGCCAAAACATGCAAAGCAAAGGCAAAGGAGATCATCTCAACTCATCATAAAGGGATTAGGGCTAGAGGGCCTATATGTAGGAAGGTTAGGGTAATTTTAGGTTAATTTGCATCCTTCATTTTAGAGAAGACATAGTCATGGAGCCAAAGGAGATCCATGAGTGAATATGTCAATTCTTTCAATAACATATCATAAATTTGAGAGGGATTATCAATACTAGTAACTAGAGAAGTATGGTGAGATCATATGTATCGAACCCTTAGTTCCATAGGTCATTGATGAGTTATGAATAGCCTAGAAAAGTAGGTAAAACAAAGTACACATTGGTATAGTTTCTAAATAATTGACATAAGAATTGATGTATTTGCTCTAATTCTATGTAATTGAAGCATATTAATGTGTTTTTTCTCTATATTTTTGCAAGTTAATCGATACTATACTACTGGAAATGGCACATTTAATCAATCTTTGTGCATTAGATAAAAGTCATTGCATAATTGATAAAGTTGTGAAAATGGAGCAAGATTATTTACAACTAATGAAATCAAATCATTTGATTCATAAAAATTGTGCAACTAGTAGGATATGCTAGAGAAATTGATTAAACTAGACATATGGTAAGAGAATTCACACAAATGATAAAATGAGAAATTTGACCAGCTTAGGTATCCAATAGCTTAATTTGACAAAGGTTGTAGGGTATTTGTCTATAGATAAATTGATTGACTTGATTATAGGAGGACCTAAATATTATGTGTTTCAAGAGAGACAAATCCAACACAAATAATGTAGCCACTTAATAAAGATGATATAGGAGGTACATTTATCTATAATATTTTAGCATGCTACATTTATATATGAGGTTTGAGCTAATATTGATGTTAGAGGAATAAATTATTTTTTATTAATTAAATCATATTGATTTAATTATCAAGTCACTTATTATTTCTAGTTTACTTAAGAAAAACTTTGGGCATATAATAATTAATTCATTTATTAATTATTGTCAAGCAACCTAAGTTAGTTATTGTTAGGGTTTTGATCTCCTTTTATAAGGACAATCTCTCTTTATATTCATTCATTCACTTTTGATTATAGTAATTTCTCTTTTTGCTCATCAAGAATGTCTCATCTATGGATCTAGGAAATCCAGCTTCCATAGCTTTTGCTTCTCTCTTTCTGTCACAAGTGTTTGCATGCAAATGATTCTTGGGAGCTATGGGTTTGATCTTTCATCAACTTTAGCATGGTATCAAAGCTCCATATCTTCATGCCTTTATTATGTTTATGAGAAGTTTGGCTTAACTTTCAGATGTGTGTATGTTTTTTTTTTCAGAGGGTTTTTATTCTTCAAAACATTTTTTTGGATCTAGGGATCACTAATTTTTTGGGTCACTTTAAGCCCAAATGGACATCAACATTGAGCTTAGAGCACCCAAAAACCCCTATTATATTATGAAATTTGTCCAATTTGGACACAGTTAGAATCTAAGGCAAAGAAATTGCTCCCAGATTAGACATGTTTCTCGAGAAAATTATTTTATGGTTTTTGTCACAAAAATCAAGGTTTTTGGTACATAAATTAAGGATTTCTATTACAAAACTTAAGATTTTTAGGAACAAAAATAGAGACAATTTCTAGTACATAACTAACATGCTTCTTGAGGAAACTTTGGTATAGACTAACACACTTCCCGAGGAGTTTTGCTGTGGAAAATGTACACTTCCTGAGACAGTTTTTGGTACAAACTAGCACACTTCCCTAGATAACTCCTAATACTAGTAGACATGCTTCCCAAGGTATTTTGGCATGGATCCTGAGGCAAAAAAAAATAAAATTCCCTTCTGACTCTTTTTTGACCTACCTATGGTTTCTTTGTTGTAACTTGCTCATCCAGACTCCATTTGTCGCAAACGATATATCGTCGAAAAGTTGATTTTGAGCCCATTGTGATGGTGTAGTTTATTTGGAATTTTTATTCTATTTGGTTTCCATTTTATGCAATCAAAGTTAGAGGTTCCATTTTGCACTATGGGAGACATATCTTGAGACATTCTATTTTCCAGATTCCGCTCCAAGCACATCCCATTCGATTTTTTGGTTTTTTGCATTATGATGGATATCTTGGTTGTTTCAGGTCCACATATTGATTTTGTTGATTTAGATGATTTTTCATGGGTTTTTCTATCTCTTGTATCAGCCTTATGCCTCTTTGTATCTTTGTTGACATCCTTTTGTAGTATTTTTGCAAATGCATTGAGATAAAGTGTCAGTCTATTGTATTTCAAGATCTTGCACATCTTTGTGCTTTCTTGTGCTTGCACTACATTATAAAGTGCCTTGGAAGGGTTTCATGTTGGCCATTTTCACCATCTTCCTTTGTCAAGTGAGCATTCCTTCCATGACATGAGCCTCATGATGTGTCGAAAACATGTGTCATTATAGGTGTTTGTACTTCTTTTGCACTCTCAATGTTTCTAATTCTTCTTTTTGCAAGAGATATTGCATTCAGCTTTAGTGTTAATGTCTTACCTCTCAGCATTATAGGGGAGTTATGTTGGTTCTATTGCTTTCTTGGTTCAATTGAGTGAGCTATGTATTCAATATTTGATCCTATGTATTAGGCAATTGTAGTGGTTGGATACTTATGCATTTCAATGAGATGGATTATTTACCATATGGACATTCTTTCCTTCTTGTTTTTGGAGGCCATGAAGATACCTTCCATTGGTGATTGATCAACTCTTCAAACTTATTCTTGCCTACCTATTCATGTTCTATATAGTGGAGGTTCTTCAAATTGGCAAATTGGCAATTTGGCAATGTTTGCAGCTTCATCCTTTAATGGTGTTCTTTGTGATCGTCTTTTGTTCCTATCTTCTGCGACATTCCCTAGTTTGGAGGTTTCTTCAGTCCTTCACTAGTTCTTTCAACATTCTTCCCATCTCTTTTTGGAGCAAGGTTTTTCCCATCTAGTTTACTCTATTTCTCCTCTTTTCAAAAATTTGGCCATGCTTGGGTACCTCATCAAGCTTTGTTGTCGAGACCCAAATTTAATTTCAATAGTAGTTTCTAGGTTTTTAGCTACTCCCCAAGTTTATCTTAAGGGGGGTGTTAGAGTAATAAAATATTTTCTTATTAATTAAATCATGTTGATTTAATTATTAAGTCACTTATTATCTCTAGTTTACTTAAGCTAAACTCTGGGCATATAGTAATTAATTCTTTTATTAATTATTATCATGCAACCTAGGCTAGCTACCTGTTCGGGTTTTGATCTCCTTTTATAAAGACGATCTCACTTTATATTCATTCATTCATTTTTTATTATAGAAATTTCTCTTTTTGCTCATCAAGAATGTCTCATCTATGGATCTAGGAATTCCAACCTCGATGGATTTTGCTTCTCTCTTTCTGTAACAGGTGTTTGCATGTAGGTGATTCTTGGGAGTTCAGGGGTTGATCTTTCATCAACTTCAACAATTGGCATAACGACTACTTTATCAAAGAGATGGCACAACAAACATAACTCCTTTTACTCAATCACATGCGAAATTATTGTAACTCTAAAGGATGTGTGGAAGATCTTATTTATCCCCATCTATGGATAATTGATCATGTATGACACCCACAAATACGATAAGGCTCTAAGATACACATTTGGGATGAGGACACTGATGCTTAAAATAGGAAGGTTAGTTGAGTTGTAATGGTATCTCTCTATAAATAACTACCATTTGGAAAGGGCATTTAGGGAACCATTAGTGGGTTGGGAGAGAACAATTGAGTTATTCATCATGAATGGGATACAACTCAACTAAGGTCCACGTTACTAGAGCATTGTACATTAATATACATAAATATATCTTTTTTGGTCATATGAATCTACCAATGGGAGCAACTCTACTGTATATCTATGTGTGGAAGCACAACATGATCACACAATTAGTGTTTATGAGGTTTAAAGGTGCATAACAACCTTTTCTCCAAATGTATCCAAGTATCATGTCTTGGGTCAAGCTATGAAAGTTAGAGAATTGGCATTGAGTGTTGTATAATCTAGATACAATTATTTGGAGGTCATACCTCTATTACAAGGATTATGAGGATGACAAAGATGAATGTCTTTATGTGTTTTCAGACAACATTTAATTGTCAAAGCCCATATATTATTAAGAGACACCTGCTAGGTTGGGTCCTAAGATGGTTTAGTTGGATTCAAGGGATGGCAATGCTTACACAAATTAAAAAGGAGGAAGAATAATATGTAGTGAGCTTGGACTTTATTTGTATTGTAAATGTCAAGGCCTTGTCACCATAGCTATGGGATTTGAGACAATATCTGGGAGATACAAGCATAACACTTGATATTGATGCATAATTCACAACACACAAGGTATGATGTTTAACAGGTCCAAGGGAGTTGATATTGAAGTTAGACAGTGACAAGGAGTCACCCTAAAGATGGATTAGTAGGAGAACAAATAATGGTACACAAGGAGTAGAGGGATGAGGGGATGATAGACAAGATGAGAAGCATGGATGACGAGCCTCGTAAGATACAATAATCTAATAGGTATAGGTATTATTTATTTAACTATAGGTTATACCACAAGTATGACCTTGTGTCAGACATAAATTATAGATACAATAACACTATAGGTGTAGGTGGTAGGGATATAAGAGCAACGGAGTGGCTTTCATAGCCATTACAATAATAGATTGCCACTTTGTCACTAGAGAGGGACGCGCATAGTAGTAGCTAGGTATGGGTGGGTTGAGTCAACACTAAAATGGGTATAGGAAGTTGTTAGTACTTAGAAGCACTAAGGGGGGGGTGGGGGGGGGGGGGGGGCGGTGCGGGGGGTGAATCAGTGCAAACAAGTTACCCACTAATTCAACCGCTCATTTGATTGACTTTAAAATCAACTTCCAAAACACATAATATATATCTAAAAAAATAAAAAACAAGTAAACAACATCGGACATTCATACATGCATCACACATAACACAACCCTTAGTTAGAGGGAGAAAACCACAATGGGGATGACACTCACAAGCCCTTCAATATATTAAAAAGGTTTGCCCCATTAGGAGCTACAAATAGCCTTTTTGAGAGTTTTCCTTGGTAGGAGTGATTAGTGCATTGTTTGGAGTACAGAGAGATTTGGTAAAATCTACCTTGCTGAAGGGATTTACAAATCTTTTTGTGGGACATCATGTTAAAGGATTTACAACTAAATATTTTTTTTAAGTCCACCCAGTTATGGGATTTTCCTTTCTGTAATTGTTGAGGGACAATAAGATGATTTATTTTGAAGTAGCACTCCTTATCTATCAAATCGAATATGTTATTTTCTCTTTGACATTGCTCTTGATCTACCTCTACTCAAAACCTTGATTGTGACACTAACAAACACGAATCACACTTCACAAAATCATCTAACACCAACAACCTTCTCATTAAGAGTAGTCCCATATAAATACATAACTTATGCCACTTTTACCTTCACCCAAATCCAACTTTCAATCTTTACACTCAAATACCACATGTTAATATACATATCTCGATGTTGTAATATATTTTCTTTCACCACCTTGACCCACAATAGTATTTACGTATGATTCTCCCAAACAATTAAAATGTGTTTGACCACCTCAAATCTCTTATGAAATATTCTCTTCATGTTGACCTCTACTATATAATTGACATTCAACGCACCTTTATTGACTAAGATGTGTCACTACAATAATTGAAATCACCACATTATCCATCTCGACCAATGATCCAAGATCTACTACTGGTAACTCAAGAACACAAGCTTTGTGACATGCAACTCCTCTCGTAAGTGTAATGTTTGCACATGGGTCATCATCATGAATTGTGATTATAATAATAGAGTGTTATGATCAGATAAATATTGTGTTTAAGACCGCTCCCCTTAATTCTAACTTGATCATAACTACTACCAAAATATCCATTTCTAGTAATTCTTCTTGTACATTGGTTATTATACTTGGTTGTTTTATGCTTATCGATCAAGTAATGTCCTTATCGGTTGATCCAACCATGTGTTGTGACCACATTTCCATCAATGACAACCAAAAACTCATTTACTTATCATCACTTGCCATCATTATCCCAACATAAGCAACACAATAACCTTCAATAGACACTATGTAGAAGGTGATATGGATGGATGAGAGAGTTTTCTATTTTATTTTTTATGAGTTGGATGTGGCTCCTAATTATATATTTGAGCTTTGCACAAGGTCGGTCATAGGGTAGGTCTAAAAGGGTTCATGTTGGGAGTAAAGGAACGATGAGACTACATTTGCCACCATCAATATTAAGGGGAGAAAAATAATAATAGGATCAATGGTCTGTGACATAAGATGGGTCAAAGGAAGGTACTTCATCATAGCCCCTTTAGGTCCTTATGTACCATTTTTACATAGACTCAAAATATAGGAGTGTATAGACATGATTGTTTTGGAGGCTTGTAGTAGTCATCTTATGTATTTGAATGTCATTGTATTATAAAACTAATTGATTTTAACATGTGTGTATTATAACATTTTTGGGTGTTATATATGATGTACATGTTTATATTATGCTATGTATGGATGTATATGCCATAGTTATCCATGTGATGGATTCTACATGATCTATGATGCTAGGTATATGCATATATGGTTTTCTTGCATGATTGGTTGTATTATAATGTGATTATCTATGAAGATGCATGTTTTTGAATTAGTAAAAGATTTGGTAATGTTCTTATTTATATGGGGTGTGTGATGTGTCGTGCTTGACTCTATATCATATGAGGATATATATATATATATATATATATATATATATATATATATATATATATATATATATATATATATATATATATATATATATATATATATATATATATAATGATGAACTAGCTTGTATGTATAAAATATGAGATTTTAGATGGTGATATCTATGATATTATGGGTTAATATGTAGTGTTGTACATTGGTGAAATGCAATGGATGTATTATTTATTTAATTTTGCATTGTGACACCCAATCACTTAGCACAGGGCTACTTAAAGAGGATGAAAGGTTAGAGAGGGTGATGGAGAATCAACACCAATAAAAGTGGTCATGGAGAGAACTAAGAAATATGAGAGATATGGACACATATAGAGGATAAATATGATGAATACTTGATATTTTTAACATTTTTATGAAATAATGTAGCTTATCATGAGAAGTGAATGCAAGTATCAAGATATGAAGAAAATTGAGATGACTCACATTGTCATTTACAAGGATAAAGACACATTCAATCAAGAAGCAATATTCTCATCCATGCTACAATTATAGGTCCTTGGTGATCATTGATATTCATAGTGTAACATCCCGCTTGGGAACCCAAGAGAAATAACCTAACATGATTCAATGTTTGCTGAACTTCTTTTTTTAAGTTTAAACAACATGGATAACAATGTGGAAGCAATATGCACATACACATCAAGTACACATAAGCAATTATATATATAGTTTTCCATTCCTCAAGGGTTCCTTCATGTTGAGTCACATTTGAGAAGTTTATAATAATTAGTTTAAGTCTCAAGTACAATGTCATGATCACAAGGAAAAAATAGATACATCATCTCATAAGCAAAATCATAAATACATTTGACACAATACATCTAATGAATAACATCCACTGCACATGTTACAAGGTATGCAAGAATAGATACAAGTACATCCAAATACAATATACATGTTAACATATATACATCAACTAAATAAAAGTCTCCAAGATATGAATAATAATGATAAGGGTACAACTGCACCAACAAGCATCCAACATCCACAAATCTAAGGGTGGCCTAAATGGTAAGAAGACACTAACTCCCGACTGCGTGGTCACCTTGTCAGGCTCCCATTCTCATTGTGTAGGGAAGATAATTAATGATCCACAAATGGATATCAAACCATAAAATAATCCTAGGCAAGAAATCCTAGAAGTTGAATCTATCTCAAGGGTAATTAATTACCAAAGAAGTAAAGATAATCCAAATTGAAAAGACACTCAATCTAATACCATCACCACATACCAAGTCAAAATGCAAATACCAAGTATAAATCAAGAGATAACATCAATGAAAGATGCCCATTTCAAGTCAAAAGCTGCATGTCAAAAGTACAACAACCAACATATCACCATTTGTCATCAATGAAAGTAAATCACCAACAATAAATACATCTAACCATAAAACACAACAAAAAATAAATACAAAATCTATAGAGGAGACTTAGGCTACATACTAGAGAGTGTCATCACATGGTCAAACTTCTCGAGTTACCCTAGACTAGTCTCTCATTAGACCCCGAACCCTCAAGCATTGAGTTACCTTGGACTAGTCACTTTGGACCCTAGACCATTGACATGACACATGCAGAATCAAAATACTCTCTCATGAAAATGAAGCATACCAATCATACCTCTCACTAGGTATCATCGCATTCTCATCCTTAGCCTATACAAGCGCTCAAGGCATGGACAAGGAAAAATCTTTAACTTATCTTTTTAATATTTTATAAATATTTTAATTACTATGTTATAACTTATTACACAACTTACAATGAGTTACCCTAGCAACCACTTTGGGCCCCACCCCCATTGCAAGTCACTCACATAAACATGCACTAGACTACCTTCCCAAAACTCACAAACCACAATTGTGTCCCGTACCACAAAAATAATACTGATCAAATTTGGTTTCTTAATAGACAACCCAAAAATAACATTAGTTCTCAAAACCCAAGTTCTCATAAATGCTCAATAACATAAAGCTCATAAAACATAAATCTCAATTCAAAGCATAAAGTACATCATGCCATCAAGTTAAATAATCATAAAAGAAATCTCAAAAATGCCTGTGGTGCACATCCTAACTTGGGCATGTAACAAACCACAAAGAAAACCATCACGAAAATAAATATCACAAGACTATAAATAGAATATCAAATTGTTGTGCTAGTATACTTATTTAAATCAATAAGTATTTAAATGTCAAATCTCTTTGTACATATAAAATATCATGTTATTAATATAAATAATCTTAAATCTTAAATGATTTAATTAATAACATAAGTGTATATTATTAGATTAAATATTAATATCAATTTCATTTCTAAAATATTAATTTGACTTCTATTTAAGTCCAATATTAATATTTACTTTTCTTTTAATTCATAATGCAACTAGATAACTCAAACTTGAAATTATAATTTTAATAAAGTTATCTACAATTTCTCTCATAATATTAAATATTTATAATTAGATTATTATATCGTGAACTAAATCACAATTATATATTTATTAATTTATAACTCCACCTGTATTAATAAATATATAACAAGTTATAACCCACTAAAAGTTTTAAAAGAGTTAATATAAAAAAATATACTTATAAGAAAATAAGTAGTATTTATTTATTTAATTTTTAAAATAAATGAATAATTTTTTAAAAATAAATTAATCTTCAATTTTTTTAATATCGATAAACAGCCAAGGCCTTGATTATATTGAATAAAATAAATAAATTACAATAGAGTATCTCTGTTCAAATGAGCACTAGTAGGAAAGAACGAAGAAGAAAACCTCCAGTCTAGCCTGGGACCTCAATCCTATATTATTACATCTTAAAATGGGCATACTCTAGTTAAATTACCTCAATTTCTATAATTACAAGGAGAGGATTGATATACAAATGAATACAATGATCGAATGATTCATAAAAGTTGGTAAGACCTATTATTTTTGTGAATCATTTTCAAAAAACTTTAAATAATTATGAAGGGTCAAACAGAGAAGCTCAAGATAACTTGTTTGAAGTGATCCCTAAATTGATAATTGTAGAGGACAATAAATCTTTGAAATTAATAATTAATCATAAAAACAAATTTTTTTAATATAATCAATTAAAGAATTATATTATATTTTTATAAAATAAAAATAAACATGCAATTAATATTTTTGCATACCTTTGATCTCTCAGATCATGCATCCATAATATTCTTAGTTTTCTATCTTTAATATATTCATTTTTACATGCATGTATAAGTTTAGTTTTGATTAAGTAAAAATAGGTTTTAAAGGACTCAAAATCTTTTACAAAGTACCCAACAACAAGGAAAAGAAAGCCTTCATGAAACTGTGCAACAAAGTAGGAAAAAAGGACAACAAAAAGACAACACTAGGACAGTTATAAGGTCTTTAATAAATCTATAGCATGATTAGCACGGATATTCATGTTCACGACAGAGGCTCTCAGCTCATCAATTTCTTTGCCATCCATAACCTCAGTCATTTTAGAGTTGGCCCTTGTGCGTCTGCTTGGACCCTAATCCTCTTTCATATCCTTGGAGCCCTAAGTTCTCCCCTGATCCAACTTATCCAATAGATTCTTGATATTCTAAGCAACAGCCTTTGGAATGGAGTAACACTAGTCAACAAGTTTCTTTATTGCATTCTCAGTACTCTCCACTTTGTTTCCCACCACATCTAGCTTTTTCCACAATTCCTTCATCGTTTCTTGCATGTATAAGTTTAGTTACAACATGCTTTCTTCTCAATTAATCCTTTATTTTTCCAATAAATTTCTCATCTAAATTATTTTAATAGATATAAGAATAATATTTATCTTTATTTAGAAAATTCATCATATAATGACAAATTTAAATTTGAAACCCTGGTTGTTCAATTTGTCATTTTCTTCCAATTTTCTATAATCAAATTTTTCTTATATTAGAAAGGGTTTTAAAAGAGTACAATCATAATAATTTTCTAGATATTTCTAAAATTTTCCTCAATCAAGTTTTCTTGATCAATAAGTTCTCCTTTTCAAAATCTACAACATAATTTTTTATCCAAAAATAATACAATAAATTAATAAACATTATGCAAGCACCCAAGAAGACATGAAGTAGATAAATCTTTTAATAAGATTCTACAATGGGTTTTCAAATCCTACTTCAAAACAACAACTAAAATTTGAGATAGTCTATGAATATATCCAAATTCAACCCCTCTAAAACTTTCAACATTTTTTTTGCTTCGATTCTAAATTTTGCTCCCCAAAACCTATGTGTCTCTCAAATGAACTACAAACCCTCTAATAAAGAACCATAACCCTAACTAAGGTTTCTGTTCTCCAATATTCAAAGACACTAAATTTATTAAAATTATTAATATTTTAATTGTTTAATCCTTTCATGCACACTTAACTTCTACACACACACACACACACACACACACATTTCTATTTTATTTTCCTCCACTTTATTAATTAGTGAAAGCACTATTTAAAGCAGAGTTTACTATTTAAATTATTAATAATAATTAAAATTTATTATTTAATTGCAACTTTAATTTAATTATTATTAATTAACTACTTACAATAAAATAATATTAAATCTTTAATCTTTTAATATTTTAATTATCTTTTTATCCAACTTCTTAAATTCTATTAAATTAATTTTTTTAAACTGAAGAACACATTTAATTAATTAAATATTATCATATTTTAATTTCTTTTTAAACAAATTTCTGAATTAGACTTCTGAATCAAGTCTTTTAAATTAAAGCACATATTTAAATAGTTTTCAATTAATTAGATATTCTTATATTTTAATATTTTCTCTTAATCAAATAATATTTAATAATTTTGAATATTATATGATTAACCCAAATATTATAATTAAATCATTTACCAAATAAATCACATAGCTAAATCCACATAAAATCAACATTACCAAAACTAGTCAAACTCAAAATTAAACAACACAGGCAAATATAAACTCATAAGTTTAAAAAGGTTGGAAAGTCACATACATGTCCTCCTTCTTAGGACAAGTAATTAAAACTATGGTTGGGATTGGACTTGAACATTATCTTCCCATTCTTACTGTTGAGTTATTGCGGTAGGGCATGCTTATCCTAGCAATTCAGGGAAGTCAATGCCTGATACCTGCAAAACTATATAAAAGATGAGCATGTACATGTGCATATATATCTAAGCTAATCAGACAATGACGGGGAGTGGTATATTGTGTAGATCTCGACTAGCAGGTGACTATGACTCCCTCCCTTAACCATATCAAACATGTCAAACATAAATATAAAACAAACACACACACCATACACACAAGTATGAGGTAAGTATAATAGTAAATCCTAAATATAAATAACATCACATTCTAACATGAACATCTCATCATCCTGAGGACATAATAAACATTTTTCTAAGACACGCCATATGAAATCATCATGAAAGTAATTTCATTAACTAACTAAGAGCAATTAAAGCATCACCATTGCACGTAGGAAATTGTTACAACTTGACATATTCAATTACTCAACATATCAAAGTACTGCATTTCAAATATCAATTAAGGGCTAACACATCTATAGAAAAGTCATATAGAACTTTAACAATGAAGTATACAATGATAGCAAAGGAGGGGTATTACACATAGCTTTAGATGAGTCATTAAATTACTAGAAGAATAATTCATGAGTATAAAATATAAAAAATAAATGTTTGTGCCCTCTCATAGATTTTGTGGTCTAATAGATTTGGTTGAAGGTTAATTTTTTCCTAAAGTGATGTTGTGTTTGTTTCTTGAAGATCATGTAAAAAAATCAAGGTTCTTTTAACATGTGGTACCAAAAATCCAATTCCAACACTAGATTGACGAGAAAAGCCCTTAATAAAGGATGAGACCCGAAAGAAAGTGATAAATAATGGTGAAACTAGGTAAAGTAGTAAAGAAATTACAAGCTATGATAGGGTAGAAGACTTATTATGAAATAGGATGAAAGAGGTTTACTATGGAGAAAATAAAAAGGCGTTCAACTATAATCAAGAGGATTGAGAAGAGAAAGAGTTGGTTCACATGGTGTTATTTCATATTATTTCCCCATGTTACTTACTTAAGGCACCATCGAAGTGGTTTTCACCAAAGGATGTTTGTTTTTTTTTTTGTTACTTATTTTCTCCTTTATCCTATTTATTTCATATTTTTGACATTTTTTAAAGATGAAGTGGGATAGTCTTAAGGGATAGATACAAAACTTGTGAATGTGTGTGCTATTGATAGGATCTTTACATGGTTTACCTTTTGAAGTGGCCAACTGATATGTTCTAAATTCATTAGTTGTAATGATGATGTAAGGATCTAGTCAGTCAAGATAAAAATTGCCCTTTTCTCTTGATCTTATTGTCCACATTACAAGCTTGCCTTTTTCAAATATATGTGATTTGTATTTGTGATTATAATTATAACATATATTTTGCTAGTAATCTTGGAGATGACTAAGAACAATTTAACACATATTTATCCAGCAACTCTAGGTTTTGAAGGTAGGATACTCTATATTATTTTTCATCAATGAGATTGCATAAGGGAACTTATAGAGAAGATAGCTTAACCTCAATGGGTAAAATGGAATCATATTCATAGACAAGGGAATATGGTCTGGTGCTTGTAATATTGTGAATGCTAGTCTAATAAGACCACAAAGCAATATTTAGACAAATATACCAATCAAAAGAAACTTCACTAGAAAAATTCTTAAGGACTTGGAGAATAGTTTTACTAGAGGACTCAACTTGATTATTGACCTAATGGTAGAGAAGTTGTGGAAAAGTGAAATTGGGTATGGAATTTATCAAAATATTCATTAATATCCTTTTTTTTTAAAGCACACACATTATCTATGACAATGGAAAGGAGAACAACATACCCACAAATTGTATATTTAAGGATAAATATAGCTATTTACTTATTTTTAACTTGTGCTTAGGGGATTACTCTGTTCAACTTTATGAAGTACTAAGTGGTAGAAATAAGGAATTTGTGGTCATTAGAGGAAGGGGTGGATCATACCCACAAGGTTGAGTCCATGTTTGTAAAAGGGTTGAGTTGTACAAATATGTCATAACTATTATATGGCTACATATATTAAGTCTTTATACATATGATATTATTTTCATTTATTCAAAAACTAGTATGCATCATTCTTCATAATCGACCAATAGTAACTAGATATAATTATTCTTAGCGACAAGTATACCACTAGAGTAAGCCTACATATACCTTCATGTACCTTTTTCAAGGTTGTTTGGGCTTCATCAAGCTTAAAAATCTAGGGAGAGTACCATCATGACCTCAATAATATGAGGTATTAGTAATATTGTTGTATAGGGGGCTTGGGAAATGAAGGTTATGTTATTATTATTAGAGGAGATCGAAGGAAATGTGTTGTTGTAAAGGTAGGTGTAAATGTAATAATACTAATGGGAATAACTACTAGCTATGTGATAAATGAGTTAGGATTGAGGGACATTATAGAAGGGGATCAAACAATGTTCCACCAAGAGGTCAGAGTTTATTGAGTTTTGTAGCATATCAAGACATATGCAATTATTGTCACGGCATTGAAAAGTCTTGTTATTTTCACTTGGGGATTTTCTCAAAAAGATTATGGAAAAGTGTGATTTGAAATAAGTAACCATTCATTTATAGAGAATAAGATTACATGATCCACTTATTTGATGGAGAACTGAGAATCAACATAAAAATGTATCTCTGGGATCCTCCATTGTACTAACATGCTAAGAGCATTAATGAGTGTCTCATATTTTTTAATATTGTCGGTACAAAGTTATCTTAATTGGAGTTTCATAGGATTGCAATATCTTTGTGGTGTAATAGAGAGGATACCGCACTTATCCATATGTTGAAAAAAACCCATCAAAATATAGTTTTTATGGTTGTATGGGTGGTATTGAGAGGCCTATATCATCTAGAAATCTTGAAACTAGTGTGTTGGTTCCTCAAATTGTTGGTTGCAATCGTATGAGGTTGTTACTCAATTCTAGGATATTCAACATAATTTGGCCAATGAATGGGTTTGATTCTTTGAGAATCAAATACCCCTTCTCTTTAGGCCCTACAAAAGCTAACTGGGTGTACCTTCAATATGATCTTTCAAAATGATTCAATGCTTTTGAATGAATGCTTTCAAATGATACTTTTGAAAATGGAAAGAAATCTTTCAAGGATAAATCACCATTATGAAATAAATGTTTATGGAGTACTTTTATGTGATTTGAAGAATATAAATGGGTATGTCCATGCACAAAAATTGGGCAAAGAACTTCACCAACTATAACTATAGATCAACTTAAGAGAAATATGCAAGACCAGTCCTTAATACAACATTGGGAAAATGGAGTCAATCCTCACATAGTCTTATTATCAAACCCTGTAGAGACAACATGCACACCATCAACTACTAGACAAAGAACTTGAAATAAAAATCCTAGTCTAAATGACTTTAACCCCAACTAAAGGAGACCATTTAGACAGATATTGCATTACATGAAATATCTGATAATCAAGATCATGTACTAATTTCATTCCATCAAATAGTAGTTTGAATCCAAGAGGACAATGAAGAATTCAAGTAATTTGGAAAACCAAATACCTAGATTGAGAATAAAGAAAGTATCTTTGTATTGATTTCAATATAAGGAAATACAATAGAACAATATTAGTTGCATATACTAGCAAGGAAATTTCATAAGATTCAATATAGTCTATTTCATCTATAATAATATGTTTCTTCTATATCTATCAACCTATATATATATATAAGGCAGGGGCCCTAGCTTGGTTGACTAAATCTTCCCTATTGTAGGGGGTTGGTCACGGGTTCTAGTCTCCCCCGTCCCCGTGGTACTGGTGGGCGTGTCACGCCAGCGCTACTAGTCACGTTAAAAAGTTTACTAAGCGCACTGCAGTTTATAGGGGGGGTCGTGTTGCACCCGATTCCTGCAGTCTAATAATTTAAAAAAAAATAAATCTATATATATATATATATATATATATATATATATATATATATATATATATATATATATATATATATATATATATATATATATATATATATATATATATATATATATATATATATATATATATATATATATATAGAGAGAGAGAGAGAGAGAGAGAGAGAGAGAGAGAGAGAGAGAGAGAGAGAGAGAGAGAGAGAGAGAGAGAGAGAGAGAGAGAGAGAATGGTCTCGGTACCCCTCTCATAAAAGTGAAGGGGTGCAACAAAGATACATACCTCTCAAAAGATAACTATCTTAACTAATTACATTAGTAATCATATCTTCATAAAAATTATAAACTAAAAACATCTTAAATATTTGATGGTTATTCAACCTGATCCACGTCCTCTTCTTCATTAGTTGTTGTGTCTATTGGTGCCACCTTAGGGATAGTCATGTAATCATTCACCCATTTTTCAATTTGAACATGTGTTGGCCATGTGAATTGGAATAATTCTGGGATGAATGTCTACAAGTCCAACCATTTCTTCCCTTGGGAAACTCTCACATCCATTTAGAACTTGGTGAATTTATTTTCCACAGTAATCATCTTGTGGACAATAATTAATGAAATGCATCCAGTTGAAAACCATTTTCTCCTTTAAACTTGGTCATGGTTTTTTGTACCAGCACTATCAACTCATTTCTCTGACTCGATTGGGACCAAGAATAGTATGCATTTTTTAATAATCCCATGAAGAATTTGACATGATGAGGGCCCATGTGCTCAACTGACATTGGCCTATTATTTTGGCCACTAGGCATGAAGTGTGCAATTTCCCTATATCTAGAAAATTTAATTATCCTCTAATAATCTATCTTGAACTACTCTTTATTAATCTTAGTGAGATCTTGGGTGCTTAAGTCAAAACATTCTCTGATTCATTACTTGGTAATAACTAGCAAGGGCATCCTATCTTCTTTTCTTATTATTCTGGTTGTTGGTTCATATTGTTGTACTAGGATGTTCGTGAGCTCAATGTCTATAAATACATTTGACACAATGATTTAACTTAAGTCTAACCTCCATGGATCATTTATAGACTCATTGTCATCCTTGTTAACATAAAACTACCAAAATAGGGACCTACTATAAATTGGGAGACTAGCAGGTCTAAATCCTCTCAATTAATCAGTGAAAACCCCTATAGCGTCAGTGGAAGAAGAAATAGGAAATATATATAAAAGCATTTTCTGAATGACTTTCTCCACATTGTCTTTCTAGCACTAACTTCCCTTTTAAGTAGCATTTTGATTTTTAGAAAAAGGAAACTTGAATTAGGGTAGAGAATTAAACTTATTGCTTTCCCAGGTTGTAGAAATCTCCTCACACTAGCTTTCTTTCTCTCTAAAAATTTTCAGCTTTAGACATTACTTTGCATGAAATTTTTAGTTTCTTTCTTTATAATAATATGTTTCTTCTATATCTATCAACCTATATATATATATACATATATATATATATATATATACATATATATATATACATATATATATATACATATATGTATATATATATATACATATATATATATACATATATATATATACATATATGTATATATATATATACATATATGTATATATATATATACATATATGTATATATATATATACATGTATATATATATATATATGTATATATATATATGTATATATATATATATATGTATATATATATATGTATATATATATATATATGTATATATATATATATATATGTATATATATATATACATACATACAGAGAGAGAGAGAGAGAGAGAGAGAGAGAGAGAGAGAGAGAGAGAGAGAGAGAGAGAGAGAGAGAGAGAGAGAGAGAGAGAGAGAGAGAGAATGGTCTCGGTACCCCTTCTCATAAAAGTGAAGGGGTGCAACAAAGATACAAACCTCTCAAAAGATAACTATCTTAACTAATTACATTAGTAATCATATCTTCATAAAAATTATAAACTAAAAACATCTTAAATATTTGATGATTATTCAACCTAATCCACATCCTTTTCTTCATTAGTTGTTGTGTCTGTTGGTGCCACCTCAAGGATAGCCATGTAATAATTCACCCATTTTTCAATTTGAACATGTGTTGGCCATGTGAATTGGGATACTTCTAGGATGAATGTCTACAAGTCCAACCATTTCTTCCCTCAGGCAACTCTCACATCCATTTTATAGTAGATGAATTTATTTTCCATGGTAATCATCTTGTGGACAATAATTAATGAAATGCATCCAATTGAAAACCATTTTCTCCATTAAACTTGGTCATGGTTTTTTGTAGTAGCACTATCAACTCATTTCTTTGACTCAATTGGGACCAAGAATAGTACGTGTTTTTTAATAAACCCATGAAGGATTTGACATGATGAGGGCCCATGTGTTCAACTGACATTGGCCTATTATTTTGGCCTCTAGACATGAAGTGTGCAATTTTCCTATATCTAACGAATTTAATTATCCTCTAATAATCTATCTTGAATTACTCTTTATTAATCTTAGTGAGATCTTGGGTGCTTAAGTCAAAACATTCATTGATTCATTACTTGGTAATAACTAGCAAGGGCATCCTATCTTCTTTTCTTATTATTCTAGTTATTGGTTCATATTGTTGTACTAGGATGTTCATAAGCTCAATGTCTATAAATACATTTGACACAATGATTTAACCTAAGTCTAACCTCCATGGATTATTTCTAGGCTCATTATCATCCTTGTTAACATAGAACTACCAAAATAGAGACCTACTATAAATTGGGAGACTAGCAGGTCTACATCCTCTCAATTAATCAATGAAAACCCCTATAGTGTCAGTGGAAGAAGAAATAGGAAATATATATAAAAGCATTTTCTGAATAACTTTCTCCACATTTTCTTTCTAGCACTAACTTCCCTTTTAACTAGCATTTTGATTTTCAGAAAAAGGAAATTTGAATTAGGGTAGAGAATTAAACTTATTGCTTTCCTAGGTTGTAGAAATCTCTTCACACTAGCTTTCTTTCTCTCTAAAAATTTTCAGCTTTAGACATTACTTTGCATGAAATAATTGATCTTCTTTAATAGTTAGTCATGCTTGTTTCTCATTAATTTCACATTCATGAGCTCACACTTTTCACACATGTGTCTACTTCACAATTTCCCTTAAACTATCAACTCAAACATTCCTCTGAATTAATATATCATACTTTGAGTGATCTAAATTGATGTCCTTTATTGATTTAGCTCTTTTAGAATGCTAAAAAATCACTCTCACATTTTTTCGAGCTTTCTCTGATGCTCCTTCTGAAACTCTAAACTTTCACAACCTCATAACTGTTGGGAAATATTGTCTATGCTTTAACAAAAAATCACTACTTTGCATAATCTATACTTCATCACCTTTGAAATAGCGAAGAATAACTTTTTCACATGGTACTAATTTCGCTCTCCCTAAAATAAAAAAGTTTCAATATTTCACAAGTACCTTTCCACCACTTCTTTAATATGGAGAACAACACAATTTTTCCAATTTTGGTTGAGAAATTTGAAATTAGTTGTAAATTTAAGCAAACAAATTTTAGGGTCTACCAGTGGCTCTTTCTGGGGACATATGCTTATTTTAAGCATAATGAGATCTCAATTATCTCTAGAGGAGTATACCAACACGAAATGCATCAATATATATGCCCTCTATCAAAAACTTTGTGTTGTTCATGCAAAAACATCCCCATTCTAGAAATATCATCTTTGCCTCCTATATTCAGGAAATGTTCTTCATAGTTATCTTTTACAAACACTAATAGGTTTAGAATTAGATAATGATGTTTGGGATTCCAACACAAGTTAATCCTTCCCTTTTCTTTCTTTTTATTAGTATCCAACAAAGCACTCGTAACAACATTCTGCTTGTCACAAAGATGTTTTAAATAGGCTATGTATTCTAGATGTCGTGGATAACTTCTGATATTGTAGTCCTCATTTTTTTTCATATGTAATAGGAGACAGATTCCCATACTTCCTTTCACATATCTATTGTAAAATGTATTCTTAGTTGACTTATTCATGGTTTATTTCTTTTGACAACTATATCACTTTGGCTTATAGTGTCATTCATGCTCCTTTGTTGATCATTTACACTAGGCTCTACCATATCTATTAGATTTTGTACCACATACTCTGTGAGGACTTTTATCTTTGGATTGTCACAATTTGGACACTCTTCCTCATATGATAATGCATGTTGAAAGTTTTTTTCTTTCTCAAGACTACTTTCTGCATAATTCCTTGTGGGATGTTTTTTGCTTATTTGTTCATGATTATGGATTGCATAATAATTGGGACCATATGTGAAACTCGTTGTGCAATTAGGAAAAGGGATCCCACACTCTAGAATTGGGCATCTTTGTAGACACCTAGAAGAACAAATCTCATGTAGTTCTAGGTTAGGAGTCTAGTCGATCAACATTGTTTGAGATCAAGAAGCTAGGAAGTCAAAGTTTATACAAAAGGCCAAAAGTGGGCACATGTGCATCCTTGAAAGGTGCAATAAGTGCATGGACATAACTATCTCCCCTTCTAGCACATGGGCATATAGGCACACTAGGAATACATATGCACCCCCACAGGGTATGCCAGGTGCACCCTTCTAGTCTTGCACACCTATAAATATGATTCCCCCCCTATTGCACTCATTTTCATTCCTCATCTTCTAAATGTCTCACCCTTGCAACTTGAAAAACTATGCTAACTCCAAATCCAAACACTAAGGTCAGTTTTTAGTGCACCTTGTGCACACTCAGCGGTGCACATTGTGTAGCATGTGTGCCTCTTGCGCATATGCACAAAGTCCACTCTCTTCTGCAAGAAAACCTATGCATGTTGCACACCTGACACGTGTGCATAGGTGCGTAACTGTGTAAAACATCATTATGGTGCTGGGAAATGCATTGAGCACACCTGTGCTAGGTGCGTTAGTGTACCAAATTAAGTTTCTACTAATTTCTGTCAAGTTTCTCCTTGTCTCGACAGTTTTTCCACTAGTCTAGTCTAGTCATCAAGTGTCTTTTTGATCTTTCGACAAAGGTACACTAACATTTGTCTTTTGTGTAGGTTGAATTGACATCTTTTTCATCATCCATGGTAGCAAAGATCACACCCAAGCCAATGACATTCAAGTTTCAAGGTAAACCAAAGAAGTCTTGATTCATTGACAAGTACTCAAAGTTTTGTGACTTATAATTGGGACACATAGTCTGGAATGCATTGTTGCTCCTATGAAACAAGTTGAGGAAGAGGTTGAAGATGATCTCATCATTGATTAACAGTGGGTTGGTAAATACAACCTCACACCTTGTGTTTTAACAATCCTCCAAATTGATTATGGTGTTAGCTCACCACTATGTGCCCTAGGAGAAGGTAGTAAAAAACATTATTGGAGAAATCATCCTAGACATTTGCCTAGATAACATTGAAAAGTTTTTCCACCTCCCAACCATAGACCAATATTAGAAAATAATTTATGATATAGAAGACCGATGATATAGGGAGAATGAACGAGAGGCCAAAGACTTGATGAAATACCTTCTCGATGAACCCCCTCCTAACAAAAGAGCTTGGAAAGTGGACATGACCCAGGGATATATGATAGATGACACTGGCTACTACATAGTCCTTCTAAGAAGATTCATGGGGCTCCCCATGGTAGGTCATTTGATGACAAGGATGGTTCACTTTATAGAAACCATCAAGAAGAGAGGCCTAAAGATTGTATAGGGCACCATTATAAGCAACTCTCTAGATGAGAAACTCATCTCGGTAAAGTAGGATCCATGATTTTATATGATTTCCTATGTGGTCTACTTGTTGGTAGCCTGACCAACCAACTATTCTAGATTGGTGAAGAGGAGAAGTATGCAGGATCCAAATGCATGACCTTATGTAGTGTACCCCAGGCTGGTACAAAAGAAGTTCCCAAATAGAAGTCCAGAATATAGAATAGTAAAATAATGCTTTTATTTTTGCCATAATCTAATTCCTAGAAGGAGATTATGCGAAGAGGATATATCTGGAGGTAGCCTCCAAAATAATGCATATGGATGCATACTTCATCCAATTCAATATGTTCACATACATCCAGGTAGTTGTGACCCTCTTATGCCCTAAGAAGCTTCCACATTATGCATTAGATAGGTTGACACTACTTGAGATTGCCAGAAAATTGGCTTTGATCTATGGATGAGGAAGGAAGATGCATAAGAAAAGTATCACACGATATTTTTGTCTACAAAAAATAAAAATAGAAATAGAAAACCAAAAAAATGATGAAAAATCAAGAATGAAGGTAAAACAAGGTTGTTTTGCCCCAAGGTGGGCGCCAAAAATGCGTGCATAATATGTGTCACACTCTATAAACCATTATACTCAAGAATACCCATGAAAGAGAGCATCTAAAGAGGTGGCTTATAAATCTCTATCTGATGTGCAAAGGTGCAAGTAGTGAAATTGTGGCTCTCAAATGAATGAAGCTATGCAATCCTTGCAAGGTGCACCATAAAATGAGAGATTCGAAGAGTAGAGGCAATGAGTGCCAATATTTAAGAATCCTCAAATGGGCATGCAATGCAAGTGCAAAGTAAATTGAGATGAAATTCAAGATGCAAGATAACAAAATGAAGAGTTACAAAACCACTATTTAGACTAGGTGAGCTAATCTAAAGCATAAAAGAAAAGCTAAAATAAGGATGCCATGGTACAAGAACAAGAAAGAAAATATGAGATGCAGATGCAAGAGTACTCCAAGTTCTTCAAATATCCAAAAGTCACGAAGAAAACTTGTAACATAATGTTAGCATGAGAGTTTATGAATAGAGAATGAGGAGAGATCCCTCCTTTTAAAGATAAATGGATGGTAGGGATTAAGAGTAAGAAAAGGCATAATCAAGGGAGGATAATGCATCTTGAGTGATCCATGTGTACAAGCATCTCCACCATTCACAATCAACATTGACTTTTGAGAGGGAAAGAAATGTGTGGAGGAGAATTAAAGTTATTTAAAAAATAGAAGATTCCTCTCACATAGAAAGTCGTACATTCATGTGTAGACAAATATGTCTTTTTAAAAAATTTTAAAATAGGAATAATGCTTTATGTGTGCACACTTGGGATAAGTGGGAAGTAGGGATTTTATTTATTAAAAGAGAGAATGTTCTTTCAATTAAATAAAAGACTTAAGATAAGGTGGTCAAACAATAGGTTATAATCAAATAAATAGTTTTTTGATGATTTGATAAAAAATAAGGAATAGATAAATTATGCAAAATTGATAGAAAGGGGGTTAATAGTCTAGATGACCATTTTTGGATGATTACAAAGGTAGCCTCTAGAATAATCTGTATGGGTGCATACTTCATCCAATTCAATACATTCACGTACATCCAGGTAGTTTTTGACCCTCTTGTACCCTAAGATGCTTCCATGTTATCCATTAGATAGGTTGATATTGTTGGAGATTGCCAGAAAATTGGCTTCAGCCTATGACAAAGTATGGAAGATGCATAAGAAGACACAAATATAGTCGATCACAATTGGGGCTTTCGAGGTGAAGCAAAAGCAAGATATATCCACCTACGAAGTTGAATAAGACCAATACCCCTTAGATGATTATCGGGTGCCCTGCCCCTAATTTGAAAAAATTGGGATGATCCAACATCTAGTGGAAAAGGAGTTCATAATTAATGTAGTCATCAAAGAGAACTACATAGATGAATATGATATTCAAATCAATAACTATTATAGGATGAGTCTGACTCTAGCAAAAAGGGCACTCAGCTTGAGTATACCTTAAAGGTATGGAACAATGATAACTTTGATGTACTGGAACCTCTTTACAATAGGAACAAAATATTTGAGCGCCCAATAATGAATGTGAAGATTAGTAGAGAGGAGAATGATGACATCCAACATCACGCAAGGCATATCATCCAACTCACCAAGGACTATGTTAGGAAGCCTTTCTCTTTGGAGCTAGTACCTAATGCACCAACCCTACAAGTACCTACAAGGCCCAAGAAAGGAAAAGGACCAAGGTCACCATACTCACATATCAGGAGAAGTCCTTGGTCAGGCTAGAGACCATATATAAGCATGAATGTGAAGTGGCATACTTTTGCAGTAATAGGGGAAGAAGAAAAGAAAGTCTACTAAATTAGAGGACACATAGTCCAAAGAGGCTACAACACAAAAAGAGGCATCCCCGTGGGTGTCAAAGAAGCCAAGAACCAAAATGGTGGTGGTCAGAGTGAAGAAGAAGAAATAAAATAAGAAAGGCACTCCTTCTCCTTAGATTCTAGAAAATATACCCGAAGGATGAAGATCAAGAAGAAGAGATTGAATATCTCTCATTAAACAAGAGGACCCAATCGACAAGGGTCACTTAAGAAGAAAGGAGTTCAAAATGTATGCCCCCAACCATCCAAGAATAACCTATTTAGATCAAAGAACATGAATCCATTGATCAAGAGAAGGAAGGATGGACTAAATACATAGAGGGGGATTGGTCGAACATGTTTGATCTTTCATAATTTGACTTCATGCCCACATGGAATCATTTGGAGGGAGGTGTAATAAAGGACACACCACATAGGGAATCACTAGTAAATTATTGGAATCAATTACCTCCACTCCCAGAAGGGTCATTGGGCATACCTCCCCCACCTCCAGCGACTCCACCATTGGCACCTCCTCCTCCATAAGAACATGATTGCACTTGGTTTCCTCCCCTAATCACTGAGCCTAAGAGCCAAACATCAGAAGTGGATGATTTTATGCAAGTGCATGCAAATGAGGTTTTAGAAGAGGGGCATATTACCAAGACAAGAGAATAGAGACCATCGACGATAGAATTAGGGCCCTTACCTTTAAGAACCGCAGTGACCACCCCAGTAGTAGAACCTCTATGAGTAGAAAAGACCCCAAAGAGGAGCAATAAGAGAAAATGACCATCTTTTGAGACAAAATCATCATCTAGGAAATATATGTTTCATATGAGTACTACTCTGGCATGGTTGAAGCAAGAAGTTTGAATTATCAAAGTAGGTATGTGGAGTATACCAAGGAAGAGGGATTAAAAGCACTAACAAAGGTAGTAAGAGAACCATTGCCCATCCAAGGAGATTCTAAGTGACTGGCCTTCGTCATGAAGAACTAGAATGATGACTTGATTGCACGTATCACCATTCCTCCTCCCTATACAAATATAGAAGATATCACTCCAAAGGACTATTAAGTGAAGGAAGTAGCATTAGGGAAGGCCACTGCAAACATGACTAAAGTTTTGACTATCATGGACCTCAATAAAGTGTTTTGACACTTAGACAAGGATGAGGCAAAGATTTTGGAATTGAGAAAACAAAATAATTTGTTGTGGGAATATGTAAACGAGATAGTAGGTCCTCTAGACCTCAATTATTTTGAGATCACCTTAGTAGCTTCCCTTGACAAATGAGCTCTGGCCCCACTACAAAATAATTAGTTTTTTGATGCATGTAAGAGATGGTATCACAATTTTAAGGGTAGGGGTGTGCAAATAATTGAGGCAAACATGAACTTGCTACACAATATTCAGATGAATGTTGATAGGTTGGTTACAGTGGTTGACCAAGATTTTTGATTGATGGACGAAGTGGCCACCTGGACCAATAACTTGGAAGCATTGCAGACCATTAAGGGTCAAAGATATTGGATGTTGTTAGACATATGTTCAATGAAGGAATTTGATAAAATAGATGACTCGATTAAGAAGATAACATTTGGTAATAGGGTCATGATTGGGGTATACGAAGATATTGAGGATATGAAGAAGAGGACTCTAGATCAAATTTTGAAGGCAAACAAATATTATAGTGTTGTTAGCTTGGAGATTTTTGGAGACAACTCTAGGTCATAATTATGTTTAGTTGAAACAATTGTACAATAGTTTCAAGCATAATTTGAAGCATTTTCATTTTGAAGATGATGTTAAGGGCATCTTCAAGACTAAGGAGGCACTAAGAGAGTTGGACTTCAAGCTAGAATAATTTAGTGGAATTAGACAAGAGGTTAGTGAGTACAGCTGGGAAGTAAGGACTAAATATGAGTCTCTAGACTTACTAGATACTCAAGATATTATTGACATTATTCAAAAATTCAAAGCGACATATCCAAACATCATTTTGGTAGAAGGGGCAAATACCCAGATGCTGAAAACTAAAATTTTGGGACTTAGAATTTTTTGTCAATTTTGGTCTTGTCACCTCTGAAGGTGCATAGGTGTGCTCATTGCAAAGGTGTGCAAGTGCACCAACCATTTTGGATAAGTTGTGCTAGCATCAATAATTAACTACCAATTCCATTTTTTAAGCGCTTCATGCACCAAAAATGCATTTTGGTGGTAGTCTAACTGGTAGAGACTTACAATGAAGGTCAAACTCACATATACAAAAGTGCTATAGACTCCCGGATCATCCCAAGTCTCCTCTCTTCTTATATTCTTTTTGTTTTGGTTTTTTTGAGTCATGTAAAGATCCATGCACTATGTAATTAATAAAATAAAGAGTGCATGCCTACCTACTTAGCACCTTGTTAGGAGTCTCTCTGTACATAATTTGCTTAAAATTGGTGATTTTAGCATGTTTTTTGTAAGGAACAAAAAATGCATTAAGGACGGGGTTTCCTATTAATAAAAATATGTAATATGTATTCAAGGTTGACATTTTGATGCAATAAGTATGCTATTTGTGCTCTCATTCTGTGTGTAGTGTTTCTTGCTGGAGTGTGTGTTTCCTTTATAAATTTATGTTCATGAATAGTGATGGAGCTAAAAAAATTATTATGTTTTGATTCTTGTGTGAGCTTTTAGTTTTAGCATTTTTCATTTGCTAAAAAATTCCTTTGTTGTGACAAATTGGAGAAAGGATCACCTCCAAGTTCTTGCATAGCAATTTGTCTCGTGTGTATGCACTCTTCGTGGCTATACAATTTGATGAATTGTGAAACATCTTATGATTTTCATTGTTTCATTTGACCATTGCATTAGTGGAGTTAAAGATGCATTGCTCCTAATTTCATTGGTTTATTCTGGATCTCTTTTGAAAATTTAGTTTGCAAATGCATTGTTGCTTTGACTTATGTCTATTAGGAATTTCATTTTCAACAATTTCCATTAATTTCTTGTTACCCTAACTCTGTTATTTGGTTTTGAACATGTGGTTAGAATAGGATTTTTTATGGTTGCATTTTTAGAACTTGAATTCATCATAAAAAAAAATAGAAATCACAAAAAATACATTGGTTTGTGGTAGCATTTCTTCAAAGTTTTGTAGGATTTATAGATAGAAACAAAGTCCTTCTTGTGAATATTCACATTTATCTTCAATTGAGCTACCTCCTAGGTTGAAAAACAACCATATGGAACCTTGGAGTTTTTTAATCTAATAATCTTTTCAATAGAGAAATTCATAAGGATTTCTATTATTGTCGCAATGTAAAATGACTGCTCAACAAGTATCTCAGGGTTTAGAGCCCATTTTCTATCTTCATCAAATATCATTCTTCCATATATTGGTGCATTCTTAATATATGAATTTGGAAAAAAAAAATTTAACTTTATTTTAAATACTTTTTTGATACTCAATTTCTAATAATTCTAAAATTTAATCTTTACTAAGAGAGTAGTTCTCCTCATTCCTTAGTTCATTTGATCCCATCCTACTTTGGTTGAGTTCATGCTTCCTTTTGGTGTTCATGCTTGCATCTTCCTTTAATGTTACTTATCTTTTCAACCAACTTAAGTGAAAAATCATTACCAATTTATGGATCATGAATTTTTTTTTGATATCCTTTGGCTATGGTTTTTATATTCAAGAATTTCTCTAGCCAAACTTGTGCAATTTTCATGGGTTCATGGGAAATATATTATTTTCTTCTTCTCTTCATATTTGTGGTGTTTTTCTTGAGGATATGTATGTGTTTCTTACCTCATAAAGTTGTGCAGTCATACCTTTTCTTACCATACCCTTCTTCCTTCCCATTTTTTTGAAAGACGCGTGGAAACAATCTTTCAAACTATATCCATGATGAAATACTTCATGAGGGTAAAGCTCCATATCTTCTTCTTGCATCTCTCTTTAAGGTCTTAGCAAAAGGTATCATCAAACTACATTCCTCATTTACCTAGTCTAGTTCACAAAGTTGTAAAATGTGTGTAAGTGGTACACTGGCGATCCCTACCATTCTCCATTGAATTAATTCATGACGTTAAATAAATTTATACTCAACTTGTCTAGTTTATAATTGAATCTCCTAATGTCCAATGGCCCGTTTCCATTAGGAAAAACATTATTTTAATTAATGGGTGACATTATAATAGGATGGGATATTAGGTAGTCCTTGAGTTTCTAAAAGGCTTGTTGGTATTTTTCATCCATCTAAAAGAAACATTTTTACGTAACATACAATTCAATAGATGACACTTGTTAGCTAGCTATGCTATAAGTATTGTGTGGATTGTTGTTTCCCTTGTAGATATTGTAGCTAATTAGTATTCCTAAGTGGGGGCATCTTAACTATATATTTAACTTATATTGGATCTACCTCTTTACTATTATGAGAGACAATGTATCTTAGGAGTTCATATGAACTCACTCCAAAGAAACCGTTTCTTTTAATTTAGTCTCACTTTATATTTTCTAGGTTTTGTGAATATCATGTTTAGAACATATGAGGGATATTCTCTTAGATTGATTTTCATAAAATCTTAGTGATACAGTCCTCAATTATTGTATGTATTGTGTCATGAAATATATTGGTAATAGATCTATGATATATACCTCTTACATTTTTAAGGAAAAATGACATGGTATCCCAAAAGTAAGTACCCCAAGGACATGTGAAAGTTGTCTTATATTTTTTGTTAGGTGTGATTTGTATTCGATCATAGTTATAAAATTTACTAATAAGATATAACATTTCACGACAATCTACAAGGTCAAAATTAATATCATTTTTAGTAAAGTCATCCTTAGGAAAAAATTTATTCTAGAATATATGTACATATTTGAATTTCTTGATAGGTTTGGTAATAAATATAAGGTTGAAAACTCCCCTTTCATATTAACTAGGTCTAATGAATCCAACATCCTATCTTCTTTTGAGGTTCAACTCAACGCTATAATATGTGGATACATCTTTTGTAGTTATATTTGATTAGTTTAAGCTTGGTGTTTAGCCATGTGTTGCACAAAAAGTTCAAGATATGATTAAGGTGTATAACCAAGGAAAAATAGATTCTTACTTGGTAAAGAACTTAGGAAATTCACGTTCTCTTATAATGTTAACTACATTGCCAAGTGAATAATTCTAGATTTAATTCAATCAATTTTTCCACAAGTTCCAATGATCTCTCGTGATATATTGAGTGGGGAAGAGTGTCAAGAATTCCATTCTTAGGTACCTTGAGAAGGTTTTACCATCAAATATTTCCATCAAACCAAGTTCATAAGGTGTAAGATTATTTTTTGTGATTAAAAAGATTCACACCATCTCTAAGAATAGAAAAATAGTTAATAGTTATTCTTATCCCAAGATAATAAAAGATGGCTTCATCATTTTGGAAAGTGTCTAAGTTAGGTGACCCTTATTAGTCTCAATCTATAAGTTAGGGATGGATGAGAGGAATCCTATCAGTGATTTGGTCAAAGTCAGAGAATGCTAAAGTGATTATAAGTATGTAGTATGTTTAATGAGATTAGAGAGATCATAAAAGTCATAAATAGTACTATTCTTTTAAACCTCTATTACAAAAGAAAGTTCATCTACCTTATCAATGTTGCATTGTATAATAGGGAACATAATTTTGCAACATAGAAGCTACTAACTACCAATCCCACATACATTGGAATGAAAAACCACTGAAAAATGAATCCAACTAGCACAACTAGAAAATAATATGTGCCAATGTGAGATCTAGACAATTTAGGATTTTGAGTTCCTTTAGTAGAGGTATGCGATATAATAAAACACATCTGTGTGTGTGTGTGTGTGTGTGTGTGTGTGAGAGAGAGAGAGAGAGAGAGAGAGAGAGTGAGTTGTATGGAGAGAGGATAGGGGAATGAATATGCATACATGTATACACATATATGTGTGTGTGTGCTTGCGTGCATGCGTGCGTGCGCGCGCGCGCACGCGCGCGCGTGTATGTATGTATGTGTATATTTTTATTCATATATATACATGTACATATTATATTCATGTATGTACATACATACATACATACATGCATACATACATATATACATATATATATATATATATGTATATATGTATGTATGTATGTATGTATATGTATGCATGTATGTATGTATGTACATATACATAATTAATAGAAAGAAAATATGACTTATCCTCAATTCGAATTCCCAAAAAGAATGATCCAAATTGATTAAGCACAAGAAAGTGATCAATGTACAAATAGATCATATAATGGAGAATAGGGAGAAAGGAGATCCTACGGTCTTGCTATTTGAAAAGTATGTGCTTAAATTTTGAATAGATAAAAGAAAAATACTTACCTTGAAGTAGGATAAATCTAGAAAATGTTAATTTTTGGTGTGTGTGTGTGTGTGTGTGTAGTTTTGGGGATCTTTGCAACCTGTTCCAGATAGGAAATGTTGAGATGAAGAAAACCTAGAAAATTTTTATCTTTTTGAAGGGAGTTCGACCTTGACCCAAATAGAGGGCACAATCTTACCCTGGGGCACAATTGAACCCCAAAAAGTCAACCTTGACCTGCATTTCTCTGATGAAATTTATGTTCATGGATCCTACAAGTTTGACAAAAAAGGTATCCAAATGTACTCTTTAATTCATTCTTCCAAACCTGTATCTGCAAGAAAAATGACTTGTTTGTTTGGATGGGGGGTTTGCCTTGGTCAAATCCCAATTTGGAATCAACCTTGAAATGTATTTGAAATTGCAATATAAAAAAAAAAGTAAACAGAACTATTCACCTTGCTTATATTGAAATCCTTATGGAGGATTTGAATCCTTGAATCCACATGTATGAAAGCTCCAAATGAATGTAGAAATGCATGTAGGATGTCTCAAATCAATGACATTAGATCTTCAAAAACAATCTTGAATGGATCTTTGCATAGAAAAAGGCTTGGATGAATATGGATGGATAAATCTTCAACAAGAGGGCTACATAGAGATTGAATCCTTCAATAGCTAACAATGGTCCTACTTGATGAATTGGATCTTGAATGCTTGAATACTTGAATGCTTAGTAGATCTTCACTTCATAGAATAATGGATGTAGAAAGGCAATAGCTCATCCGATGCCATAGTGCATCTTATGAAAAAGTAGATGTCAAAATGAGGGAAGAAGGCTTCCTTATATAGAGATCTAGGGCACAAACTCTTAGAAAAAGCTCACATGGGAGCATTAAATCCCAATTAACCTTAACCCCTAGAAAAGGACCTAGATTAAATGTAATTTCAAAGTCTAACATTTTGAAACCCAAAACAATTGACCCGAAACTAAGAAAAAGAAACATTTTGAAGCCTAATGTCCCAAAACTCCTGGAAATCAAAAAATGGACTTGGGGCAGGGACAAGGTTGACTCCACTCCAGGTAAGGTTCGAGGTCATCCTTGACCTAGGTTAGGGCCGAGGTAAACCTTAACTTGGGTTAGGGTCAAAGTTGACCTTGACCTAGAAGGTCATGCTTGACCCAGAAAGTCAAAGTCCTTAGTTTTATAAAGTTATCGAAAATAAGCTAGAAATAGAGAAAGAGAAGCATAAAATGGGGAAAACAACCATATCCATAAAAAGACCCATTCAGGGCACTTAGCATGACCCTAGACCACTTACTCAGAGGGCTAAACACTCTTAACATGGAAGTGCTTCCATTTTAAGATGATACATTTAGCCCCCACTTTAGAAAGAGTATGGACTCGATGCAAACTCTTGGTAAAGTAGATCGTAATGAAAATATAATTTTATTAAAATCAAAGGGACAAAGAGATCCTCAAGCCCCCAGAGATTCAAGTCTTCGTTAATTTTAATATCACAATAAGATAGATATCTCTAGAAAAAAAGAGAAAAGAAAAAAAGTGTGATTATCTTGCCTAATGAAAACTTATGTCTCATTGTGAACCACACAAGAAAACTGTACAATTGGAAAGATGGAATTGAACCGCTTAGTGAATATGGTTACTCATTAGTCAACCCATCAAGGATTTACCCTCAAGAGTATTCTATTCTATAAGAGTAAATCAAAAACCAAAAGAGATCCAATCTTAAGGACACCTTTGACCTTAAGGGATCAAAATATATTTGAAACTAGAGGGATCAAGAGATCCTAAAATATAAATGCATGCTTTAATTAGTAATTAATCCAAAAAGGGAGAAAAGGTATCTTGGAAAATAATATATGTTTTAAAAAGTGTGTGTGTGATATAAGTGAGCAGAGTGTATGCCCCCACGTTAAAGTCATTGCTAACACTTTGACAAGAGCAATGGCTTTAATGGAAACACAAGCAACTCCACTGGTTATGTTTCCACTACACGATGCCCCCAGAAAAAGAAAAATCAAGGGAAATGGTACATAAACATATAGGGAACACAAAATGGATCTACATCATTCCCCAAATAAAGTAGAACTACAATCACAAAGGAGGAAAGATAACATAAGAAATACAAAGAAGAATCTTTTCAAACCATGACCTAGAGACCAAAAATAATTAGTGCTACCAAGTTGTGAATCCAGGCAAATTTACATAAGCAAACATATACAAACAACAACACAAGTACAACATAACATGAAACAACATATATAATAATAGAGATACATATAGAGGAATAATACAAGAAGTTTGATTCTTTTATCAACTTGTACTAATAAAGCAACACAAATCATATAAAAGAATCTAACAACATTTAGCAAATACATCATGGGAGAAACACAATACAACAGACAAACACACAAAAGGCAACCATGAAAGACTAGCCAATCAAGTGTGCCACCTACTCTACCCATCTCATTGTATATCATTTAGGGAAGGTGGGTAACTCACAAGAGGGACTATATCCAACATAGTAGGAATGATAGCCAGTTCCAAACAAGGATCCTCTTGAGAATCACAATGTTCAATACTAGGTGTAAGTGTCAATTGTGAGGAAATCATATTAGGTAAATCAATGTCAATTTCAATAGTTTCATATTCATCATTAACATAATAAACATCATTAAGAGTATCTTCTTCATCTAGATTAATCAAAATAGGATCTAAGATACGAATGGAATCACCAGAATCATGCATCTTAACATCATTATTAGCAACAACTTCTTCTAACACATCATGCATAGTTGTATCCAAAGAAGGTAAAAATTTATGAGCTTTAGCTTGAGCATGATGCTTTTTATGGTGTTCATTAGTAGATCGATTACATTTTGTCTTGCTTGAAATTTATTGAGAACTAGGAGGAATAATTACTAGATCCTTCGCAAGTTCTATAGGAGAATTAATAGGATTATCAGGAGACTGACAAGCAATAGAAGGAGCTTGATTAATAGATCTAGAAGCCACAAATAAAGGAGGTATGGAAGGTGAAGGAAAAAGACCAAAGTCAAGATCCATAGGAGGTAAACTTAACTCAAGAATTTTACAATGCTTATAGGCTTGATATGAGCGAAAAAGATGATCAGGTTGAAAAGGACATGAATTAGGTAATGAAGGCCAAAAGAAGCCAATGGTAGCATAATCCCTTGGCCTAGAAGTAGGATATAAACTATGATTAACCATCTTCAATTCTTTATCATAAAAAAATTTAAGACATTTATGAATAGGGGAAGAAACAAAATGCATGACATTTAACCATGGTAAACTAAGCTTAACTTGAAACTGATCAGAAGCAAGAACAACAACAAAGGCAGCATTTACAAATTTTCCACAAAGTTCAACTAGTAAATCAATAGAACCAAATGATGGATAAAGAAAACCATTACAAGTTTGAATGCACAAATCTGATGTATCATAAAAATCACATTGCAAACCTTTCATAAAAAGATTTTCTTCTTTAATCACATTAACTAAGGAGGTAGGATCAACAATATTAGCATAAATATAAAGGGGACCATCAAGAGCTTTAATAGTCTCATAATCATCAAAGGTAATCAAAAGTTCTCGAGGTCATTTTTTCTTAGGTTATTATCAAGGTTTAGGTTGAGGCTTCAATTTAGGCTTAGGTTTTAGTTGAGGTAAAGTTGAAACTTCAGATTGAAGTGGAGGTTGAGACTAAGGTGGCGATATAGATTGAACCAAATGCTCCACTTGATTAACAACATGATTAAGAT
Source organism: Cupressus sempervirens (assembly GCA_028749045.1). NCBI lineage: Eukaryota > Viridiplantae > Streptophyta > Pinopsida > Cupressales > Cupressaceae > Cupressus > Cupressus sempervirens. The sequence goes on from CM053785.1 coordinate 723,588,533, forward strand.
CATCCATCTTTGAATCATAAACAATATCCATAGAAGACCATTGAGCAATAGTATTAGTATCATGTGTAGGTAAAGGATTCATATAGATTTGTAGATTTTGATTAGGAGGAGAAATAGATTTATTCCCACTACCGTCAAAATTATCAACAGATAAAGAATTAGAATCAATTAAGTCCTAAAGCTTATGTTTTAAAAATAACATTTTTTAGTATCATGACCGTTCTAATGATGATATTGATAGAAAGCTTTTGGATCAAAAGATTTAGATGCCATTAGAGCAGGTAAAAGAGGTCAAATAGGAGGTAAAATAATAATATTAGTAGTTAACAACCTATTCATAATAGAATGTAAAGATTTAGAAAGAGGAGTAAACGTATGATTCAATTGAAAATCAATGAATGCAGATGTGGCATGTGAGATGCATCAACATCTTGATCAACAATTGCATTTTCTAGTTTTTTTTAAAGTCTTCACATAGTTGTTGAATTTTTGAACTTTATTTAGATTAGGAGCAACATAACTTTTATCAATAGGAACATGAGCCATTGGAGTGGTGCTCTCAAATTGACTCACTTGTAATTGATAATGATGAAGCATTGCACAAAGTTGTTGAAAAGAAGTAAATTCTGTAAGCAGAATCTTATCTCTAAAATCCTTTTACAAATTTAAAATAAACATACATTAAATATCAATATCATGAACATGAAAGGAAATTTGAGCATGCAAATGCTCAAATCTACCAATAAATTCAGTCAAATTTTCCTTAGAATTTTGTTTACAATGCATCAAATCAGTCAGAGACACTTGTGGGCCAATGTTGTCTTGAAATTGTTGAATGAAAGAATTAGCAAGTTGAGGAAATGAAGTAATAGAATAAGGAGTCAAGGAAAAAAACCATTGTAAAGCCTTGTCATGAAAAGTTCGAGCAAACAACTTAGCTAAAATCTTATGATTATGAGCATAATCACTACAAAGGATTTGAAATGTTTTAATATGATGAATAGGGTCTTCCTTACCATTATAATTCTCAAGATGAGGCATATCGACTTGCTAAGGAATGGGAGTATGAATGATATCTTGAGACAAAGGACTTCCCATGTCACAAGAAGAAAGACTAAACTTATTTCGAGTCAAGGATACAAGTTGTTGTTGTAAAGATGAAACAGTTTAAGCCAAACCGATAAGTGCGAAATCATGAGAGGAAATAGGAGGAATAGTAACATTAGAAACACTAGGTAAAGTGTAAGAACTTGTAGAAATGGAAGACACAATTGGAGGAACACTAGGAACTACAATTGTCAGAGGAGTAGAATAGGTAAAAGGAACATTATGATAAGAAGGTTGTGATATAGAAAGGGACACAGGAGGAACACTCGTAGGGATAGAGGGAACCATCACAGTCACCAAAGAAGGAGTATAAGTAGGAACACTAGGGAAAGGAATATAAGAAGGTTCTACACTAGTGACAAGAGGAAACAACCCTAAATCTTGAGCTTCTTGAGCTAAAGGTTTCATTACAATTCACAAGGTGAGTAATACCACACAAGAGATTAACACCTTGGTCACTATCATGAAGAACTTTCTTAAGAGCCTCTATAGCTTGAATAGAATCTTGATTATGGTTTTCTTGAATAAACCAATTACCCATTTTATCAAATTCAAATGAAAGTTTATGGACTTGTGCAGGAGGAAACCTTAAAGCATCATCCTCATCATGAGATGAGTGAGAAGAGTTTTTCTCCATAAGAGGATAAGAATCAGGATGAATCAAATTCTCATTTGGAATCCTAAGGAGGGGAGAAGAAGACTCAGGCTCAAAGATACCCATAAGTCTATGACTGCGTCTAACCTTAAGATTAGAAGTAGGACTAGAAGTAATAAAACTCATAAACCAATACAATGCAATTGAACTAAACTAATAAAACATAAAGCATAAATATATTTTTTATTTTGAAAGAGATTTTGCAAAAAATAAAATAAAATTGGATTTTTGAATTAAAATGCAAGAGCATAAATGAAATCTAATCTCAATGCAAGAAAAGACCTAACAAATATATAAATGAAATTTAACACCGCAAAACACAATAGGGCATCTAATTCCACTAAAGAAAAGAGGGTAAGCATGCCGAGTTCACCAAAATGAATAGGAAGAAAATAGTACTTATCCCCAACCCAAATTCCCAAAAGGAATGATCCAAATTGATTAAGCACAAGAAAGTGATCAATGCACAAATGGATCGCACAATGGAGAACAAGGAGAAAGGAGATCCTATGGTCTTGCTATTTGAAAAGTTTGTGCTTAAATCTTGAATATATAAAAGAAAAATACTTACCTTGAAGTAGGATAAATCTAGAAAATGCTAATTTTTGGTGTTTGTGTATAGTTTCAGGGATCTCTGCAACGTGTTCCAGATTGGAAATGTCGAGATGGAGAAAACCCATAAAACTTTTGTCCTTTTGAAGGGAGGTCAACCTTGACCTAGATAGAGGGGAAAAATCTTACCCTGAGGCACAATTGTACCCCAAAAAGTTGACCTTGACTTGCACTGCTCTAACAATTTTTTTATTCATGGATCTCGCAAGTTTGGCGAAAAGGGTATCCAAATCTATTCTTTTATTCACTGTTCACACTTGTATCTACAAGAAACATGGTTTGTTTGTTTCAATGGGGGGTTTACCTTGGTCAAACCCTAGTTTGGAATCAACCTTGAAATGTAATTAAAATTGCAATATAAATAAACAAAGTAAATGGAACTATTCACCTTGCTTATATTGAAATCCTTGTGGAGGATTCAAATCCTTGAATCCACAAGTATGAAAGCTCCAAATGAATGTAGAAATGTATGTAGGATGTCTCAAATAAATAGAATTAGATGTTCAACACCAATCTTGAATGAATATTTGAATAGAAAAAAGCTTGGATGAATATGGATGGAGAAATCTTCAATAAGAGGGCTCCATAGAGATTGAATCCTTCAATAGCTAACAATGGTTCTCCTTGATGAATTGGATCTTGAATGGTTGAATGCTTGAATTCTTAGTAGATCTTCACTTCATAGAATAATGGATGTAGAAAGGTAATAACTTTTCTGATGTTATAATGTGTCTTATGAAAAAGTAGATGTCAAAATGAGGAAAGAAGGCTTCCTTATATAGAGATCTAGGGCACAAACTCCTAGAAAAGGCTGGCATGGGAGCATTAAATCCCAATTAACCTTAGCCCCTATAAATGGACCTAGATTAAATGTAATTTAATAGTCTACCATTTTGAAACCTGAAACAACCGACCCGAAAGTGGGAAAAATAAACTTTTTGAAGCTTGATGTCCTGAAACTCCTAGAAATTGAAAAATGGACCTGGGGTTAGGGATATGTCGACCCTACCCTAGGTTAGGGTCAAGGTCATCCTTGACCTAGGTCAGGGTCAAGGTCTACCTTGACCCAAAAAGTCAAAGTCCTCAGTTTCACAGAAAAAGTTGTCAGAAATGGGTTGGAAATAGAGAGAGAGAGAGAGAAGTAGAATAGGGGGAAAACAACCATATCCATGACTCATTCAAGGCAATTGTCATGACCCCATACCACTTACTCGAAGGGCTAAATAGTCTTAACATGGAAGTGCTTCCATTTTAAGATGATACACATACATACACACACACGCACGCACGCACACACACACACACACACACACACACACACACACACACACACACACACACACTCACACACACACACCCACACACCCACACACACACACACACACACACACCCACCCACACACACACACACACACACACACACACACACACACACATATACATGTACATTTATATATAAATACATGCATATATATGTATATGTGTGTGTGTGTGTGTGTGTGTGTGTGTGTGTGTGTGTGTGTGTGTGTGTGTGTGTGTGTATACATACATACATACATACATATATACACACACACACATATAAACACATGCATTATTTCCTTAGGGATCAAAATGATGAATTAATCCTTAAGGAAAGGTTATTTTCTTTAAGGAAGGCAAAATAAAAAGGACAAGCACAAGAAAGATGTTGTCTCTGTTGGTGTAATTAAATGTTACTAATTATACTTTACTTAACTTTACTTAAGATAATGGATTTTCATATTAGTTGTCATGTAGACACCTAGGAGTTAGCACTCTATTTGAGCACATGTTGTCTACTACCTCTCTTTGTGAGATATGCCTTTGTGTTCTTATCCTCTTATTGTTGCACATACTTTGATGCACAATGGAGGATAATCTATCTTTGGTGGACATATGCTTAGTTTTTATGCTTATCACTTGCATGACTCCTAGTTATACTGTATTGCCTATATATTAAGGCACATCTAAATGTATTGTATTTGGATATCTCATTATCTCATTATCTAATTATTTGTTATTGATCATATATGAATCAAGTCATTTAAGGATCACATCATTTTGTCTCTATTGTGCTATCAATTGAGCTTCTAGATCTTCACATTTTTATTATTTTCCTTAGGCAAATTCGTACATGGTATTAGAGCTAAAGGAGTGTTCATTGGTAAGTCATTGGAGAACATCTTTGTCTCACATTTTGGAGGGCCATAATTTAGATTCAAAATATCAACAGTTATTAGGAGTGTCTAGATAAAGATCTAATCTTGTCATTGTGTTGAGGAGGTCATTTCCATGAATTTTGACTATAAATTTGCTTATATTTTGTGAAATTCAAAATCGAGGCAATTGTTTTTCATAAACTAGACTTGGAAGCCCAAGTTGCAATTTGGTATGAGTTTTTAGATTTATTTTTTGTCATTTTTTGGATCTATTTTTTTTCATAAAATTTTGGAGCAGTGTCTTGACCATATTGGCCCCTACATTTGTTTGTGTCATTTGAGAATCATAGGCACAAAGAACGTTCCCCAAGCGTGACCCACCCTCTACTCAAAGTAGTTCACTACATGAGCCCTCCCAACTTAGATCTACCATTGTGAGAACATCCATATCGGGCATCAATGCAAGTGACACATATTGGTTAGACTAGAGCTACATCTTGACTACGAGTAGATCAATGTAAATTGGTGATCTATTTGACATTGCACAAAACACCTTGCCCTACTAGCAGATCCAACAAGGCATCCTACATGCGAGTCAAATTCATTATCATCATATTAGATTAGACATCACTAGATTGAGAGACTTTTAACCAACTAGAGTGTCTAAATACTACATAAGAATTCATCACTATTCATTAGGCATCCACTCTATCCAATAATGTTCATATTGAGATCTAGTCCAAGGCTCCAATCTCCAAGAATATATGATTCCCCAACCCCACTTATCTAGCCTCACTCTTGTAGTGACAAGTTTCTACACAGAGTTGTCAAGAGACACAAGTGACCTACTACATTGAAGTTGGTCCGATCTCAACAATCTGACATAATCAACAATTGGTGATTTGAATACATTCTCTTCGATCTATAATTGTTTTGGCAATCAAATCATACATTGACTATCATGACATCCTCTCAAAATAACAAAGAAATTTTGGTAAGAAATTGAGAATCTATTCATATCGATATAACTTATCATTTGTTATTGGTGATTCCCTCCAAGCCATGAGGGCACCTCTGATTCAACTCACTAGCCAAGTCAAAGACCAGCCTGTGAAGATCTGTTTCAACAATCAAATACTATTGATATGACATTGGGTCCCATCAAATTTTCTAATAGAGATCTTTCACCACATCGACTTCCTTGTGAAAATGGTTGTCAGCTTAGAAAGGTGGAAAAATCAGTGTAGTAGTGTGGACTACCAAGCTAGATTGGTAATTTTCATTTTAAAAATTTGCTCTTTTGCAGACATTTTATGATAACATCTGACACCATTAAGATAGTTTACTGACATTACCAGTGCTTACAAATTGGACCCCCCTCACCATATTCAGTTTCAGTTTGATAGTTCATCTTTGTGATATAATAACTTGGACATTCAATCTCCAAATTGAGTAATTTCTAATTTGATTTTGGCTCACATTTCCTAAATTATTTAGTGGTGGTATTATTTCTAGTTTTGGTGGAAACATTTTTTAGAATGTGCAGATTTTAGTGACTATACCTGTCTAGTCATAGTTTTGGCAACTTTAGAGGCTTTGTTTGGGCTCATATAGACGCATTTTAGGTGCCATTTTTTTTCAAGTGCACAATTTTTTGTCTAATTTCTAGATTTGATATTAGTTTAGAGAAACTGTAAGTAAACATTGTACTTTTAGCACTTTGTCAATTTTGACCATTTTTGCGCTCGTAATTGATTAGATCCTTGAGAGATCTTGTGTCTTATTTTTAGTCTATTATTGCTTCATATTTTCTATTTTAACCATCAAAATTGGAAGTCCACTTTGGTTCATTTTGGCAAGTGGAAATCGTACGTGCATTAAGTATAAAGTGCCAAAATATCTATTTTGGGGGGTTCATTGATTAAGTGAATTTGGGGGGAGGGCATGTCTTTTATGATTATTCTTGCATTATTTCAATTTTGCATCATGATTTCTTCTTCATTTCCAAAATTAACTCCACATAACTATGCCATATATAAAGAAAATGTATGGGCAAGGTTAATGAAAAGGGGCTTGATTCTCTTTGTGAATGGAACAATTCCAATTCTCTCTAGTCTCGATATAGGTACTAAGGAACTAAATGATTTGAGAAATTTAGGCTCTAAGGTTTTGGAATCATTAGAGAAGCGATCTCATAAGATCTTTTTTTCATATTACATCCATGGACACCGCCAAGGAAGCTTGGGAAAAACTTGAAATTTTATATGGTAAAGTGGATGAAGATAAGGTATTCATAATTCAAGCAAAGCTTCTCAAACTAGACCCTAAGAACTTTGACACAATAGAAAATTTCATCAACAAAGCTAATGAGTTGAGAGATGACTTAAGGATTGTGGTATTACCATTAAATATTTCCAATTAATTCATCATATGATGGACAATCTTCCTTCAAAATATGCAATGTTTGTTTCAACTACAACATGTTAGATTGTGGTGACTGATTAGGGAAGTATTGTACATACTCCATAGTTCCTCTAACATGTTGTAACTAGCTTTAACCCTAAAGTGCCAAAAATAATTGTATAAAAGGGCTTAGGGTTAGGAATTGTTTCATTGTGGGTGATGTGAAAATTGCTTCTTGTGGCAGTATTAAATTGTAAGAGATTACGGATTGTAATAATATTAGACTTGTTGTTTGGCGGACATAGCCTAGGGATTGGGTGAACCACATTAAATCTATAATATTTGTTGCCCAAATTGACTGATTTTAGCTCAAGGAATATTGTCATACACTTATATGTTGCCTTTCAATGTTCAAAAATTTAGAATGTTCGTAAATGATATTATAATGCCTCTTACAATGAACTAATATGCAAGTGCAGTTCTTTTGGCACTTTCAATGCATATATATGGAAACTAGAAATGGAATGCATATCTACAGTGAATTGACATTTTGATAAACAATCAACATATAACTACTATGTTGATCATATATGCTATTAGATGGACATTTCGTCAAACAAATGGTATACAACATGTATCTCCTTTATTGAATTCATTTATCATGTACAAAGTTGCTACGAGTTTGCCAAGACAAATGGGCTTAAAAATAATGACTACAATAATGCCAAAATATGATTCTAAATTATCACAGCAAAATCATATGCCTAAAAATTACAATGCTAACTACTAATAGTTGCAAGAGGAACTTAATAATAGTGATGCCCAAGAATGGAGATGAATCAAACATAAATATTGTAGTGCAGCATCGTACATGCATATTGTAGTAGCCAAAAATGTATTCTCCAATTTAAGCACAAATAGAACTCCTAAATTGAAGCTCTCCTAAATACCAAATCCAATGGATATTTCACCACCTCAAATGGTTGCAACACTATAGAGTTGACATTCTCCAATGGCTGACTAAAATCAAAAACCTTAGTTTCTTCTCCCAAGTTCTTATCAAATGCAATTCACAATATTCAGATGATTAACAACGAAGCTCTCACCTCTATTTATTCTTTTCCTTCACCCTTCTAGAAGGAAATAAAATATTATATAATTGCATTCTCTAGAAGCTTCCCCCTTTCCAATACAATAATTAGTTGTATTTCTAGAAAATGCACTCTATAGAAGCTTCTCCCTTGCAATACAATAATTAATTATGATTCTAGAAAATTAAATTAATTAAATATAAAGTCACCTTTTAATTTTAATTTATTTAATAACTTTATAAAAAATTAATTTAATCAATTTCTCCTTATTTTTCCACTTACACTTTAGAGAATATAAAGGCTAAGAACTCCATTGAGATGCTAAAAAGATGGGGACATTATAGTCCACCCTCCCTGAAATTGCTTGTCCTCAAGCAACTTCAAGTCTGGATGCTGCAAAATCTCCTCATTCTCCCATGTCACATACTCTACTAGTAGGTCCTTCTATTTCACCAAATACTCCCTTATAGTACACTACCTCAAGTTTCTTTCCCTGAAATCAATGATAGCCTCTAGCACTAATTCCAATTTTCCCTCATCATCCAAGGGTGGAAGAATTGTAGAAGGGACAATATGATGTCCTAGCACCTTCTTCAGGTGTGACACATGAAAAATATTGTGCACCTTGCTCTCTGCCAGAAAATCTAACTCATAAGCCACCTTTCCCACTTTCCTGGTAATCCTAAATGGACCATAGTATCATGGCTTAAGTTTCTCGGCACCACTCTTCTTGAGATCGGATAGACGATAAGGTTGTAACATAAGATACACCATATCTCCAACCTCAAAAGTCCATTCAGTCCTCTTCTAGTTTGCATACTACTTCTGTTGATTATTTGCCTTGGTTATATTATCCTTGAGAGTCTTAACAATGTCTTGACTCTCCTGTAACAAATCACCTGCACTGGGCACTCTATTGTCACTCAAAAGTAGATCCATAAAATTGGGTGCCTCATACTCATACAAGGCCATAAAGGGTGACATCTGAATAGACATGTGATAAGTGGTATTGCAGCAATACTCACAGAGATAAATCCACTTTACCCATGCCTTATGTTGCCCTGCTATATAATTTTTGAGATATCTCTCCACCCATTTATTCACTATCTCTGTCTGACCATCTTTCTAAGGGTGGTAGCTAGTATTCAGAGTGAGCTCTGTTACACAAAACCTGAATAGCTCCTGCCAAAAGTGACTCATAAACCTATTGTCTCTGTCACTCACAATACTCCAAGGTAAGCCATGTAATCTGAATATCTCCTTGAAGAACAACTCTACCACCTATGTATCAATGTATGTAGTAGTGATGGGAAAAAAGTGTGCAAACTTCGTAAGGCTATCCAAAACCACATATATGTAGTCCTTGTCCTTGGCTTTAGGCAGTTCTATGATGAAGTCTATAGATAAACACTCCCAGTTCCTATCAGGAATCGGAAGTGGCTGAAGTAAACTGATTGGATAGGAGTGTTCCTGTTTATTCTACTAGCAGGTGGGACACTCCCTAACATACTGAAGTACTTCTATTTTGAGCCCTTTCCATGTGAAGTGCTTTCTAATTTGTCGGTATGCCTTGTAGAAACTAGGATGTCCTACAATAGGTGAATCATGAAAAGATTTCAGAACCATCCTCCTCACTATTGAGCCTGGAACAAAAAATATTTTCCCTTTTTAAATGATGAGCTCATTCATAAGGGTATATATTTGTCATGAATAGTTTCATCTATGAATTTGGTTTTCCATGCATCCTTTGCATACTCTGCCAGGATCAAGTGTCTCCAATCCGATGATATATCTGTCAATAAGCTCAAATGGGGCCTACGTGATAAAGCATCAAAAACTACATTTTGTGTCCCCTTAAAATATGTAATATCAAAGTCATAGGACTGCAACTTGCTCACCCACTTCTGCTACCTATCATTGAGATCTTGCTGCTTCAAAAAGTGTTTTAGACTATTATGGTTGGTTTTGATACAAGATTTGCTACCTACCATATATTGCCTGAATTTAGCCAAAGCATGCATAATGGCTAACATCTCCTTATCATATATGCTAAAGCTTTACTCTGGCCCTCTTAATTTTCTGCTCTCATAAGCAACAGGGTGCTTCTCCTACATAAGCACTGCTCCAATGCCCTCTCCGAAAGCATCACAATGTAGTTCAAGAGGTTTGCTAAAATTTGATAACGCTAACATTGGATAGCAAGTCATCAACTCCTTAAATTTCTCAAAACACTCTTGTGCCTCAAGAGTCCACAAGAAAGCTCCCTTTCTCATCAAGATTCCACAAGAAAGCTCCCTTTTTCATCAAATCTATCAAGGGTGCTACATTCTTGGAATATCCATCCACAAATCTCCTGTAGAAACCACATAATCCTAGATTCAAGCCCCTTAATTGTGTAAGGTTCACCGGTGAAGGCCACTCCACAATGGCACAAATCTTTTCAAGATCCATGTGTACACCTTCTGCACTAATGATGTGACCCAAATACAACAACTCTATCATACCCAAATCACATATTGACTCCTTTGCATACAAGGACTCTCTACCCAATATATCCAATACCATGTCAAGGTGAACCAAGTGCTCCTCCCAAGATCTATTGTACACTGAGATATCATTGAAGAAGACAAGTAAAAATTTCCTCAACTGAGGATGGAGAACCCTATTCATTGTTTCTTGAAAAGTAGTAGGTTGTAATGTCCCATTTTGGACATTTCCTTACTTATTCCATATTTGATAAGTTTTTAATAATGATATGAATATGATATCCCTTTAGCCTATCATTTACTCTCTTATATATGTTATTACAAGTGAAAGGTCATATATGGTTGCAACCCTTCAATAATTAACTGGTTGTTATGGTTAGGGTTTAATAAGGATTATTAACATATATTTAATAATATACATTAACATATATTATATATATGTATAACTTTTATTAATTATTCAAACTTCCATATTCGTAGTGTATCCTTGGGCTTATGGATAATATAAGCCATCTATGTAACATAATAATGTTATCACCAATATTACCATCCTTTATTATATATATATATATATATATATATATATATATATATATATATATATATATATATATATATATATATATATATATATATATATATATATATATATATATATCAAATCCTGTATCCTTATTATATTGATTAATTAATCAATTTATCATTATTAGTTATTAACATTACATAAATGAAATATATTATAATATTTATTTATATATATGTAATACAATTACTATTGTTTAGATATATATTGCATAATTCATTTATTCATTAACGTATATTATTAATAATATTTATATTTACTATTATTATGAATAATAACTAATATTTATTCATATAGTGTATCAATATTATTTCTTTTGTGAACAATTGATAATAGCATATGAACTATTATTATATTTTATCCAATTATAGGATTCCCTCTTAAAGTATGATATAAGAATAGGGTAATATGGACGTATTAAGATACGTATATACAATGGCATGATATTAATACATTTAATATAATTTCATAATATTGAAGAGTCATTCTAATCAATGAAATGTCGATTTATTTTGATTTCAAATATCAACTCATTCAATACTAGAATGGAGGTCGATGAATAATCTACTAATGATGTGATAGATTCACAATCATTCTTGCATTAATATTAACTGATTATATTAACTATATTATTAGATCATAATATAGTACATTGTTATATTAAATTAGTTAATCAATTCATTACCCATGTGATAATAGTTTAGATATACTATCAGTTATAGATTTATAAAGTAATTATAACATATAACATATATATATTATATTAATAATATCATTATTCATAATACTATTACGTAGTATATTTCTTTGTATATTATTTATAATAATATGTAATTCTCAATTATATTATAATATTATCCAATGTAGGTGTGTTATAAAATTATTATTAGTGTTTGATATCATTTATAATCAAACTACTTATTTGTTATTTAATACAATATTTTACATCAAAATTATGCTATAATCTTATATATTGTTTACATTGTCTAATATATCACTATTATAATGGATTATAATATTATTATTCTTAGTTATTATCATTGTATAATATGTTAATCGAATATTCATATATCCTTAAATTTGGGCTCATGACACAGGTGCATTAGTTAGCCCAAATGGCATAACTACAAACTCAAAATGACCACAATGACATCTAAAGGTTGTTTTCTCAGTGTCCTACTCTCTAACTTTGATCTGGTGATAACCTGATCTCAAATCTATTTTTGAGAAGAAGCAAGCTCCATGAAGCTTATCTATCAACTCATCGATCCTGGGAATGGGTTACCTATTTTTAATTGTCTTCCTATTAAGCACCTTGTAATCAATGCACATCCTCAATGTCCCATCCTTCTTCTTCACCAAAACCACTGAAGAAGTGAAAGGAGACTTACTTGGTTTAATGTGGCCCATAGCAAGTAACTCCTTTATAGTTTTTTTCAATTTCATCCTTCAACCTCTTTGGATGCCCGTAAGATGTAATCATGACGGGCTTAGCCCCCTCTTCTAACTCAATGATGTGCTCAATACCCCTATCTAGTGGTCTACCTAGTGGAATGTCACTGAACACCTTAGAGTGTTTAACTCTAAACTTCTGAATATTAGGAGGATATTCAATCTTCTATTATCCCTCTTGTGGTGGCATTAACATGCACTTTGCTGCCCACTCTACCTTATCATATCGAATCAATCTAGCCATCCTTCGAAAAGAGACCATTCTAAAATCATTGTCCCTGATTTCCTTAAGAATCTGTGTCTTCCCATTCACTTTAAACCTCATCTCCATCTCCTTGAGATTAAGAGTGAATTCACCAATATCATGCAACCAATTCATCCCAAGGACTATATCTGTATCTCCCATGGGCACACCATAGAAATCTACCTTAAAGGCATAATTATTAACTTCCAAAGGGATTCCAGTGATCTTATGATCCCAATTGAGGACATAGCCATCAACTACCCTCACTCTAATTCCCCAAAAATCCTCTATTTGTATGCCACACTTCTCCACCAACCTAGCATCAATGAAATTATGAGTGACATTGGTATTGACCAAAGTTATAACTTGTTGTCCAACAAGTACTTCTCTCATTTGAAATGATCCTTCCTACTTAATACTAGTGAGACGAGCTTCCCTAAGTTGCTCATCTCCTTCCCCATTTGTGGACTCCATTTTAGACAAGTTTTCAACCTTGTCTTCCTTTTTTTCACCATTTATTTCCTCTATATTAGACTATTGGTCTGAATTATCTAATTTTGATTCCTCATAGTATACCCACATAACTTCTATTAGCTTTTCCCTTTGGTCTAAGAGGACAATCGTGGTTTGCATCATAGGGCCCCTTAAAGTAGAAAGATAATTTTTTCTTCCTCAAATCATTTAATGTTTCCCTATCAAAAGGTTCTAGAGTTTTATCTTTAGAATCATTTTAAAAATTAGTTCTTTCTAGTTTTTTATAAAATGGTTTGTTATCCTTACTAGAAGATGCTCCTTTGGACTGAAATTTGTTTGTTGGGATTGCATGTTCCATACTTCTTGCCTTTTTCATAGCTTCCTATAAAGAAATGGGATCAAATTCCTTTATCCAACCTCTTAGTGGTTTTGATATGCCCTCAATGAAAAGAGCTATCAATCTATGTTATCAAATGTTTGGCACCATGATTGCCAACTGTTGAAATTCACCAATAAAATACTCTTAGTTGCCTACTTGTTTTAGCTGTGCTAATTCGCATAAGTAAACCTCGAGATCTTTCTTGTCAAATCTTTCAACCAACCTATCCATGAAGTCCTGGTACTTTGTCACCTAATTATGCTGAAGTGTTACCATACCATGGTACCACTAATCATGTGCTACTCCCTCTAAATGAAAAGTGGCATATTTGATAGCTTCAATCTCTTTTTAATTGGCTTTAGTGACAAGAATGTGTTAAGCTTATGAATCCAAGCTTGAGCTATCATCTTACCACTCCCATCAAATGTAGGCATAGTAAGCTTTTTCGTACCCCTCTTCAGCTCACTATTTTGACCCCTAGGTCTCCTATCTTGTTTGAGTAACCTGTAATGTTCTCTCCTCTAATTTACAAAGTGTTCAAAGGTCATCCTTTTTCGAACCAGTGATGCCAATAATTCCCATTCATCATTTTCAGCCATAAGGATATCTATAAATGTCTCATCCTCAACTTCCTCTGTTGGTTCCTGTACTAGGTTGTCTTTAACAAAAGTAGGATGTGTGAGCTTGTCTACTATTCTAGAAAGAGTTCTATGAGTTCTAGGTGATCCCACTGCACTCCTATTACCCCTTGTTCCAAATTCTATCTATCCTGTGGGTTCATGCACTCAACCATGGTGGTGAGTACCTACAAAGCCTGAGCCAATCGCTCTTGTCCTATGACCATTGCTCTAAAAAATTCTTTTGTTTATTGGTTCTTGTTCCTATTGTCTCTTGGTGGGTTATGCTCTTGCTTGTCACCCATGGTGTTTGGTCGCCTAATAAAATCTTGTTCCCTGTCAAACAAAGCTCGCCTGATAGTGAAAAAAATATGAGACCCAACCCCAGGTGGCTTGTGATTTCTAAACCCTCACGACGATGGGATTTAGCTCTAATATTGATGTAATATCCCTTGCCCAAACTGACTGATTTTAGCTCAAGGAATATTGTCAAACACTTTTATGCTGCCTTTCAATGCTAAGAAATTTAGAATGTTCACAAATGATATTACAATGCCTCTTACAATGAACTAATATGCAAGTGTAGTTCTTTTGGTACTTTCAATGCACATACATGGAAACTAGATATGGAATGCATACCTATAGCCAACTGACATTTTGACAAACAATTGACATACAACTATCATGCCAATCATATATGCTATTAGATGGACATTTTGTCGAAAAAATGGTATGGAACATGTATCTCCTTTATTGAATTCATTTATCATGTACAATGTTGTTATGAATTTTCCAAGACAAATGGGCTTACAATAATCACTATAGTAATGCCATAATCTAATTCTAAATTATCACAGCAAAATCATATGCCTAAAAATTACAATGCTAACTACTAATAGTTGCAAGAGGAACTTGATAATAGCAATGCCCAAGAATGGAGATGAATCAAACATAAATACTGTAGTGCGGTATCGTGCATGTGTACTGTAGCAGCCAAAAATGTTTTCTCCAATTTAAGCACAAATAGAACTCCTAAATTGAAGCTCTCTTGAATACCAAATTCAGTGGATATTTCACCACCTCAAATGGTTGCAACACTAAAGATTTGACGTTCTCCAATGGTTGTTGACTAAAATCATAAACCTTAGTTTCTTCTCCCAAGTTCTTATCGAATGCAATTCACAATAGTCGAATGATTAACAATAAAGCAAGGAAATAAAATATTATTTAGTTGCTGTAAGAATTTGGCTTAGTCTAGAACTCACCCAAGGCCAAGGAACTCAAACACAAGCACACAGTAGACCAAAATAGAGGGAGTATGATCAGAATGACGATGTTCATTCAATATGCCACATTGAGAGTACACTAGGAGTGCTTGTATACAAAGGCCTTAGGAGAGCTTCTAGAATGCATAAAAGTCAGTAACATGATAAGTCGTACAATCAAGCACATATCTACCAGATATGGGTTATCCTCCACTAAGCACATAATTAAGTGTGATGATGTGAGGATAAGCCTACAATGGTGTAGCACACAAATCAATGGTGTAGACAAAATTTACTAAATTAGGAGTGCGAATAACTATGTTGTCAACATGGAAACTTAGTGAATGATGCCAACTCTAGTGTTGTAGACACCATGTGCATAATTAGAGTTGTGTAACTCATGAGAGTACACAAACTCCTAAGTGTCTCACCTAAATAAATAATAAAATAATGCAAAATAATTAAATAATGCATTAACCTAAGTAAACTCAAGTAAGTGTAATAAGTAAATACTTATTTACACCAACACCCCCCCTTAAGTGAAACTTAGGGGAATGCCCTTAAGCTTACGAAATCTAGGATGTAATGCAAAATGTGTCCCAGCTACCAGGCCATGCTAGGTACCCATGTACATAATGATATGCAATCTCTCATAAAGTGGAGAAAGAGGGAAAACCTCATGGGAAAAACCCTCCCCCAAAAAGAGAGATGAATAAGGATGCATGGATAGATGGAGTAATCAAGACACCCCCATTATGACATACATCCAGTATATAAATAAGAGAATGATGAGAAGAGGAAGAGAGACAGGATAGGCTCCCCCCCTATTAGAGAAGAATGCCAAACAATGATTGCTTTGATAAAGAAGCTGATCCAAGATTGCAGAATGGTGTTCCTCCCCTTAGGAAGAAACAATGCCAAAGGTACAAATGAGACACTTCCATTGTGCATGGAAAGAATCCCATAGGTAAGTGACGTCTTTGAAACCTACTCAACTGGCTGAAGAACCTATCTCAAAGAATTATCTATCTCTACAACTGATAAAGAATTCTACTGCAACTGCTGATCATAAGTATCCACAATCACTTCAACCTATGACGATTGATCATGTAGAGAATGAACAAGAGAGTCAGATGGAGTCCTCGTGACAACTGAAGAAGTTGGTTTTGCATCAAGAAGAAGAGGCAAATCATCAATATTGTCCCCCAAATCTTTCACTGAACTTGTATTTGGAAGAATGGATGTACCCTTCTGTTCTGGACCTATCACTATGACTATGTATGCATGTGGACTAAACTGATGGAGTGACTTCTCACTGCAATGGTCAATAGAACCCCATGTGTCTGAATCTATTGAATTGCTATCGCTGGTGTCACTATCAGTTTCCACACTATATGATGTGTGTTGAGGATAAGAGGACAAGCTGGGTGAACTTTCCTCAAAGTATACATCCTTCTCCATAAAAAAATGATGTGTCTCAGGATCTAGAAGTCTGTATGCCTTCACATCATCTTCATAACCAATGAAGGTCCAAGGCCAAGATGATTGTGCCTTGCATCCCCTGGAAGATATCTTTGCCCATGCAGGACAACCAAAGACTCTAAAGTGTGTCACAATAGGTTTTCTGCTGCACCATGCCTCAAAAGGAGTTTTGCCATCTAAGGCTAGATGAGGAGATCGATTAAGAATGTGAGTGGTACTAGAGATTGCTTCAATTTCTAATGATGGATCTAGAGACTTGGCTTGTATCATGCAACTCGCCATAGACTTAAGAGTTTGGATCCTCAATGCTACAACATCTATCTTATGTGGATTGAGTGTTGGCAGAGTCTGAAGATCAATGCCCTTGAGTCTACAAAAGTCTTTTAGTCTTCTGTTCACATATTCAGAGTACTTTGATGACCTTTCTGGATTTTTGTTCGACATGGGTCTTGAAGTCTAGAAACTTGTCCAACACTTCATTCTTATTATGAAGACACTAGACCCAAGTGAACCTTGAAAAGTCATCAATGAAGGTAAGTATGTAGTGACCCTGTCTAAATGCAAAAGGTCCTGCTAATACCATGTGAACCATCTGTAGAACACCTAGTGCTCTTGAAGACTTCCCCTTTGGATGCATATCCACTAAATCTATTGAACATTCACCCTTATAAAAATTGATTTGAGGTAGACCTTTGACCATTCTATCTATGGCAAGTTGCTGAAGATAGTAGAAGTCAAGATGACCATACCACTGATGCCATAATTGCATGTTTGAATTTGATTGAGATAACAAGGCCTTTGAAGGAGACTTGGGCACAAAATGGGAGAAAGAGTATAACCTTTTTTTATGTTTCACTTTCCCCACTGCAACCAAGGAATCATCTTTAAGACTATGCACCTTTACTGAGTCTTGAAGGAACTCAACTCTATGTCCATCTCCGAGGTGAGTGATTTGGTAGATTGATAGGAGATTTGAGCTTAGGTTTGGAACATAGAGAAAATTTTGAAACTCTCCATTTTCCATCCCCTTGTTTCCTTTCCCTTCAACTTCCATTTTGCTATCATCTCCCATGGCGATGTGTGGTACCTTTGAATGCTTCATTGAAGAAAAATCCTCCTTCGAAGAACCCATCTAATAAGAGGAAACTAAGTCAAATATCCATTCCTTTGAAGAATTTGAATTAGCCATGAGTTCTTGCCCTTTGCCCTTTGAATCTGAAGAAGACCATTTATCCTTGTAAGCATTAGGCAATGGAACATTATGTTTCCTCATGATGTTGGTTAACTAATCAATCTTCTTAAGATAACACTTATGCTCTTCATGACCTAATTTCTTGCAATAAGCGCACTTCTACTTCTCCTTATTGTTGTCCCCCTTCTTGTTGGAATTTGAGGACTTGCCTTGTCAATTGGATTGTGTTGTTGTCTTTTCTGCATCCTTAGATTTGCTCTTCCATTTCTTCTTACCCTTTCCTTTATTTGAAGACTGTCCAGCTGAATTTTGAGAACCCTCATTGTTGGCCACCAATGCTTTAGACTGAGGTGATTTGAGAATCCCCATTAATTTCAACTTCTTTTCTTCATCATCCAATAGTTTAGCACATTCATCAAAAGTGACTTTATTGTAGGCAAACCCTAAGGTAGTCTTTGAGGTGTTAAAAGAAGATACAAAAGTGGAATACTCTGATGACAACTTGTTAGGGATGAGACAAATCAGTCTGTCATCTTTGATAGAACTCCCACAATCAATAAACTTTGTCCTTAATTCATTCACCTTGATGATGAAATCCTATATTGAATCATATGATTTAGCATCTAAGGAGACAAACTTATCTTCAATTTTGAACACATCCTCTTCATAGACTTTACCATAAAGGTTTTCGAGGTTATCCCAAGCTTCCTTGGATGTAGAACACTTCTTGATTTGATACATGATCTTATCATCAACCCCCAAACATATATCAACTAGGGCTTTCCTATCCATTGCTACCCAAGTTGAAATATCACTTTCTGAAACTTTATCACCTGCTGGTTTAGGAAGAGTACCATCTACATATTGTGAAACTCCATTATGCATTAAGTGATACCACATTTTGATGGACCATGTAGCATAGTTATGAGGAGTTAATTTAGGAAACTTAAAGTTTCCCATAATGCAAAATATGAAAGAAAAGCGCAGAAAAGAGAGAACACAACACCACGAAGACCCCTCTTTTTCACTAAATCAAGAAACCCCCCCAAAAGAAATGCTTTGGGTACTTTACCAGTTGTGCAATTACAATGGGCCACTTGGTAATTTTGGCCTTTTTAGACTTCTAATTTTGCTTGTTACAACCTCTTAATTGATTACAAATCTGGAACTTTACAATGTGCTACAATTCTGAAGCATTGCAAAGCAAAGAAAGGCCCTATTGCTGAGAGTGACCCTTTTGTCCATACAACCCTGCAATCTGACTAAGGATCTAGAAAGTAGAAAAAAAATAATGCACTTTCAAAAAGAATGGAACCTTTTTTAACTTTAGATGTGCCTGTACGGAGCGTTTGAAGTTGCAAAATGTAGGATTATGTAGGTACAATTGCCAAAAAATGAAAATTTTGACAAATCCATGCACCAAAACTAGAAAAGAGTCGCTCTACTAAAAAGTTTAGAAAATCCTACCCAATTTTTTAAAAAATCACACCTAATTTGCAGTTTGGATGTCCAAGTTATGCCCTCCCAAAGTCAGACTACAAAAACCAAAATCAATCTAGAGAGGGGTTGCATCAGCAAATGACGGGGTTAAATTTGATGGTCATACAACCATCACAATAGTTCAATTTTGGCCTAGAATGACAGTCAAATGGCTTTCAAATTTAGGCTCGTGAACTAGATGACATCAACAACCTTCTACCCTCTGATGATGTCAGCATGTACAAATTGTTGCATCAGCTATACAGATATGTACATCTATACTGTATGGAATTTACAGATAGTGGAGGCAAAAAAATGATGTGGATGGCTACATAATCGTTGACTGTGCTATACAAAATGATGACATGGGCGACAGTTGGCATGTACAGTCAATGCTAACAGGGACATGCAGGGTGTTGATGATGCAATTGTCGTGGGAGTGCAAGTAGTGATTATCTGCCATTTGTTAGGAGGGTATTGCTTCGGACGGGTCTACAACCTTTTGTGTGGCAAAGTTAAGTCACCCCACGTGACAGATGTGTGGAAACAGTGGGTGGGAAAAACCTTTTCTTAATTTACTGGAGGTCACTAGAAAGTATAAAAATCATCGTATACTGTCGTCGAATTCTGTTATCAGCCTTGAAAGCTAAAAAGTGGATGCCAAGAGTTATGTCTTCATGCTGAAAAATGTGAAAGGGTCACTAGGTTTCGAATAATGCAGTGGTTGGGATATGTTATATATCCCACATTCACCAAGTGAAAGTGCTTTGCACTATTTTAAAAAGAAGCCTCCACAATGTTAACGTAAATAGCCCCGGTTGTGTGTAACTTGTTGTTGGTGGGTGAGGCTTGGCCACCAGGCTTTGTTGATGATCATCAATAAATGTGTAGGGGGTATGTGCCTAAATTTAAAATGATAACCTATAGATTATAATAAAACCCTGCGAAAAAATAAATCTGAATATTCCACCAAAATTATAGAGCTGAGTCGGGGTGTCACTACTCGATTTGGCTAAAAAAAATTCTTTGTTTGTGCAACTAATAAATTTGAAAATAGCAATTTGGGAATAAAATGCAAAGAAGAAAATTAATCAGATCTAAAAATTAAATAATTAGATCAATTAAATGATGATAACTGAATTGCAAATCGGTGCCTTCGAGTTCTAATTTGCAATTTTTTTTTGCCTTACAATCAACTTTCAACTAGCATAGGCAAATTTATAGTCAATCTTCATCAAATCGATGCTCTAGACACAATGATGAGGTCATATCTGGCTCTAGATGCTCCTAATTTGTGCGGATCGTCTAGATTCGGGTTCAGGTGTTGAAGCATGAATAGTCTCGAACGACTATGTGTAGAGATTTTCCCTCAACTCTGATACCATGTAAGAATTTGGCTTAGGCCAAAATTCACCCAAGACCAAGGAACTCAAACTCTAGCACACAGTAGACCAAAATAGAGAGAGTATGATTAGAATGATGATATTCATTCAATATGCCACATTGAGAGTACACTAGGAGTGCTTATATATAAAGGCCTAAGGAGAGCGTCTAGAATGCATAGAAGTCAGCACATAATAAGTCATACAACCAGGTACATGTCCACTAGATATGGGTTATCCTCCATTAAGCATGGAATTAAGTGTGATGATGTGAAGATAAGCCTACAATGATGTAGCACGCAAATCAGTGGTGTAGACAACATGTGTTAAATTAGGAGTGTGAATAATTGTGTTGTCAACATGACAACTCAGTGAATGATGCAAACTCCAATGTTGTAGACACCATGTGCATAATTAGAGTTGTGTAACTTATGAGAGTACACAAACTCGTAAGTGTCTCACCTAAATAAATAATAAAATAATGCAAAATAATTAAATAATGCATTAACCTAAGTAAACTTAAGTAAGTGTAATAAGTAAATACTTGTTTACACCAACAATTGCATTCTCTAGAAGCTTTCCCCTTTCCAATACAATAATTAGTTATATTTCTAGAAAATGCACTCTCTAGAAGCTTCTCCCTTGCAATACAATAATTAAGTGTGCTTCTAGAAAATTAAATTAATTAAATATAAAGTCATCTTTTAATTTTAATTTATTTAATGACTTTATAAGAAATCAATTTAATCAATTTCTCCTTATTTTTCCACTTAGCCTTCAGAGAATGTAAAGGCTAAGAACTCCACTGAGATGCTAAAAAGATGGGGACATTACAAAATCTTGGTGTCTTGTGTTCTCTTTTGTGCGATCTAGTATTTTCTTTTATTGTTTATATTTGTATGTAATTGTTATTTTTGTTCGTGGTTTTATTCTAACATAACACTCACAAGTTGACCATGCGAAGTACATTCACTACACCTTCATTTGAGTCATTTGGGGAGATTTTGATGTTGGAACAATCAAAATTGATGATTATGGGAATCCTCGAGTCTCCAAATTCTAAGGCATTGGTAGTTAATCAAGGGAATCAAAGTAAAAAGAGGAAAAATAAGTGGAAACACAAGACACAACATGAGAAAGATAAATCCACCTCCTCATCCCAAGAAAATAATGAGGGGAAATCATCCAAGAGGGATTTCCTCACTTGTGTATATTGCAAGAAGAGTGGACATGAAGAACACCATTGCCACAAGAAGCAAATGGGTAAACTAAAGCATCTTCTTAAGGAGAATCAAATTAGTCCACCTTCAAGAATAACTAATTCATCCTAATATTCATAGTCAATAAAAAAACATGATAAAAAAAAGTATAAGGAAAAAAGGTCTAGAATTCATTCCTACTTGTTGATAGAACTTTATTTCATGCACTGGCAACAGAGTAACAATTGTCACAGGATTGGTGTGTTTGACCAATATTGCCTGGAAGAATAGAGAGAGAGACACCTTGCTCCCAAGCTCATGTAAGTCAACTCTTGACTATACAAGGAACAAACAAGGTTGGATGAGGGTGGTGACTATATATAAATATCATAGGCATGATATCCGATCAATCTTTGTGTGCATAGGATTTCAACATAGAGTCTTGTGAAATAAGTTGGGTAGGTATCAAAGGATGAAATCAAGGGGGGAAGGGGGTAATAGAAAGAAAAGAGCCTACAAAGTTAGAGATTTAGTCTACCTATAGTCTATTTTTGCACCATTATGATCAATAATACATGCTTGGATGGTAGGATAACTTAAATACATGTTCGATCAATCAATTTAACATTATCAAGTGCTACAATTGAAATAGTATTGAAGTAAACATGATCATTTAGTTTTATCCAAGCCAAGGAAGATAATAGTGAAAAAATAGAAAAATATTACTACTTTCAAAGATCCCATAGAAATCACTCCAAGATCCACCTACTCTAATAACAACTTAAAATACTAGCAAGCACTAGGCTGAACAAAGCTCAAAGGAAGCCAAACTGTAAAAGAAAAGGGTGATAATACTTCATTAATAATAATGGTGTTAAAATGAAATGGAAGATAAAATCATCAATTTTATCAACTCTAGACTAGTTGATAATCATCTTATTTATAAATTACTTCCTACAACCTTTGGTGGGAAACAAACTTTATTCCCTAACTAATTTACGTACTACCTTTATTTTTGAGATTTACTAAATATCCTACCATCTTCATGCAATGAAAACTTGTGGAAGAGGCAATTTACATTTAAAAATCCATGAAAGGAGGACATAAAGTAGCAAGGAATAAGGAAAGGAATTTCCCACAGAAAATATGGTCCATGAGCATCGATCTTTACATACTCTTTCTATCACATCTCTGTCAATAATCTCCTTGGGGTGTTTGCAGATTGATAAGAGCACTTCTCTAACAACTTTAAATGCTTCAAGTGTGTGGGGAAATGTGTAGTTGATAAAAAGTTCTATCATCTTAAAATGGAAGCACTTACATGATAAGAGTGTTTAGCCCTTTGAGTATGGGGTCTAGGGTCATGTCAAGTGCCTTGAATAGGTCTTTACATGGATCTGACTGTTTCCCCCTGTTCTTCTTTTCTCCCCTTGTTTCCAGCCTCTTTCTGACAACTTTCTCTAAGAAACTAAAGACTTTGAATTTTTAGGTCAATGATGACCTAATGGGTCAAGGTCAACTTTGACTTTGACCTAGGGGAGAGTCAACCTCGACCCTAACCCTAGGTCTAAATTTCAAGTTTTGGAGGTTTCGAGATATCGGGCTTCAGAAAGTTTCATTTCCCTCTTTTGGGTCAGTCATTTCAAATTTTAGAATGGTAAAATCTTAAATTGCATTTAATCTAGGTCCATTTCGAGGGGTTAAGGTTATTTTGGATTTAATTCTCCAATGTCAACCTCTTTAGAAGTTTGTGCCCTAGATCACTATATAAGGAAGCCTCCTCCTCTCATTTTCTAAATTAATAAGATATTAGATGATCCATTATCTCATGATCAACAAGATATTGGACAATCCATTATTTCCATAATCAAGCTAGCGCAGGCAAGAAGGAGAAAGAAAGCATTCAAGGATTCAATATCTAATTCATCAAGGAGATCCATTGTTAGCCATTGAAGGATTCAATCTATATGGAGCCCTCTTGTTGAAGATTTCCCCATCCAAATAGAAAACCATTTTTCTTGCAAGTATAGGTACAAGACAATAAATTGAAGTTTAGATTTGGATACCCTTTTTGACAAATTTTTGAGATCTACGAATAGAATTTTTGTCTTAGCAATGCAGGTCAAAGTTGGAAATAAAGGGGTAAGATTGTGCCCCATTATCTAGATCAAAGTCAACCAAACCTCAGAAAGACAAAAGTTTTCTGGGTTTTCTTGGTCTCAGCATTTCTACTACAGAGTAGGTTGTAAAATTCCTTGAAACTGTATAAAGACATTAGAAATCAATATTTTCCATATTTACCCTACTTTGAGGTTAGTATTTTTTTTCTATTCATTCAAGATTTCAAGTACATACTTTCTATAGTAGATTATAGGATTTCCTCCTTTCTTGATATTCTCTATCATTTGATTCATTTGTGCATTGATCACTTCTTTGTGATTGATCAATTTGGATTTTTCCTTTTGGGAATTTGGGTTAAGGATAGATCCTATATTCCCCCTATTACATCATATATCATACCCACACACATTTATCCCCATTCATTTTTGTGAACTTGACACCCTTACCCTCTTTTCTTTTATGGAATTAGATGCCCTATTGTGTTTTGTGGTGTTAGATTTCCTTTTATATTATCTTGTTCTTGTTAGATTTGTCTTTTATGTTAAATCTTGCA
This sequence comes from Cupressus sempervirens, assembly GCA_028749045.1. Taxonomy (NCBI): domain Eukaryota; kingdom Viridiplantae; phylum Streptophyta; class Pinopsida; order Cupressales; family Cupressaceae; genus Cupressus; species Cupressus sempervirens. The sequence goes on from CM053785.1 coordinate 723,613,489, forward strand.
TGCTAATTAGATTTCTTGCATCTATATTCTAAAAATACAAAATATTTATGCTTTATGTTTTCTTAGTTTAGTTTATTTGTATTGCATTGGTTTATGAGCTTTACTACTTCTAGTTTTTCTGTTAGACGAAGTTGTAGAATTATGGGTGCCTTTGATCCTGAGTCTTCCTCTCCTTTCCTTAGGGTCCCAGATGACAGTTTGATTATTATCATTCAAATCCTATTATGGAGAAAAATTCTTCTCACTCATCTCATGATGAGGATGATGCTTTAAGAGTTCCTCCTGAACAAGTCCAAAAACTTTCAACTGAACTTGAGAAAATGGGTAATTGGCTCATTCAAGAAAAACCATAATCAAGATTCTATTAAACCTATAGAGGCTCTTAAGAAATTTCTTCATGATAGTGATCAAGGTGTTGATCTCTTGCGTGGTATTACTCACCTTGTGCATTCAAATGTCAAACCTTTAGCTCAAGAAGCTCGAGATTTAGGGTTGATTCCTCCTGTCACTAGTGTAGAACCTTCTTCTATTCCTTTACCTAGTATTCCTACCTATACTTCTTTGGTGACTGTGATGGTTCCCTCTATTCCTATGAGTGTTCCTCTTGTGTCCCTTCCTACATCACAACCTTATCATAATGTTCCTTTTATTTATTCTAATCCTCTGCCAACTATAGTTCCAAGTGTTCCTCCACTTGTGTCTTCCATTCCCACAACTATATACACTTTACCTACTGTTTCTAATGTTACTATTTCTTCTATTTCCTCTAATGATTCAACAATTATAAGTTTGGCTCAAACCATGTCATCTTTACAACAACCTACATCCTTGACTCAAAACAAGTTTAGTATTCCTACATGTAACATGAGAAGTCCTTTGTCCCACAATATTTATCATACTCTTGTTCCTCAACAAGATGATATGCCTCATCTTGAGAATTATAATGGTAAGGGAGACCTTGCTCATCATGTTAAAACATTTCAAATACTTTGTAGTGATTATGCTCATGACCATAGGATTTTTGCCAAGTTATTTGCTAGAACCTTTCACAAAAAGGCCTCACAATGATTTTGTTCCTTGCCTCCTTATTCTATTGATTCATTTCCACAACTTGTCAATGCTTTTATTCAATAATTTCAAAACAACAGTGGCCCGCAAGTGTCTTTGACTGATTTGATGCATTATAAACAAATTGCTAAGGAAAAATTAATTGAATTTATTGGTAGATTTAAGCATTTACATGCTTAGATTTCCTATCATGTTCCTAATATTAATATTCAACGTATGTTTATTTCAAATTTGCAAAAGGATATTAGGGATAAGATTCTGCTTATTGAATTTACCTCTTTTCAATAACTTTGTATAACACTTCATCGTTATCAATTACAAGTGAGTCAATTTTATAGAAACACTCCAATGGCTCTTGTTCTCATTGATAAAAGTGATGTTGTTCCTAATCAAAAATAAATAAAATTCAACAACTATGTCAAGATAAATAAACAAGCGTATGTAGTTGTTGATCAAGTTGTTGTTGCATCTCACAATGCCACTTTTGCATCCGCTACTTTTTGATTAAATCGTACATTTACTCCTCTTTTTGAATCTCTACATTCCATTATGAATAGGTTGTTAATTGCTAATATGATTACTTTACCTCCTATTCAACCTCTTTTACCTTTTATGATTGCATCTAAATCCTTTGATCCTAAAGCTTTTTGTAAATATCATCGTCAGAATGGTCATGATACTGAGAAATGTTTTTCTTTAAAACATATGGTTCAAAACTTAATCGACTCTAATGCCTTATTTGTTGATAATCTTGATGGTAGTGGGAACAAATTTGTTTCTCCTCCTAATCAAAATCTTCAAATCTATATGAATCCTTTACCTCCACATGATACTAATACCATTTCTTAGCCATATTCTATGGATATTGTGTATGATTCAAAGATGGATGATCTTAATCACATTGTTAATCAAGTGGAACATGTTGTTCAATCTGTATCTCCACCTCAGCCTCAACCTCAACTTCAATCTCTAGTTCCATCTCAACCTCAACCAAAACCTAAGCATGAATTGAAGACTCAACCTAAACATCGGCAACGACCTAAGAATAAAAGACCTTAGGAACTTTTGATTACCTTTGATGACTTTGAGACTATTAATGCTCCTGATGGTCCCCTTTATATTTATGCTAGGATTTCTCACATACCTACTTGTGGTTGTCTTGTTGATCCTACATCCTTATTCAATGTTATTACTAAAGAAAATATTTTTATGAAAAACTTGCAACACAATTCTTATGATACATATGATGTGTGGATTCAAACTTGTAATGGTTTTCTTTATCCATCATTTAAATCTATTAATTTACCGGTTGAACTTTGTGGTAAAATTGTAAACACTAACTTTGTTGTTGTTCCTACTTCTGATCAATTTCATGTTAAACATGGTTTTTCATGGTTAAACACTATGTATATTGTTGCTTCACCTAGCCATAGGCATAAATGTCTTAAATTTTTTCATGATGAAGAAGTGAATATGGTTAATCATAGTTTATATCAACCTTCTAGGCCCAAAGATTGTGCTACCCTTGACTTCTTTTGGCCTTCATTACCTAATTCATGTCGTTCTCAACCTGATAATATTTTTTGCCTATATCAAGCCTATAAGCATCATAATATTCTTGAGTTAATCTTACCTACTATGGATCTTAATCGTCGTCTTTTGCATACACCTTCCAGATCTCCTTTATCTATGGCTTCTACATCTATTAATCAAGCTCCTACTATTGCTTTTCTATCTTTTAATAATCCTATTAATCCTCCTATGGAACCTGTGGAGGACCCAACAATTTCTCTTTTAGTTTTTGACACATTTCAAACAAGACAAAACATAATCAATCCACTAATGAACGTCATAAGAAGTGTCATGCTCAAGCTAAAGCTCATAATTTTGTTCTTCAAAAATCTCTACCTTCTTCGGATAAACCTATACACGATGTGTTAGAAGAAGTTGTTCCTAATAATGATGTTAAGATGCATGATTATAATGATTCCATTTGTATCTTTAATCCTATTTTGATTAATCTGGATGAAAAAAGATACTCTTGATGATGTTAATGATGAATATGAGACTATTGACATTGATATTGATTCACCTAATATGTTTTCATCACAATTGACACTTGCACCTAATATTGAACATTATGATTCTCAAGAGGATCCTTGTTTCGAATTGGCTATTATTCCTACTATATTGGATATAGTCCCTCTTGCGAGTTACCCATCTTCCCTAAATGATATAGAATGAGATGGGGAGAGTAGGCAACATGCTTGATTGGCTTGTCCTTTATGGTAGGTTTGTTGTGTGTTTGCCTATTGTACTATGCTTCTCCTGTGATGTGTTTGCTAAATGTTGTTAGATTATTTTATATGACCCTTCTGGCTCTATTAGTGCAAGGTGATAAAGGAATTAAACCTTTTGTACCATTCCTCTATATGTATCTCTATTCTTCCATATATTGTTTCAAGTTATGTTGTACTTGTGCTATTGTTTGTAAATGCTTCCTTGTGTAATTTTCTTGGATTTGCAACTTGGTAGCACTGATTCTTTTTGGACTCCAGGGCATGGTCCAAAAAGATTCTTCTTTGTATCTCTTATGTGATCTTTCCTCCTTTGTGATTGCAGTTCTACTTTCTTTGGGGAATGATGTCAATTCATTTGCAATAATATCATTCATATATATATATATATATATATATATATATATATATATATAATCTTATGATCATACTGACCCCACGACAGGAAAATCCCTTATGTGTTCTTTGTACGTTTATGTGGTATTTCCCTTGACTTGTCTTTTTTTGAGGGCATCTCATAGTGAAAACGTAATCAACAAAGTTGTTTATGTTTCTATTAAAGCAATTGATCCTGTGAAAGTGTTAGCAATGAATTTAAAGTGGGTGCATACACTCTACTCACCTATTGCGCGTGTACACACACACACACACACACACACACACACACACACGTTTTACACATATATTATTTTTTAAAATACCTTATCTCCCTTTTGGATTAATGACTAATCCTTAAAGCATGGATTTATATTTTAGGATCTCTTGATCCGTCCAATTTCAAATGTTTTGATCCCTTAAGGTCGAAGGTGTCCTTAAGATTAGATCTCTTTTGTTTTTGGTTTTACTCTTGTGGAATAAAATATTCTTAAGGGTGAATCCTTGATGGGTTGACTAGTGAGTAGCCACATTCACTATGTGGTTCAATTCCTTCTTTCTAGTTGCATTGTTTCCTTGTGTAGTTCACAATGGGACATAAGTTCTCATTGGGCGAGATAATCACACTCTTTCTCTCTTTCTCTTTTTTTAGAGATGCCTCTCTTATTATGATCTTAAAGTTGATGAAGACTTGAGTCTCTGGGGGCTTGAGGATTCCTTTGTCCCTTTGATTTTAATAAGATTATCTTTTCATTATGATTTCCTTTACCAAGAGTTTGCATCGAGTCCATACTCTTGCCAAAGCAAGGGCTTAATGTATCATCTTAAAATAGAAGCACTTCCATGATAAGAATGTTTAAAACTCTAAGTAAGTGGTATGGGGTCATTTCAAGCACCTTGAATAGGTCTTATGGATCTAGTTGTTTCCCCCTTGTTCTACTTTTCTCCTCCTATTTCCAGCCTCTTTTTGACAACTTTCTTGTAGTGCCTGCCCCTAGTTCGCATTTCTATTATCATTGTCAAATTCCTTAGGCTGATTTTATGCATTGATTAGTTTTAGAGATACTGGATTTACAATATTATGATATTATTTCATGTCTTGAATTACAAATATATCAGTTATAATTGTTGCTTAGTTGATTTCATTCATGTGTTGTTAATGATATTTTGATGATCCTAGTTAGTAAATGTGGTTTCTTTTATAAAAATGTTAACATGATGTCTTTAATGATGATTATGTTGTATTGATAGAGATGCATTATTATATGTACGCATTTGATGATACTTACCCCATACTTGCATGTGTATGATGCGCGTATTTATTTTATCTTTCTGTTTGACGTGTTTGATGTGGTTAAGGGAGGGAGTCGTAGTCACCTGCTAGTCGGGATCTACACGATGAACCACTCCCCGCCATTGTCTGTTTAGTTTAGATATATTATATACATGTACATGCTCGTCTTTTATGCAGGATGCAGGTACCGGGCATCGACTTCCCTGAATTGCCAGGATGAGCGTGCCCTATTACAAATACTCAAATGGTGAGAATGGGAAGATAATGATCAGGTCCAATCCTAGCCATAAGCCTATAATACTTGTTCTGCAAGGAGGACTCGTAACAAACTGTCTACCCTTTTTAAACCCGTGAGTATTTTATGCGTATGTTGTTTTGTGAGTCTTTGATGTATTTTCTATTAATTAAGTATAATTAATAGATTAAATTAATAGTTTAATTTAATAGAGAATTATTATGATATTATGAATATTTAATTATATTTAATTAATTGAGAAATTAATTAAATATAAAGAATTGAATTGGAAGATAAAAGTTTTAAGATTAAATTTAGAACATGATAATATTAATTTAATTTAATAATAATATATATTTAGAGTTCATTTTTAAATAAATGCTAAATATTATTGTTATTTAAGTTAATAAATATTTATCAAATTAAACGTTCAAAATATATTCAAAAGGAAAAGATATTAATTTATGGAAAAGATTTAAGTTCGCATGAATGAGTTTTAAATATAAGAGATTAATTTAAAAGATAAAAAACATGTGAACTTAATAAAGATATTCTAAGAAAGTGTGCATGAGATTTTAAAAGGTTATTAAATTAATTTAAAGTAAAGTAAAGTGGAAAGTTAAATAAAGTAATTTAATAATTCACTTAAAGTTCGTGAAGGAATAATAAAAGAATATTTTAATTTAAAAAGGAAATTAATTGTGCATGAATGAATTAATTAAATAAGAGAGAATTAAATATTGGAGATAAAAGTTAAAGTTTAAATTTAGAAAGTGATTATATTTATTTAATTTAATAATAATATATTTAGAGTGCATTTTTAAATAAATGCTAAATATTATTGTTATTTAAGTTAATAAATATTTTATCAATTAAGTTTCTAAAAATGAAATTAAAAGTGAAAAGATATTTAATTATCATAAAGATTATAGTTCGCATGATTTATGCATGAGTTGAAAATAAAAGAAATTAATTGAAAAGATTAAACATGTGAAATTAATAAAGATATTTAATAGCATTAAGTGCGCATGAGATTTATAAGTTATAAATTGATTAAAATAGAAGTTGAGTGGAAATTAAATAAAGAGATTTAATAATCCATTTAACGTGCATGAAAATATGAAAGATAAAATAAATAAAGGTTGATTTTAGAGTTAACGAGGGGGATCAAGAGACCTCTCGGGTAAACGCACAATTAGTACCCCAATTGTAGGAAGAGAACTCCTTATAAAAATTGGAGGGTTCATTTTTCAAGGGGGATTTTTGGAGACAAGTTTTCAGACACAGGTTTCAGGGAACACACTTTTGGAAGAGGAACAAAGAAATCTTTGGAAGTTTTGAAGGGTTTGGTTTAGCAAGGGATCACCAGATTGTTAGCATCAGATCAAGGTAGGGTTTGTGAACCATTGTAGAAATACTTTTGGATCTCTGTCTTCTTCGTGCTTGTTGAAAATTGATTTCTCAACTTTCGTTGTATGAATCTTGCCACCCTTCGTTCTACATCTTTTGCTTTTCGATTTCATCTGTGAATTGCGGATTGAAACAACTATTTATAAAACTTTGTTTCTTCGATTGAAAGAAATTAGTATTAAATCGAGATTTGGGTTTGAATTAAAATTGGAAGCTAGAAATTTAATCTGGGGAGGATTTGAGATTTAAAAAGAAGGTTTTGGAATTAGAAAATTTGCATGATTAAACTTAGTTTCCATATCAGGTTAATAATGTAAGGATTATATATATATAAATTGTGGAATTTGTTGAAATGAATATAATGAATTTTAACTAATAAAAAAAATTATAATATTATAAAACAATTGTTATCTTTATATTTAATAATTTTAAATTTGTTTTAATAAAATTCGTATTAAATTTTAAATGAAATAAAATATAATTTTTTTTTTAAAAAAAAAAGTAAATTAAACAAACGTACCCCCACTTACCTATTTGGCCGGTGGCATTCACGTTACCTGCACTGTGAAGTCGCATGGTACTACGATCAAAGGGGGGGGGGGTGGGGGGGGGGGCAGTAAAAGGGGCCGCACGACATCTTGGCCGATGGCTTTAATAAGCCCTACTGCGATTTAAAATCGCTTGCAGGGTGATGGGCGTTTATAAAGTTTTAAATAAAGTTTTAATTGTAGTTTTATAATATATATTTTTGTTAATTAGTATTAGTATACGTTTTTATTAAATTTTAAATGTTATTTATTTTGTGATAACTATTAATTAGTTTTTCATTTATAAAAATGTTAATGATTTTTTTTATTATCAATCATTTAAATTATGTTGTAATAAATTATTATTATTAATATAATTAATTGATTTAAATTATGATAATGTTTAATTTAAGTCTTAATTAAATTATTAATAAAGTAATGAATTTAGAATTGGGATGAATACTTCATAGATAATTTTATAATTTTAATTGTTTGTAATTAAAATTAGTTCAATTAAGTGTAATAATAAAGTTTATCAGTTATTGTATTATTATGGGTTTAAATAAAGAGGGAATTATTTTATTTAAAGATCATTAGGTATTATTTTGAAAATTAAATAAATAATTACCCTTTACGGTTATATTGATTTATTTGGCTTAAAATCAAAGTAGGGTAGTTGTACTTTTTGTTCGAATATAAAATGGGTCAATTGCAAGGGTTAATTGCGAAAACTTAATACTTGAACACAAACACTGGAAAATAAAACCTTACTTCAACTCAACTATATGTTTTCGAATCAAACCCAAACTGTGAAATTGTACTGTTTTCTATGTATTGTCTTTACTTGTGGATTTTGGTGTTGATTAGATGTCGACCAGTCTAGGATGTACACCAGAGGTTTTGTGAGATTTCTTGGATACTATTATGTGGCTAGATGTTATGATGATCCTTGTGATTCAAATTGGAGTTTATACTTATGAGATTTGTTTTGTGAGCATTTATGTGTATTTGGATTTAGTTTGATCCATCTTGTTATTAGGTTGCCTGTTAAGGAACTGAGTTTGATCTTTATGGGTGTTGTGGTATGGGACACAACTGTGTTTTTATGTGCTTAGGAGAGGTTGTCTAGGTACGTGACTTGGGAGTGGCTTGCATAGGGGTCCGGGACCCAAAGTGGTAAGTACCAGGGTAACCTAATGCAAGTTATGTAATAAGTGATAATCTAGTAAGTAAAATTTATGGGGGGGGGAAAACACACTAAAAAGATAAGTTAGAGATATTTGATCTACCCATGCCTTTAGTGCTTGTATAGACTAAGGATGGGAATGAGATGAGTGCCTCATCTTCTTGAGAGGGCTTTCTAGTTTCCATATGTGTGATGTTGAGGGTCCGGGGTTCAGAGTAACCAGTCCTGGGTAACTCAACGCTTGAGGGTCCGGGGTCTATTAAGAGATCAGTCCAGGGTAACTCAAGCAGCCATGTGATGACACTCCCTAGTATGTAGCCTGAGTCTCCTCTGTAGATTTGTGTATCTCTGGTGGTGTACTTATTGTTGGATGTGGTGTACTTATTGTTGGTGGTGTATCTATTGTCAGATGTGTTTATTATAGTTATTTACTTCCATTGATGATGATTGGTGATTCATGATGTTGTACTTTTGACGTGTGGCTTTTGACTTAAGGTGATTATCTTTTGTTGACTTTGTCTTAGGACCTTGGTATTTGGTTTATACTTGGTTCATGTATGATGTTTGGTTATATGGTGTCGATATTGGATTGAGTGTTCTTACTTTTGGATTATTTTATCTTCTTGAGTAGTATGTGTTTCCTATGAGGTAGTTTTGGCTATTAGGGGTACCTTGCCTAGGAATGTTTTATGTTCGATAGTCGTATGTGGATCGTTCATTATCTTCCCTACACAGTGGGAGTGGAAGCTTGACTAGGTAACCACGCGGTCGGGAGGTAGTGCCTTCTTACCATTTGGGTTTCCCCTCCACATTGCTAGCTGTTGGATGTTCGTTGCAGAAGATGTACCTTTATCATTCTTATTTCTTATCTTACAAACTTCTTTTCAGATGATGTATATATGTTATCATGTATTTTGTTGTACAATATCTATTTTCACATACCCTGCGACATGTGCAGTGGATGTTATTGATTGGATGTACTTTCATTGTATTGTTTATACTTATGCATTTGCTTATGCGATTTATGTATCTGTTATTTCTTTATGATCATGTGACATTGTACTTGAAACTTAAACTAATTAATTTAAAATTATTAACTGTGACTCAACATAAAGGAACCTTTGAGGAATTGAAACTATATCTGTAATTGCAAATGTGTATTTGTTGTGTATGTTCATATTGCTTCCGCATTAATGTTATCTTGATGTTGTTTAAACTTCAAAAAAAAATAGTTCAGTAAACATTGTAACATGTTAGGTTTATTTCTCTTGGGTTCCCGAGCAGGGCGTTACATTTCTCTGAGAAATTAAAGACTTTGACTTTCTAGGGCAATGACAACTTGATGTGTTAGGGTCAACCTCAACCGTGACCCTAGGTCCAAATTTCAAGTTTCAGAGGTTTCAAGATATCAGGCTTCAAAAAATTTCATTTTCCTGCTTTCAAGTTGGTCGTTACAAATTTTAGAATGGTAAATTCTATAATTACATTTAATCTAGGTCCATTTCTAGGGGTTAAGGTTATTTGGAATTTAATTCTCTAATGTCAGCCTCTCTAGAAGTTTGTACCCTAGATCACTATAAAAGGAAGCCTCCTCCTCTCATTTTCTCAATTAATAAGATATCAGACAATCCATTATCTCACGATCAAGAAGATATTGGACATTCCATTATTTCTATAATCAAGCTTGTGCAGCAAGAAGGAGAAAGAAAGCATTCAAGCATTCAAGATCCAATTCATCAAGGAGATCCATTATTAGTGATTGAAGAATTCAATCTCTATGGAGCCTTCTTGTTGAAGATTTCCCCATCCAAAAAAAACCATTTTTCTTGCAGGTACAGGTACAAGACAACGAATTGGAGTTCAGATTTGGATACCCTTTATGTGAAATTCCAAGATCCACGAACAAAATTTTTGTCAAAGTAATGTAGGTCAAGTTCAAAAATAAAGGGATAATATTGTGCCTCACTATCTCGATCAAAGCCAACTTGACCTCAGAAAGACAAGTTTTTTGGGTTTTCTCGGTCTTGACATTTCTAGTCCAAAGCAGGTTACAAAATTCTCCAAAATTGTACATTGACACTAGAAATTAGTATTTTCTAGATTTACCCTATGTTGAGGTTAGTATTTGTTTTCTATTCATTCAAGATTTCAAGTACATACTTTCTATAGTAGATTATAGGATTTCCTCCTTTCTTCATATTTTTAATCATTTGATTCTATTGTGCATTGATAACTTCTTTGTGATTAATCAATTTGAATCTTTCCTTTTGTGAATGTGGGTTAAAGATAGGTCCTATATTCCCCCTCTTACATCATATATCATACCCACACATATTTATCCCTATTCAAAAGGGTATTCTATATCTACCATCATTAAATGCCTGCCACATCATTAAGAGGTATGTCAGAGATGTTGGCAATAGAAGGCTAGATCTGGGAGCAATTTTTGCACATTCATTCATGCCTTAGAAGAATTGAAGTTCCAAAACCATTGAGCATGGAACACTAAATACTAACCACAACATAATGTAAGATCTCTTGACCAAGTCATGGGGAAAAGAAATCCTCATACTTGATCTTTCATTTTGTAGAGTTATGGTGCCTTGGAAAGCAAGTGAAACTTCCACTAAGCAGGTATTGAAGATGGCCAAAAGGAATTTTGTAGGATGAAAATCTTGCTTTTGGGAGAGTCCTCATTGCACACTCTCCCATCTCATGACACCAAAGGAGTCAAAAATAGAAGGGGAGGCCTCATCGAGCTAGGAAGATAGGCATCTCAGGCCTGCCTTCATAGATTGTCAATCATGCAAGTGCATCTTCCTTTGCTACCTCTTTGCTTCCAGAGCTTTCATTGTTGGGAAAATTTGCCTCTTGTATTGACAAATGATTCTTCCATGGTTCAGATCTTGAGATACAACTAACCTAGATCCATTGGGAAAATTTGCCTCTTGTATTGACAAATGATTCTTCCATGGTTTAGATCTTGAGATACAACTAACCTAGATCCATTGGGAAATCTCCTTCCCTTCTTCGTCTGAAGATACCCTTTTTATTTGATGGTCTCCTTTTTCTAAAATATGCACCAATCTTTTTCTAGCCATGATACTTGAACAATTTTGTCGATCCTCTAAAGCCACTACCCATTATTACCTATGGAGACTAGACATTTATTAGTATTATGATCCTTCTTTTTAAACAAGCTATCATTTATCAAGCTTTAAGATTTTTGGAATTTTTGGGGTTCTCTTCCTTCCCATCCTTGAAAAAGACAAACATGCTACCTAGGGAGGAGAAGTGAAACCCAAAATCTTGAACAAGTATTTCAATTGATAAAAAGAGAAAAACAAAGGTAACTAGAAGCCATATCTTGGGAACATAAAAAATTATATCTCAATAGTAATGAGGCAGAGAATCCCCAAATCTTAAGAACTTGCAATTTCATGAATGTCAAATACATGGACAATTTTGAGGGCCCCAAAGTTATCTTATTTTTATCTTACACTAGAAACCTAAGAAGCACATTACCTGGACCAAAATTTTGGTGACGTGGCTCATGACATTGATTTATCCTTACACAATTGACAAGGGCACTATTCAACATCCACTCGCACAACATATGAGATTATTTCATGTTAAGTAATTTTGATGTGACAATCATTTAATTTTGAAATACTATCAAATACATTGTAAATGACATAAGGCACTTGACCCAAGGAAGAATGTTGCACCCAAGCTAGAGAAAGGAGTGGAAAACCACTATTCACCACCACCCAAAATATTGTAGAGTCGTTGGCACAATACCAAGCACATCACTACTCATTCTACCATGGTTGAGGTCATAAGTGTGCTTGTAATAGTGATATTTTATCTCTACATTTTATCTTTCATATCCGTAAAACCTACCACCCAAACACCCATGTAGGCATACCTATAACTTCCTTGGCCAAACAAGAAAAGACTCGACCAGTGTGATCCTACCTTACACCAAAGCCAAGATCAAAATAGGATACTAGAGAGTACCTAGATGAAAAAGACCATCCTTCGGTAGAGCAAGCACTTAGAAAACTAGGAGCAAGGAACTCACACCATCATACCAAAGACACTAAACAAGAGACTATTTATGCCTCTCCCCAGGGAGATTAAATTTCCACCATGAAACCTAGTTTCCTTTTATGGGAACTAAAATTTCCTACTGTTAAGTTAATTGCACTAATGGGCTACAAAATTAGTTTGACGGCACACATGGGGTGGAGCTAAAGTGACTCCGTTCATACAAAAAACAATCAAAGAAAGAGAAAGCACAAGTGTGAGAAGACAAAAAGTAAAGATCACATGCCCAAAAAGACCAAAAACAACAAAACATAAGGGAATGAGGAAATTGGAAAGAAGATCGTACAAAAGAAATGCAACCAGGTGAACACAACTTGCAAAACAAGAAAGAGATGTGACAAGGGCCGAATGGGAATACCAACCTAGGGATTAAAATGAAGAACATTGTGGTGCCAAATTTTGTCCTAACTTGCACATGAACTACAACTAACTTTAGAATTGAAGACAACTTCACAAAACTTGCACAACCAAAACCACTTCTAGGCAGGGTGATGACAAAGATGACAATTTGACTTGAAGAGCACAATTGTAATTATCGAGCAATATGACAATTAACTCCTTTAGGTACCTTTAATAGCATCTTGATCATGGTACTTTAAAGGGTGCATTAGTTGTGTGTACCTTTCATTAATGAGAATTATCACATGTCCAACCTTAAGACCATAGAAATTTCCTCCTGCCATCAAAGACACGTGAGAAAAAATTCCCACTTGATTTGAGAGTAACCTTTGGAGAAGATCAAGATCCTTCCTTGGGGCCAAGAACCTTACTTCATTTTACCTCACCAAAGGGATCTATATCCTAGACAAGAAATGTGGAAACCCAAAGATTGAAAAATCAAAACAAACTAAAGGGACTTACCCCAAGCAAGGCAAGATCAAAAAGCAAAAATAGGGGACCCAACTTTGTGCTCACAAAAAGTAGGGATATGTATGCAAGGAATAACACTACTTTAAGTCATGAATCAAGTAGATGGATCCTAGATTAAGGGGCTTCTCATCATATGGCATCTTCATAGTAAATATTTTCATGATTTGATCCTTGCCATACTCCACCTATTTTGACGAGCAATCACACTTACATGAATGTGATTGGGGAAGTAAATATTGATAAGGGGGAGTGATACTTAAAAATGGTGTTTTCCATACCTCACCTAAGTCATAATATTTATTCCATCTATCATTTCACTCATACGGATACAAGGAGGACTATGGAATTCACACTTGATTCAATTTTTATCAGAGACTTGGAGACTATAGAGGTCTTTCTATATGGGTGATTGATCATACATCTTAGCTATACTACTTAGATTTTTCTCATGATAATTAAATTGTTTCTTCAACTGATTTTGACCACATTTCCAGTGTCGATTCAGACATTGAGGAAAACTTTTGTTACTTAAACTTGGGCATTCTCACATGTGATCAAGTTCTTGAGCCATACATTTCTCCTCCTCCTATTGATATTTCATCTAATGTTGCTCCTAATGATGTTTTCATTACACACACATGGATTCAAGTGATTTAGTATAGCAAGATATTCCTCATTTTCTAGACTCAGTTTGGTTGGATGACTACTTGACAGACATCATAGGTTTGTTTGTAGAGTCCCACATTGTAGATTTAGGAGACACTATTGATGGAATTCATCTTCTCTTTCATGAAGATGATCCTTTAGTTGTTGGAAGGGAACATGTTGAACCTAATCTTCATTCTCTACTTGATCATTCTTTTGAGATTGACATGATGGTAGATCCTTTGATACAATAGTTGGAGGAGGTCACTTCATATTCAGAGGAGACACTTGAGTGTTTGATACATGTTCTACATTCATCCTTAGTTTATCCTGACTTCTATTTTTTAGTACAGTGGCATAGTACACATGATTTGGAGGAGGCACCTTTCAATATTGATATGGGGACACTTGAACAGATTTTAGATATTCCATATTATTCGAGGTTTCTGCCTATAGTTGAGGGACACTTCATTAATGCACCTTTGGGTTTTGTTTCTTCTTAAGGGGAGGAATGTTGTTCTACACTCATGTAGAACTTCCTAGATCAAGCCTTGAGCATCTACTGTAGGTGTACCTTCTACATTGAAGGGGGGGTGGGCTAATTGGTCTCTCTATTACGCATGCATTATGTATGTCATTATTGGGGGGCGGGGGTCTTGATTATCCATCCTTCCATGCATCTTGACTTTTTTTCATCTTTCTTTTTGGGGGAGGATTTTTCCCATGACGTTTTCCCTCTTTCTCTATTTTATGGGAGATTGCACTATTTTTGCATCTTGTACATGGGTACCTAACATGGCCTAGAAGCCAGAACCCATCTTGTATTTTCATTTATCTTCGTAAGATTAAGTGCATTCTCCTAAGTTTCACTTAAGAGGGGGTGTTGGTGTAATTAAACATTACCAATTAAACTTTACTTAAGTTTACTTAGGATAATGCATTTTCGTAGTAGTTGTCATGTAGACACCTAAGAGTTAGCACTTTGTTTGAGCACATGTTGTCTACTACCTCTCTTTGTGATATACACCTTTGTGTTCTTATCATTTTATTGTTTCACATACTTTCATGTACAATGGAGGAAAATCCACCTTTGGTGGACATGTGCTTAGTTGCTATGCTTATCACTTGCATGACTCGTAGTTATCTTACATTGCTTGCATATTGAGGCACATCTACATGTATTGTATATGAATATCTCATTATCTCATTATCTATTATTGATCATCTATTAATCAAGTCATCTGAGGATTGTATTATTTTGTCTCTCTTGTGCTATCAATTGAGCTTCTAGATCTTGAAAATTTTCTTCTTTTCCTTAAGCAAATTCTTACAGTCTCCTTAGTCACCTACAAGAGAGAGTGCATCAAATCATTTTATACATGTGTGAAAATGTGAAACAAAAAGAAGGATGTATTCCCCCACATTAATTTTTTAGTCATATGGGATCAAGTTATTGATAATGAGGGAGGGGGGGAGGGGGGTTGAATTATTAATCTACTTATTATGAAAATTTCAACCACTCAAACCCAAGTTATCATACTATAAGTTTAATAACATCAAATGAAAGCATTAAACATGTAAACACATACACAAATAAATTCAACACTTAAAATAGATATGGAAACCCCCTCAAAACTTGCATCTTACTTTAATCAACTTATAAAATTTAACATGACATAACCTTTTTATGCCATAACCAACTATCCTCAACCCTAGAACCAAACAACTTTTAATAGTAGTGTTGAGATGGAACAAGTTATCTTTTCTTAGTTCACTCATAGTAATCAAATCTCTTGATTTACTAAGAATCCTACACATTCCTTTGTTGAACTCTAATACATGTTCCTTCTTATTCGATTGTATAACACTTCACAATTTGTATTTCACACCTTAAACCCAATGAACATCATCAC
The DNA here is from genome assembly GCA_028749045.1 of Cupressus sempervirens. Classification (NCBI taxonomy): domain Eukaryota; kingdom Viridiplantae; phylum Streptophyta; class Pinopsida; order Cupressales; family Cupressaceae; genus Cupressus; species Cupressus sempervirens. The sequence continues at coordinate 723,629,419 of CM053785.1, forward strand.
AATTTGTTTTACTATTAAATGCAATAGAATGTTTACCTTTCACTAGAAATGGATCATTATTATAAAATCTTATTGATCCTCCATAATATTCTTCCACTGCAATGAATTTTTTTTGGTCACCAGTCATATGATGAGAGAAACCACTATCAATAATCTAGTTTCCACTATGATTCATGCTAGAAACAAGTGCCTTCTCACCAACTATAGATGGTTCCTCCTCAATTGCAAGAAACACAATCTCATCTTCATCTCTGCTATCAAACTCTTCATCAAAGACACCTTCCTTAGATGGATATCATGCCTTCTTGACCTTTTCTTTATACTTTCTTGGCTTATCATTCTTATATTTGTTAGGACATCTAGAGGAAATATGACCAATCTTCTTGAATGAAAAACATTTCAAAGGTATTTTACCTTTATACTTACCATTTCCTTTAAGGAACCTCCTAGGGAGTAATGATTCCATATCTTCTTATTCCCTTACTTTAACCATGATAGATTCATAATGATTAGAGTAATATGTTAGGTCATAAGAACTAACAACGTATTTACCTTTCCTTAATGGAGAAAGATTGAAGGATGACTTAAATGTAGCTTCAACCTTAGGAGTACTATTTTCAAAATTGATAAATTCAAATAAATTCAACTTCCCTATTAAAGCATCAAGTACAATAGCTTCAATCCCTAAAAATCTTACTTCTTGAATAAATGAAACCCTAATAACATACCAGGGTAATAGCGTGCTCAGTATCTTGATTATCTCATCTTCTTCAAGAGTTCCTCCAACTCCTCTAATAGTAGAAATCACATCTTCTATCCTTTAATTTTACTTCTCAATGTTCTCATTCTCTATCATCCTCATTTCATCATTTGTTTCCTTTTAGGATGTCCTCCTTTAATTGTGGTTATCAATGTTCTCATTCTCTATTATCCTCATTTCATCATCATTTCCTTCTAGGATATCCACCTTTTCCTTCTGCACATGTGAATCACCACCATAGTCTATAGTCTTCAAATTTTCCCACATGTCATGGATAGTTTATAGATCTTGGACACTGATGAATTTTGCATTAAAAAGAGTACTTAGAATGACCTCCATAGTAGTTGTATGCTCTTGTATCCTAAATTTATTTTCATTAAGATTTCTTGTCGGGGAAACATATCTTGTAACCACATGATTCAAATATTTATCACCCATGCCTTTGAGATAGAGTTTCATTCTTCCACACATCACTGGGTAGTTCTCCTTTGTGAATTTAAGACCTTCCATTTGCATCATCTTTGGATTTTTGCATCAAGTTGTTAAGCTACACCACCACAAAGGGCCTTAGCTCTAATACCAATTGTTAGACCTAAGGGATCATACTACTAAGAGGGGGGTGACTCATTAAAACTACTGATTATGCAACATTTCAACCACTTAAACCCTTATCATAGTATAATATTAATAACAAAAATGAAAAAATTAAACATGTAAACACATCCATAAAGTAATGCAACACTCACATAAATATTTTGGTCTCATAGATACCTAAGTTGGGTGGAAACCATAATGCAGTTTAGTACCCAAAAATTGTGCACTTTTCTAAAGTATGCCCTTTTAGGAGGTTAAACTTGACATGATTTTACAAAGACATTTTTAAGTGCCACACGATCAAGGGTTTTACCTCTACCCATGTTAGTAGATTTACCTTATTAAGAGTAGCCTTATTAGAGGACTTAGAACACTAGTTAAAGTGTTACCTTGTTAAAAGATTTACAATAAAGGACATGTTAGGATCCACTTGGTTAAGAGATTTTATTTCTATGATTACTAGGGATCAAAAAGTAGAATGATTTGTGTAATAACATCTCCTTTTCTTAATCATATCAAATGTAGCACACACAAAAATGTCACTTCATTCCACACTAACTTCTAGCTTGATCACACCTTCACACTTCAACCACACCAAGATCAACACACTAATTCTTTGCATTAATCAAATATATAACATTTTGTAAACCACTAAATGTTCCACCACCTTAATCTTGCCCTAACACATTTGGACTTGATCTTAAAATGCATTGGTCATATACCATACACTAAAGCACACATCTCCATCCACACATTAAATTTCCTATACCACATAATCTCATAATTAATTTTACATTTGAATTCATGAAACATAGACAAATACATTTTAACCAAATAACTAGAATCTTCATGACATGCTTGCATTGATCCTTGTAATGTGAGACCATCATCTACAATCATTTAGATGCATCAAAACATCGTGTCCATCTTGAACGAATTCACTAATTTGTCTAATTGATTAGTGATCTTCAATATATCCTTGGAAACTCAAAAATAGAAAGTATTTATCTAGAAACTTAATATATCTTCAGAACACGCACTCTTAATCACCCAAATGCATTGCAGTTGTTACCACATCATCTACAAGTAATGATCAACTTACTCATGATACTAATCCAATTAAATCTTCATGGATTTGATAAAACAATCAAATTATCCTTTCTTGTAAAAACTATTCTAGTAGTCTCACTACTCACCTTTAACTGACATAACTTACTCAGGTTTTTACATCAAGAGTAGTGGTAATACATTTGACTGATAGAGACACTCCCAAGTCTCCCAAAAGAATAGAAACCAATAATACTCATTGCAACTCCTCCTTCACCACCTTCATACTCTACAACCTACTAAGGACACTAGGTAAATACTTGACATCAATGATAGCACAATAACTTATCATCATGCAACGAAATATGTAGCATGGAAACTCTGATCATCTCATACCATCATCGCATCAGGTATGCCAATAAAAGTGATTTTAAATGCTCTAACAGGAGCAATGGATTTAATAGATTATACAAGCACCATAAGAAATAAGTCTACTATGTGATGCCTCGAAATGAGGACAAATCAAGGGAAATAAGCACGTGACAAAAGAGAGCATGAAAGGGATCTAGCAGCTCTAGAGAAATATGATCATTTTATAATATATGAGATATTATATCAAAATTAAATATCATAATCTCTAAATGGTAGTAAACTATAATTATGAAGGAATAATAGATATAAGAATTATGAAGAAGGGTGCTTTTGGTTTAGCATCATGGAGGCGAAAAAAATAGGTAACTATTATTTTTCATAATACCTAATCCTACAATACAAAGGCACATTTATGATTAGTAGTACATGCATGACATAACATGTACCAACATATAGAAGAAGTGATATAAAAATGTGTATGATATTTAAATTTCTTTATCACCTTGTCAATGAAGCAACAAGGGTCATTTGAAGAAATATAAAAAAAAATATAGAACATGCAACACATCATGGGGGAAGCATGTTACAATAGAAAAACACATAGAATCCATTACACAAAAGAAGTGAGTCAAGCATATCACATCCCCCCATATCATTTTGTATTATTTAATGAATTTGGGAAACTCACAAGAGTAGCAATATCAAACACAAAAAATGGAACAATAGGAATTTCCAAACAAGGACCATGTTGTAAATATATGCCATTTTGGTTTTCAATAGGAGCGATAGATAACTATTGTGAAAACATAGTTGGAAAAGCATGAATAACAATAATAATCACTAACATGAATATCATTCTTACCATAAAAATCATCATATCAAAAGTATATTGGTCACACGGTCACACACACACACACACACACACACACACACACACACACACACACACACACACACACACACACACACACACACACACACACAGAGAGAGAGAGAGAGAGAGAGACATTCATTATAATAGAATCCAAGATACAAATAGAATTGTCATGTTTGCTAAATTTTATCTTGTTCAAATTAACTTTCTCCTTTGGATGGACCGTGGGTTTGTCAAAAGGTGTCAATGAATTAATAGGTGTATTAGACGATGCAAAGTTTTGAGAAGCATGTTGATAGGCTCTAGCAAAATATTTATAATGACATAGGGAGTATGAAGATTGCATTAGTTTTTTCTTGAGTTTTGGTTTAGGTTAGGACTAATAAAAAGATTTGTCCTTTTCTTCTTTAGGAGGAAGAACAAAATGAACCACACTAGGTTGGAAGATGACGTCAAGAAAATGTTTGTAAGCTATAGGAGGTGCGGGAAGAAAAATAGGTCCAAAACAAAGAGATGGAACATAATTAGCTTTGCTAAATTGACAAATCTTTTGGAACTTGTGGGTTTGATATGATTAGAAGAGATGATCATGATGGGTTTGGGTTGGTTGAGGCCAGTTAGACCAAAATAAATCAAGGTCAACTAAGTGTTGAGGCATTGAAGACTATGAAACACTATGGTCAATAGACACGATTTCTCCTTTATGAGTAAATTTAAGACATTTATGAATAGGAGAGGCCACAACTTTCATGGAGGTAAGCCAACGAAGACCAAGTTTTAATTAAAAATGATGAAAAATTAGGATCCCAATAAAAGTAAAATCTAAATATTTACCATAGCCTCAATAGGAAATGAAATGGAACCATGGGAAGGATCAAGGTAAATATTACAAATTTTGATTATAACATTAGATTTATCATAAAAATCACATTGAAATTGTCTACTAAAAAGGTGCTCTTTAGTTATCATATTCACCATCCAATAATTGTTAATAAGAACACCACAAGAATGAAAGCCATTAATATTTGGCATAATATAGACAAGACTATCAAGTGCTTTAATTTTCTCAATAGGGTCAAAGGTAATGCAAGGTTCAAATGGAATGATAAGTTTGACTTGATCAAGAAGGATGGTTGCATGGTTAGCTTCAAGATCTTTATCATCATAGTCAATATTTTGGAAAGATGATGGTGATTGGGTATACTCAATAGTATTGGCTGAATGAGATGGAAAAGGGTTGGTATAAATTTTCAAGTCTTGGTTAGGAGGTGCTAGGAATTTGTTTCCTTGGTCACTAACATATTTAATATATATAGTGTTAGAATCCATAAGGTCTTGGATAACATTTTTCAAATGGAAACATCTTTTAGTATTATGGCCAGGTTGATGATGGTATTGATAAGAGTAGTAAAGATCATTGATTCCCATTTCCCATCATTTTAGAAATGATTGCATTATCTTGGAATTTAAGGGGGTTGAATAAAATCCCTAGACAAAAATCTATTCATGAATTGATTCAAATTCATTCTCTAGATGGTTTCTTTATTCAAGAGATAAAGTTGTTAGTGCAAGGTATAATGAGTTTAGCCTCAAAAGTTTGGGGTGTGATAAATTACTAGTGCGTTGGTGCTCACGAAAACTTGAGTGGTGTTTCTTATTTTTAAGATCCATGTAAATTTGTCCACGAGTGGTGGGTGTCTAAAATTTATTCTTTATCTATGGTTGTGACATGTTTGAAATTAGGGGAGGTTTCATCTTCTCCAACATCTATTCTCCTATTGATCTCCCCAGGAAGACTAAAATCTGGTATAATAAAAGTTTGGCTAGGGCCCATGTTCATTACCTCCTTTAAAATGATATAGATAGTTTGAAATTGGTGGATATTAAGCCTTCAAATGGCATGCTGAATTAGAACAATAGGAGGTGGGGTGAAGAGGATATACTAGAAAGGCCTAGTCATTCTTTGGTTTCTATTTTTGTGTTGGGGATATCTGGAATATCGACTCAAAGATTCTTGACTAGATGAGCTATGATCATTAGCCTATTAAGCTCTTAGCTTCTTCCTTTAGAACCATCAAAAACCCTTCTTTCAAATTCCAACATGTGGCTTTGAGGATCTTCTCTTCATGAGTACATCGTTGATTGGTGGGCATGAGACAACAATGTTTTTCATTCTCCAAGAGGCTCCAATTTGTTAAATATATGTCAAAGAAATGGAATAGGCAATGTTTTGGTAATTTATTCGAGGCTAAGGCTTCTACTCAATCCCACCTTGATGAGGTTACCCATAAGATCAAAGAAAACTGAGGAGTACTTTCATTTGATAGTAGAACCAATCAAGTATTTTGATTAATGAAAACTTAGGGAAGAGATATTTTCTAAACATACATATCTTATTAATTGGATATAGGATGCGGATATGAAAACCCTCCTTTTTCCATAATTCTATAAAGTATAGGAGACATCAATTCCATCACCTCACTTAAGTCTTCTAAAGGTCAATTTCTTTCTTCTAACTTGATTTCTAGAGAGGCAATATTTTTAAAATATATTTACTAAGGATAATATGTTGGAAAATGTGGAGGAGAATTTAGTTATATACTATATTCTTTCTTTGGTTACTAAAGAAATTAATGACTCTCTTATTAAGCCTATTAGCCTAGAGGATCTTGAGGGGGTTGTTTTTTTTTTTATTAAGACTGATTCAACGAGGTCAATTGGGAAAGAATCAGTGAAGAAAACCTAGCATCATCCCTAATATATACATAGATTTATATAGTTTAAGCAGATAATTACAAGGGGTGTATCAACTACTGTAGACACCTAAAAACCTTTAGAAAATAAAGTATTTTTATTTTCTGAAAAAGTCCTGATGACATCATCATTTATTAATTAATTAATTATTTAATTAATTAATTAATTTTTATGCCATTAAATCCCTTTATCTTAATTAAAAATATTTAATTAAGGAATCCCTCCCAAAAATGTTTAAATCTTATTTAAACATTATTTCCTTATTTATTAATTATTTAATTAATAAATTGACCAAAAATTCTAAAATAAATAAAAAATTTATTTTTTGCCCAAAAATTGGCCAATTTCCTTATGACCAATAACCTCTTCCAAAATCTTCTAATCCTTCTTTAATTTCGATTAAAGGCTAATCTCATCATTTCCTACCCCTAACCCCAACTCAAAATATTTAATTAAAATTAAATATTAATCCTCATGTTTATTAAAAAAGTTTTAATAAATATCTCCTCAACCCAAACCTTTGAAATAAATAAAACTTTATTTATTTCCTAAAAATCTAATTTATCCTCACCTTAAGAAGTTCTAGACTCTTCTAGAAAGTCTTCATCCTCATCCTAGGAAATTCTAGACTATTCTAGAAAGTCTTTATCCTCATCCAAAATCTAGACTCTTCTAGAAGATGTCTTTAAACCTAATCCTAATCCCCTCCTAACCTTGTCACATTCCCTAAACATGGGTTAAAACTTACTAACCCAAGCCAAAGTTAACAAATATCTCTTCCTTCACCCACCCTCATTAAATGCCATCCACTTGCCTATCCTTAAGCTAATCCTAAACCATCCTAATCCATCCTCTAATCATTTGCACAAGCCTAAACAAGCTTAAAACATTTCTAATCAAGTCCAAGTCGAATTTGCTCTCATCACCCTCAAAATATCTCAACCATAAAACTTTATGAAGTCCACTAGGTCATAAATGACTCTTACAAGCCCTTTTATTGCTCTTACAAGTCATTATGAGGGTCTTTATGAAGATTTTATCTCTTGAGCCTCCTTTGTTGACTCATCCTTGCCCTTTCCTCCATCCTCTCACCATGTGACATGTGTCACTCCTTGATTGGCTATAAGGAAGCACAATCCATGTGCTCTCCTCTCATGCAATCTGAGCCTTCCATAAGCTTTTTCCCATCCTTGCATCTTAGCCCTCAATCCCTCAAGCCTCTTGCCTATAAATTGGATCCTTCCCCTTTGCAAAATAACACAATCCATGAAGTAAAGTTATAATGCTATTTTGAGAGCCAAATCCATACTAAAGCCATCTATCCACACCAAAAATCCACAATCATCCATTGAAGCCTTTGGAAGCATATTGAGCATACATCCTATCTTTTTAGACAAAGCTACTCAACAAGAGAGCTTCTCATTGAGAGAGCCCATTAATGGCTCATATTTTCAATTGAGATCTCATCTTAGTCTATCTTGAAGTTTATGAATTTTGTTTAGTTTGTAGAAGCTTTATTTAAATTTGGTTTCTATTAGCATACTAACATTGCTCATATACATTTTGGCACGCCCAGTGGGACCCCGCATGGGTCATCTTCATTAGCTTTTTTAGTCAAGTTTTGTATGTCATTTGCTGACTTTGGCTAATTTTTCTTGTTTTTGTGATTGGTAGGATTGTATAAATTGGTTTTGTAGGTCCACATGAGCATGAAGAAGACAAAGGAACTCATAATCTATCTCATAGTGTTTGCAGATTTTTCAAGCTTATAGGTGGACAAAGAACTTGAAATTCTTCTTCTTCTTCTTGTCTATATTCTTCTTATTCCATCTACTTCTTCTTCTTCTTCTTGTGGGAGATCTTGGCCATTTTTTTTTTAAGAAAGCAAAATCATACACACTTCTTTTTAGTGCTTAAAATGAACCCCCAAATCATACTTAAATCCATTGAAAAACTAAAAATTTGCAAAAAAGAAAAAATCTTTTAACAAGTGAAACTAAACTAATCTAATCATTTGCATCCTTGCAACATCAAGGTTTTAGATACATTCATGCAAAATTAGGAACACTTCATTTTTGAGAATTTAAAAAGAACTTCAAGTTTCCATTTCAAAAGGTTCAAAATCAACACTAAGTGCACACTAAAGTTCTTTTAAAAAATCTCATAAAAACTAAGAGTCCTAAATGGTTGCCAAAAATTGTCCTAAAAGCTTTGTTATTTGTTCCAAACAAATGTCTTATTGCAAAATCTTGAATGTTTCTTAAGATTTTCATGCATCAAAACAATCTAGGAATATCATTTTTGGGCTTAAAATATGCAAACTAGAACACAAAATCTTGAATGAAAACCAAAGTCCAAAGAGTCATTTTCACTTTTGAGTCCAAAAGAATCTTGAATGATCTAAGGTTAAAACAAAGCACTTCAAAGTTCTTAAAACAACACACAAAATCTCAATCTTGAATGCTCAAAAGAAAACACTTGAATGTTTAACCACTTTTCTTTGAATGCATGTTGCTAAAATCACTCTTGAATGCCATGGATTAAAATCAAATTTTTCTTGAATGCATGGTTAAAACAACAAATTCAATCTTGAATTCTAAGGATCAATTAACTATTGCAATATCAAACACTTCATTTGGAGCTTCTAAAAATTGAACAAAACAAATCTCTTTTCCACATGCAATCTAGGTAAAGTTTGATTTTTGGACATTTAAGAAACCTTGTTAAGTTAAAATACAAATTTGCAAAAATCAATTTGAGTAGTTCCTTGGACTCACCTCTTTTCTAATCACCCATCAAATATTAACCATTGGTTGCAATCTCAGCGCCATTTATGGGGATGGGTCTACTTGAAAAAGGTGTTAAATGTTCCACAATCTAACTCACTCACTTGGTCTTTGAATGTTTGCTTTAACTTTATCAAAATTCTTAAATGATCAAAACTCTAGATTAAATCGATCACACTTCAAGTTTGGGCACTAAAATTGAACAACAACTGACGTGGAGAGCCTCCGGGCGCGCGCTTGAAATCGAATCTCACACACTTTTTTTTTGGGCTTAAAACAAACTCACACTCAATCTTGAATGCCTTAAAGAAAATTAATCGATACTTGACGTGGAGGGCCTCTGGGCGCGCGAGTTTGCTTTTGTTGACCCTAACTCTTCTTATTGTTTTCATTCTTCGATCGATTTACTTTTGTTGGCGCTTCAAGTTGGAATAAACATTGTATCTTAAACATGAGTGCTTGCAAAGTCTAGATCAGAAAACTTAAGCGTCAGTTGGTAAAAGAACAAATGTGTTTTTTAGCCCAAGGTCATCCAAGTCTTCTCTCCCCTTGTCGTCTTTTGAGGCCATCTTGGGTGCATAAGATTAGGATCCAAAACCTTGTTTCTTTTTAGGAGGCCTGCTTGGGGATTTCATCACCCCTTGGACGACCTCAACTCCAGCGTTCTGGCGGAGTATAAGAATCGGAAGGTGAATCGAAAGACACCTCTCTTGGGATCAAGATTTTGTCACTCGGGCTAAGCCTCAAGGAACTTTATACCCTTGAGAAGTGAAAGAGGAGAAGTGGGTTACCGCTCCTCTCGGCTGTGTGACATCTTTTTGGTCTCATCTACGGATTTGGGCCTCACGTACCTTGGGTATATCGAGGACTCCTTAGCTAAACCAACTTTCAGCCTTGTAGATAACCATCTAGGATGTTAATGTGTTTGAGGTGACTGATCGAAACATTTGTAGAACATACACACTCCTTGGCGCAAGTATCACTTTCTGAGAATCAAAAACTTCTATCTGGTTGTTTCTATCTATTGCTTGATCTTTTATTTGTTGAATGAATGTTTGCCAAACTTGGTCAATCCTAGCTTAGGGCATACTTAGCGTAGTCACTGCCTATTCCAGAAGTTGAATGAGTTGAAGCAAAACAACCAAGATCTCTCAAAGCCAAGAAGATTTAGAAATTGATGTCAGAGCAACCCAAACCCAAACAGAAGTTCCACAAAGTTAAACTCAAACCATCTCTAGCATACCAAGAACTTTCAGCCAAGAGAAAAGAAATAACACCAAGCCCACGAATTGCCAAATTCCACAAAGCAGAGGACAAAGCTACCGACGAAGCACTTCAAGAGGCCTGGTTAGAGCGCACCATCAAATTTAGCCAACATCCAGGAGTTAATCCTGCTTATGCCTTACCAACTAGGCATGATTTCTATGATTAGACACCCTTGTTTCTCCCCATCTTCTTGGATTAGCTTCACTTTAGAGTCATCTTTTTAGAAAAGCCAGCCATCTTAGGTTATCCCCTTAAGCATTATTAGCTCATCCATCTCATTTAGAATCAAACCATCTAGCCAGCAATCAACACCACACATCCAAGCCTTAAAAATTGTTGTCACTTTTGCCAAAAGTTTGCCACTCCTAAAAATCTTCCAAATCCATCAATCTCACCAAGGTTATCCCTTTGACAGAGCTTTGTCTAGGGTAATCTAGCTTTGTCACTTGTTATCCCTCATCACCTTGAGCTAAAGGTTGGGATCCACAAGTGGTCAATCTCGTGTTCTTCCTAAAGGATCATCAGTCTATCCTTAAGTTGACACAATCACCACCGAGCTTGCACATAGGAAAGCAGACCTTTCGTGCTTTGGCAACGTATCTTTGAAGTTTGAATCTCCAACCCAATCCTCCTTAGGTTTTTTCATATAGCTTTGCCTTAACCTAGGAAATCATTTGCATAGAGAAGCCTTCCCGCTTTTGCATCCATCAGCATTATTGCATCTCATCCCTAGGAGCATTTTTCATGCCACCCGTCACTCGCTTAGCCAAGAAGAAAGAAGCAATGGAGCCCTATCATTTGGATCGAACAACCTCACCCCCCTTGAGCACTCAGCCATCCTTCAGCCCAGAGAAAGCTATGCCATCATGTACTGACATTGAAGCTTTCATGAACCAACCAGGAAATGCAGTATTGGTAAATGCCATTATAGACAAGAACAAAGAGACAATCATGGCTAATTTTCGAAGGGAAAATGTAGGAACCTTTGACTTTGGAAGACCCCCTCCATTATCAGATCCATCTCACCCATTGTTTGGGCAGCTACCACCACCCATAGGCTCTTATGATCCAAATTATCCTCAATATATGCCAAAAGAAGAACCTCCAGCCAATCCATATGATCCAACAGACCCAAACATACCATCATCCACCCAAGTTGAAATCTCCATGCCGCAAGCCAACCCAGCCACCACCACTCCATCCTTGGTTCATACCTCTCCGCTCCAAACCCCCTTTACCCAAAATAGCTCACCGTTCACCCCCTTCACTATTGCTGCTGCTGCTCCCCAAACTAGCCTTCCAAATCCACCCATCTCCCAAATCAGTGCTAGCATCTTTGGCCAACCTCAGCAATATACAACAGGGATGCCACCCATGGGGCCAAGTAATCAACCTTTCATCACCCCCAGCTTGTTCACTGCAGCCCAACACACAATCCCATCATTTCCATTAGGTCTTGGGAGCTCAATACCATTAGCCACAAATCTACAAGCTACTACCCTCACTCCACAAAGCTATCAAATCCCACAAGCTACTACCAATTTTCTACCAAGCTCCCAAGTGACCCCAGCCCCTGCCACCACTCTACCAAGCTTCCAAATCCAACCACAAAGCTATCAAACCCCATCAGTTCCATTCCCAAGCTTTCAATTCCCACCACCTCCACCACCAACTAATCCATTACCTCCAATTACCAACTACTTTTCAATGCCACTTCTAGGAGGTAATCCACCACCCCAGCCAACCACCAATTATTTGCAGATACCATCCCAAATGGGGGCACAACCCACATATATTGGTCAAACCCCACAAGCCCCCCGATCCTTTCCCCAAGCCTCTCAACCATCTTATACCTTACCTCCTCAAAGCAATCCATTTATCCCACAGCCAGCTTATGTTCCTCAATCCCAACCTCAAATCCCATATCAACAGCAAGCCTCGCAGCACATGCAGCAATATGCGCCACCTCCCCCTCAGCAACCTGTCATCCATCATGCAACTGCCCAAACAATGTACAATCCCTATCAGCAAATCCCTTATAGCCATCCATATTCAGTGGCCCCATCCAGCACATACCTACCTCAAGGCACTCCTACATTGGGGGCACCCCAGCCATCACCTATCAATTCAGAATGGGAGCAAATGAAGATAGCTCTAAAAGCCATCCAAGAAGGGAATGATCCGAAGACATTCAAGTTTGAGAATGTGTGTCCTTACCCATTTGATAGAGCCATTACCATGACACCATTTCCCAAACACTTTGAGGTACCCAAATTTGACAAATTCAGAGGAAAAGGAGACCCTGTCACACATATCAAAGAATTTTACATGCACTGCCAGGACGTAGCATACAATGATGTCTTCCTCTTGCGCCTTTTTCCCAAAAGCTTAGCTGGACCAGCTCTTGAATGGTTTTATAGAATCCCCTATGGTACAATTAAAAACTTTGCTGAATTATCTGAGGCATTTGTAGCCCAATATGCCCATCTTGTTGAAACAGAGCTATCAATAGTTGATCTTGTCCACACCAAGCAAAAAGGTGGAGAAAGCCTTGCCGAATACCTGCAAAGATGGCAAACCCTTACCACCCGCATATCCTGCACCTTGCCAGAACGCCATGTTGTGAAAATGTTTATTGATAATGCCCATCCTAGCTTGGCTCACCACATGACCATGAACTGTTTGCAAACCTACAAAGATATCAAAGAGAAAGGAATGATCCTTGAGCAAGGACTCATTAAAGATGGTGTGGTCAAGCTTTACAAGGAAGCCAACCAAAATCAATCACATTCCAATGACAAGTCTAGGTATTGGAACAAAAACAAGCACGTTGCAACAGATGGCGTCACTGACACCAGACATGTGAATATTGTTGGTCCTTCTCACAACCAGTCCAACCCACCATATCAACCAAAAAATCAACAAGCTATCAACTACCAACAACAGAATAACCAAAGCTATCAAAACCACAATCCAAGACCCAACTTCCAAGGGTCTAGCAATCAAGCTAATGCCATCAATGTAGCTGCAGGACAAAAGCCTAGATTCCAACCTACACCTAGAAACTATACACCCCTTGGTGAACCATTGGATGTCATTTTTGAGAAATTAGTCAAAGAAAACCTCATCAAATTTCCTCCTACCCAGCAAATTGACCCAAGCCAATCCAAAGCTGCATGGTACAAAGATAATGAGTACTGCAAATTTCATAGGGTAAAAGGTCACACTACCCTCAGATGCATGAAACTAAAAGACTATGTGCAGGACCTCATTGATCGGAAGGAAATCACTGTTGGTGCCCAAACCTCTCCCAATGCAGGCTTACAGATCTATCAAAATGCTTTTCCTCCACACCACAACCAAAATCCTGGAAAAGCACCTATCCAAACCAACAACAACAACACCAACAACCGTCAGCCAAACCAACAGCATGGGAAGAACAATGACCACACTTCATCCTATATAGACTATGGTAGCCTTATAGGTTGTATATCCGAGAAAGAGCCTTCCGTCAATGTTATCAATATCCAAGGACCAAACAATGAGTGTGCAGTCACCACTCGAAGAGCGCGATTTAACATCGCAGGCCCACCTGTTACACCAACACCATCAGCTCCATCAAAAAGCCAGTACAATATCTTGGAACACCTTGGGAACATGCCAGCCCAAATCTCCATTTTAGACCTTCTTCGCACTAGTCCTGTGTACAAGAACATCCTTGATAGTGCTCTCATAGAATCTCGTGTCCCTTTTGATATCAATGCTACTGATTTTCGTAATCTTGTTGGACACCTCTCATCCTCATGTGCCCTATCGTTCAAACCCACCGACATACCCGTGGTCGAGCCAGATCACACCCTTCCGCTTCGCATAGCCATCATGGTATCCAACTTTGCTGTAAAAAGAGTAATGATAGATAATGGATCAGCCTTGAATATTTGCACCCTAAAATTCATAAAACAAGCTGGGTATACTGAGGCAGATATCATCAGTGAGGTTATCACCATCAAAGCTTATGACAACTTGGAAAGAACCACAGAAGGAACTATTTTGCTGCCAATCAAGGTTGGGCCAGTCATCCAAGAGACACTCTGCCATGTTATTGATCTAAACCTACCATTTAACATCCTCCTTGGTCGCCCATGGATTCATGCCATGAAAGCCGTTCCATCCACTTACCATCAGTGCATCAAATTTTTGCATCAAGGCACTGAGGTAACCATCCATGCCGATCCAGAACCCTTTGCTTACTGCAATGCGGTTGAAGCTTCATATACAAACCATTGCCTTGGAATTGATATTGGCACATCCATCGCCAGCTCATCCCACACTTATAATGACCCAGAAACCATCCTCGCCTCTACCCTGTCTACCGTGAAGATCAATAACAAAGGTTGTGGAGAGTATAGTCTGTCAGATGCATTTGTTGTCGGGGCACTCCCACTTGATCCACATGCCCATGGACGACCGACATATCACAAAGCTAAGGAGGTTCCACCTCCTCGATACAAACAGTTTGGCCCAACAACCTTTGTATCCTCAAAAATCCCTCTTCATGAGGAGCTCACTCCAGATATCAACAAATGGTTACATAAGGATGCACCTCAAAGAAATCAAGCACGCCTTGATCACTTCAGCCAAAAGTATCCCCAAGAACATAAGCTCATCACTGACAAATGGAACTATCAAGGTGGTGGTCTAGGACCAGAAGAAAGAGGCATGCAGTGCCCCATCGATGCACATAAGTGGGAATCGAAGTCAGGTCTTGGCTTTGGCATATCCACAACTGGGGGCACCAATGAGAACGGTCACGCTTTTTCGAACATTCACCGCAACCTTGTCGAAATCGAAGACATTCCTGAGGAAGTTGAAAAGAGAGCCTACGACGATATCCTAGACCAAATCTCCCTTGGAGACTCTGTTCTCCAAGAACTATCCATCCACCTCATTGACCTACCACTCGCCCATCCACAACTCATAGATTGGGACCAACCAAGTGTCATACACATCGATGAGTTCACATCAGAGGAGGCACTTCTAAGATTCATGGGAGCTGAAACTCCTCACAAGAAAACAAAGCCAGATTCTACCTATATCTACAAGCTAGATCCCAAGGGGTATTTTGGAGAAAATCCCCAACCTAGTTCCGATACACCCAAAATTGGAACTAAGGTGAATCTGAGACTAGCTAAGGCAACGAAGAGAACCCCTCAGCAAGAAAATCCAGAGCCACAAGAAGAACATGAGGATTTAGCATTGCCTCCTCAAGATAATCGACCAGAGGTGTCTTCTATTCTAATTGAGGATACTCGAGAAGTCAACATTGGTTCTTCAGAGATCCCCAGACTTGTTCACATTGCTGCATCCCTATCACAAGACCAAGCTGACCTCCTCTTTGAGGTCTTAAGAGAGAATATTGGCCGATTTGCATGGTCATATCAGAACATGCCAGGACTTGATCCAAAGCTTGTAGTTCATCATCTTGCAGTTGATCCAAAGATCAAGCCCGTCAGACAAAAGCTTAGAAAAATGCACCCCAAGGTGGCATTATTGGTCAAAGCTGAATTAGAAAGAATGCTAGCTGCTAAGGTTATCCGAACTATCGACTACTCAGAGTGGATCTCCAACATGGTCCCTGTCACTAAACCTTCTGGTGACATCAGAATCTGCACTGATTTTAGAGATCTTAACAAAGCTTGTCCAAAAGATGATTTTCCCTTGCCCAACATAGATATGATTGTAGATCTTACAGCTGGACATGAAATTTTGTCCCTCATGGATGGATTTTCTGGGTATAATCAAATCAAGATTGCAGAAGAGGATCAGCATAAGACAGCATTCACTACCCCTTGGGGAACCTTTTGCTACAACATGATGCCTTTTGGCCTAAAGAATGCTGGGGCTACCTATCAAAGAGCTATGACAGCCATTTTTCATGATCTCATCCATAGCATTTTGGAGGATTATGTGGATGATATCTTGGTCAAGTCTCATACCTTCATGGATCATCTTGCTGACCTAGAGAAAGTCTTTGATAGGTTAGCCAAATATCATCTCATGCTGAATCCCAAGAAATGTGTCTTTGGGGTCACATCTGGCAAGCTTCTAGGTTTCATAGTTTCTAAACGAGGTATAGAGATTGACCCCAAGAAGGTCAAGGCTATCTTAGACATGCCTCCTCCCCAGACACTGCGACAGCTTCGCTCTCTTCAAGGAAAGCTCCAATCTGTTCGGCGCTTCATCTCCCAGCTTGCAGATAAGTGTACACCATTTTCACATTTACTGAAGAAGGATGAGAACTTCAAGTGGGATCCTTTATGTCAGCGCAGCTTTGACCATCTCAAGCAATATCTCATCAATCCCCCTATCTTGGTTCCACCAATTCTTGGTCGTCCCCTAATTTTGTACATATCAGCAACACCTACTGCTCTAGGGGCACTTCTAGCACAACTTGATGACTACAAAAGAGAAAGAGCCATCTACTACATCAGTAGAACCCTAGTTGGTTATGAACTCAATTACACTCCTATGGAAAAAGCTTGTTTGGCAGTTGTTTTCTCAACTCAAAAACTTCGCCATTACATGCTAAGTCATACCATCCAACTAGTCTCCAAGATTGACCCTCTCAAGTATATGCTCTCTAGAACAGCACTTACAGGCCGATTGGCCAAATGGGTTATGCTCCTTAGTGAATTTGACATCCAGTATGTGGATAGAAAGGCAATCAAAGGGCAAGCTATAGCAGATCACCTAGCTGATGCACCTCTAATAGATGTTTATCCGTTGATCACAGAATTTCCAGATGAGCATATCTGTCTAATTGAAGAACAACCCCCATGGAAACTTTATTTTGATGGCTCATACACATCTCATGGATCAGGGGCAGGAATATTGTTGGTCACACCTCAAGGAGATTACATTCCAAAAGCCTTCAAGCTACAATTCCCTAGCACCAACAATATAGCTGAATATGAGGCCCTCATAGCAGGATTAAAGATAGCTGTAGAATGGAACATTGTTGAGCTACAAATCTTTGGCGATTCTCAGCTCATCATCAAGCAAGCCCTAAATGAATATCAAACCAAAGATGAAAGGCTATTACCCTACAAAGAGCTAGTTGATCAGCTAACCCAACATTTTACAAAGCTTCAGTTTACACAAGTGCCTCGAATACAGAACAAAGCAGCAGATGCTATGGCTACTATAGGCTCGCTCTTGGAAATTCCCCAAGCAGCTACACAATATGAGTTTTTAGTGGAGCAGCTCCTCACACCCGCTTATGCGAATGAGGATTCAAACCGTGTTTGTATCTTGGTTGGTCCCCAATCCCCTTGGTACCATGAGATTCATGCTTACCTTAACGATGGTATCATATCCCCTCACCTCACACGTACCCAACGCCAGAACCTCATCCGAAAATCATCCCGCTATGTTATCATAGCCAATACCCTATATCGTCGGGGTTATCACGATACTCTCTCTCGATGTTTAGACCAAAATGAGGCCGCGATGGTGTTAAAGGAAGTACACTCTGGACTTTGCGGTGCCCACACGAGTGGTATTGTCCTAGCGCGACAAATCCTTAGAGCAGGCTACTATTGGCCTACCATTGAAGAAGACTCTTGTGACTTTGTCAAAAAGTGTCTCCCATGTCAGCAGCATGCAAATCTTGTGCACGCTCCGGCACAGGATCTACAGCCTATTGCACCACCTTGGCCTTTCGCTTGTTGGGGCCTTGACCTAGTTGGAACTATCACACCCCTCTCATCTGATGGACATAAATGGATAATAACAGCTACAGACTATTTCACTAAATGGGTGGAAGCAGTCCCCCTAGTCTCAGCTACAGGAGTTCAGGTCTCCAAGTTCATCTTGTACCACATTGTTTGCCGCTTCGGCATCCCATCCACCATCTTCACCGACCACGGAGGTAACTTTGAAAATCTCAACATGGAAGAATTATGCACTTCCCTCCGCATCCATCACTGCTTTTCTAGCCCATATTTCCCACAAGGTAACGGCCAGGCAGAGGCAACTAACAAAACCCTCCTCAAAATTCTAAAGAAAGTTGTCAATGATTCCGGCCGTGATTGGCACCTACAAATAAATCCAGCCTTATGGGCCTATCGAACTTCCTTCCGTACATCCACAGGCACAACTCCATTCTCCCTAGTCTATGGTGCCGAAGCGGTACTACCTATAGAGGTTGAACTTCCCTCCTTGCGCATATCTTTACAAGGGCAAATATCAGATGAAGAATATAGAGTAGCTCGACTCACCCAGCTAGATCTCTTAGACGAGAAGCGACAACAAGCCTATGATCATCTCACAGTCTATCAAACTCGTCTCAAAAGAAATTTCAACAAGAAGGTGCTTCCACGACACTTTCAGCCAGGTGACATGGTCCTCAAAGAAAACATGAAAGTCCAAGTAGATCGAGAAAAGAAAGGCAAGTTTGAACCTACATGGCTTGGTCCTTATGTTGTCACTGCTTCCTTTGGCTCTGGAGCTTATCAGCTATCTACACCAGAAGGAGAACTCTTGAATGATCCTACTAACATCATTCATCTCAAGAAGTTCTATGCTTGAAGATCCTTGGTATACCTAGCTTTTGAAAAACACAAAAGAAAAAAATAGTAAAGAGAAATAAGCGTCCAATGGTGAAAACTTGGCAATTCAAGCACCTTGGATAGGTACCTTGGTGAAAACCTGGTAATTCAGGCGCCTTGTGTACTAAAGACTAATCCATTATCTATCACTATCCTATCCCTCATCCATTTACCCACCATCCCATAAGACACACTTGCTTGTTCCCTTGGTGTTCCAACCAAATATCCAAAATCTGATGAAGCTTGTAAATACCTCCTGTACAGCTTGTAAATCTTGTACCAAAGCTTGTATTATACCTTGTAAATCTTGTACCATACCTTGTCTATCCAAATCTTGTCCAACGTTTGTACCATATTCCAGCCTATAAATAATCCTGTATCCTAGCTTGTATACTATCACGTGCACACACAAAATTCCATTTTCCTTAAGCTTTTCGCAAACCATCTACCTATCCACCTATCACCTATTATAGACATCCCATCCTTCACAAACATTTCCATCTCACAAAAACCAAAACATGAACAAACTTGTACATTTGTAACATATCTTGGTCCATCAGCTTGTACATCCTCTTTAACTTAGTACCATTGTATCTATCCAGCGTTCATGTCAGTTTGTCCTTGATCAGCATCTTGCACCCATCACACATCTTGGTTAGTTATTCCAATGCATCCTTTAGCTAGATTTCCTGTCACCAAAGTGTTATCTTTCTTAGTTCAGCTTGCCAGACGCACCACTCATCCCGATCCACCAACTTAGGTGCTCTCCGATAGGTCCTTGCAGGATATAGCTTTCCTCAAGTCTAATCTTGGTCCGTTAGTACCTCGTCCTACCCATCTCGTTGGCAAACAACTCTCTTTTGGATTTTCACTTTCTTTTGATTTGGAATCTCCCCTTTTGGGTCTTGAAGTATCTTTTCCAAGCAATCTCCTTGTTCCCTCCTCAAGGTTGCCACGATCTTCCATATCATGGTATGCTGCGAATGGGGCAATTAGAGTGTAAGGTCTTGATCAGGTCTTTCGTTTGTTTTTCTTTTCTGCTTGTGGGTTCTCCAGTGTCGTTTCCACGCTGCTTCCTCTAGGATTCATGTGTGATGCTGGGGCAATCCTTGTGTGTTTGTTTTGAGTTAGTTTGTTAGTCCTTTGGACGGTTGGTGAAAAGGCCTTGATGTTCTTGGTAACCTTGGCAATTAACCAATAGTCCTATAGCAAATCTAGTGCTCAACTACATGGTGGTACTTCTTTTTGAAGTATCCCCCCGCTCAAAAAGCTTCAATGGTTTTCCTTCATCTCCATTATCCCCCACCCATATCCAGCATCTGTCTCTCCTACCCTAGCTGATGCATCAGTATCTCTTTGAATCACTCATCACTCTTAGCTTTAGGGATCCACAATCCTAGTCTTAGGGATCCACCAATCCAAATCAACCCACCAAGCCTCATCTTTTGAGATCCACAATCCTAGTCCTAGGGATCTCCGAAACCCATCTTTCGCCAATCTAACTCTTTGAAATCCTGTTCCATCAGCTTTATAATCCCCTCATCCATCTCCCTATCCTGGATTCCTTTTTATAGCGCTCTGCTCCTTCATCCTCCACCTTCCCTAAGGTCTTAAGCTTGCTTCCTCTTGTGCATCTGATTCTCCTTTATCATTCTCCCATAGTGAGAGTTTGAGCTAATTCAGCCCCTTCTCTTTGCCAATCTGAGTCTCCTTGCTCATCCCATATTCTTGTACTTTTCAAGAAGCCATCGAGCCTCACTTTCTCTCCCCGCTGCCTTCTTGAGGGGGCATCTCACAGTCCATTCTCTCCTCTTCTGCTCTAGCCTTGGGCATCTTATTTTCTTATCTTTGATGTCATGCCACTTGCGGCATCACATCAAAGAGGGGCAAAATGTAGACACCTAAAAACCTTTAGAAAATAAAGTATTTTTATTTTCTGAAAAAGTCCTGATGACATCATCATTTATTAATTAATTAATTATTTAATTAATTAATTAATTTTTATGCCATTAAATCCCTTTATCTTAATTAAAAATATTTAATTAAGGAATCCCTCCCAAAAATGTTTAAATCTTATTTAAACATTATTTCCTTATTTATTAATTATTTAATTAATAAATTGACCAAAAATCCTAAAATAAATAAAAAATTTATTTTTTGCCCAAAAATTGGCCAATTTCCTTATGACCAATAACCTCTTCCAAAATCTTCTAATCCTTCTTTAATTTCGATTAAAGGCTAATCTCATCATTTCCTACCCCTAACCCCAACTCAAAATATTTAATTAAAATTAAATATTAATCCTCATGTTTATTAAAAAATTTTTAATAAATATCTCCTCAACCCAAACCCTTGAAATAAATAAAACTTTATTTATTTCCTAAAAATCTAATTTATCCTCACCTTAAGAAGTTCTAGACTCTTCTAGAAAGTCTTCATCCTCATCCTAGGAAATTCTAGACTATTCTAGAAAGTCTTTATCCTCATCCAAAATCTAGACTCTTCTAGAAGATGTCTTTAAACCTAATCCTAATCCCCTCCTAACCTTGTCACATTCCCTAAACATGGGTTAAAACTTACTAACCCAAGCCAAAGTTAACAAATATCTCTTCCTTCACCCACCCTCATTAAATGCCATCCACTTGCCTATCCTTAAGCTAATCCTAAACCATCCTAATCCATCCTCTAATCATTTGCACAAGCCTAAACAAGCTTAAAACATTTCTAATCAAGTCCAAGTCGAATTTGCTCTCATCACCCTCAAAATATCTCAACCATAAAACTTTATGAAGTCCACTAGGTCATAAATGACTCTTACAAGCCCTTTTATTGCTCTTACAAGTCATTATGAGGGTCTTTATGAAGATTTTATCTCTTGAGCCTCCTTTGTTGACTCATCCTTGCCCTTTCCTCCATCCTCTCACCATGTGACATGTGTCACTCCTTGATTGGCTATAAGGAAGCACAATCCATGTGCTCTCCTCTCATGCAATCTGAGCCTTCCATAAGCTTTTTCCCATCCTTGCATCTTAGCCCTCAATCCCTCAAGCCTCTTGCCTATAAATTGGATCCTTCCCCTTTGCAAAATAACACAATCCATGAAGTAAAGTTATAATGCTATTTTGAGAGCCAAATCCATACTAAAGCCATCTATCCACACCAAAAATCCACAATCATCCATTGAAGCCTTTGGAAGCATATTGAGCATACATCCTATCTTTTTAGACAAAGCTACTCAACAAGAGAGCTTCTCATTGAGAGAGCCCATTAATGGCTCATATTTTCAATTGAGATCTCATCTTAGTCTATCTTGAAGTTTATGAATTTTTTTTAGTTTGTAGAAGCTTTATTTAAATTTGGTTTCTATTAGCATACTAACATTGCTCATATACAACTACCACCCAACGGTAAACCAGAGAGTACCTAGACAATGATTTCTTTGGACTTTTCCAAGCACTATCTTCATGAAAAACTTAACCTAGCAATTAGCACTTAGCACTTATCTTACAAATCTTCTCAATCAGACACAAAACCACCTTCAATTGACCCAAGCCCACCAGGAATAGGGGCCCCAACTAGAAAAAAAACTCTGAATTGCCATGAATCCAATCCAAATTTGAGTTAACCTCATCAATTAAATCCCAAAAATTCTGTTCAATCGGCTACACAGAAGCAACATTCAAATCCCTAGAGTTTGAAACATTAGACTCCTTTTGCAAATCATAGCCTGACCCACCATCTTTATTCATTCCACCAAATGAACACCCATTAATCTTGGTTCAGGTGGCAAAGCATGTTTTAAATAAATGAAGCTGCTAGTGTCTATAACATGTTTAAGCGCCTCAAAAACAACATAAAATTCATGATTGTGTAGGAGTTGAAAATGTGAGAACAAACCACCAACTAATGCCACTCCATTCCATAAGTCATACTTTTGCAAAGCCACAATCAATTTGTTGTCAACCAAGAACTGATGTTGGATTATCTTATTGGCCAAAGCTTGAAGCATTTTAGGAGACTACAGGAGATCCATAGCATTGGAAAGGAAAATTGAAATGAGCTGGGATGGGTAAAAAAATAGAAGTGTCAAAGGATATAAAAATTCTTCACCAATGATATGCCAAATAGCTCTTCAGACTCTGAGTGAAGAGATTAAAAACATTTGATCCAACACCTCATTTGAAATAATACTTGGTAACACAGTTTCCTCCAATGCCAGTGGCAAGCATATACAAAAATTCTTTGGCGTGATGGAAAAATGTTGTTTATGATACATTTCACAAGCTAGAGCTATATCCCACCCAGAACTCATCTTGTAACACAAACACAAGCACATATCACAGAATAGAGCTCTTGCATATATGTGTAATTGAAGATGTCATTCCTCAAGCAATAAATTACACAGTGCAACATGATATAAGCCATCTATGCTCACACAAAAAATGTCCTTGAAAGAGCTGGAAAAAGTACTAATGACGAAGCATTTTAATAACTCAAATTTTAGCCACATGAGGAAATTGAATCACAGAAACATAAATTAAATGTTGTTAGAGAATAATCAAATTTGAAACACTCAAAATATACTGTGCATGTCATGTCATCATAAATGCTTCTGATAAAATTATATGACATTAATGAACTTTGAGTCATACTCTATTTCCAGGCAACTCGACACCTAATACAAATGACCTTGACTCGACATCTAAAAAATCTACTCTGCTCGGCACATGAAACAATCCTTCTAAACTCGGCACCTTAACTCGACACCTTATATCATTCTGCTTCACTTGGCACCTAAATTAGCAATACTCTGCTTCAATTACCTTCTTGTTGAATTCGACAACCAAGAACTTTGCTCGGTACCTAAAACAATCCTGCTAAATTTAACACCTTAACTCGACACCACTCGACACTTGTTATTTTCACTTAGCATATATCACATACAAACTAGAATAGGATTAGCCATGCTTATCAGAATTACTCCACTACAATTACCTTCTTGTTGAACTTAGCAACCAAGTATGTGTTCTGACCAACTCGACACTTGATAGAATTCTGCATTACTCGGCTCTAGAACATAGCTTACTCGGCACCAAAATATAACTTTCTCAGCTTGGAACCTAAAGACTCTCTTGGCACCTAAACTCAACACCTGAAGGATATCAAATTTTCTTGACACCTATTATTTTTCAATCAGCATATATCACATTCAAAGTAGAATAGGATCAACACCTTAACTCGGCACCTTAACTCGACACCTAAAGGATATCAAATATTCTCAGCACCTATTATTTTTACTCGTCACTTGAACACAGGAATCTAATACTTATTAGTAGTACTCCACTTCAATTACCTACTTGATGAACTTAGCAACTAACTATGTGAACTAACCAACTCGAAACTTGATATAATTCTACTTTACTCGGCACCAGAACATGGCTAATTCGGCACCAGAGTATAACTTGCTCAGCTCGGCACCTAAAGACTTTCTTAGCATCTGATATTAATCTGCATTACTCAGCATCAATTATCTTCTTATTGGACTTGGCATCTCCTCGGCACCTAAAGAAATGTAAAACTTCTAGACCTGATGGATTTCCTATTGAGTTCTATCAGGAAGTTTTGAACATTGTAAAGATTGATCTCTTAGAGGTGGTTATGAAGTCTCAATGTAATAAGCATATGATAAAATCTATGAATGATACATTCCTAGCCCTTATCCCAAAATAAGAGGGGCTTTATTCTTTATATCTTTTTACACCAATTGTTCTTTGTAATGTTGTCTACAAAATCATTACCAAGTTGATTGTTGAGAGGCTTAAACCTTGGTTTGGACACTTAATTTCTGAAAGGCAAGGGGGTTTTCTGGTAGGGACATAAATTTTGGATGGGTTTGTGGTTGGTATTGAACATATTCATTCCATGCAACTAATAAATAAAAAAACACATTTGTTAAGTTGGATATGGAAAAGGCATATGACAAGGTTAAGTGGCCCTTTTTGGTGAAGATCTTAAAATATTTTGGGTTTTGTTCAAGGTGGATTGAATGGGTTACGATCTACATTATCTCCTCATCATTTTCTATTCTCATTAACAATGAACCTACAAAGATTTTTGGTACTTCTTAGGGCCTTAGGTAGGGGATTTCCCTCTCGCCATATCTATTTATCTTAATGGTTGAAGTTTTATGAAGATTAATGTAGGACATAGTCAAGGGTTGAACTATTGTTGGACTTAGGAAGGCAAAATTTCTCCTCACTCCCACTTATAGTTTGTTGATAATAGTTCTTTGATGGGGATTGGTAAAGTTAGTCAGGTTGAGAATTTTAGGAGGACCTTAGATAAAATTATGCACTTCTAGATTAAGGCATTACCTTTGGTGTATCTTGGCATACCTTTCACTAGCTTCTCATTACCAAATAGGTTTCGATAGGAGGTCCTTAATAAGTTTTGCACAAAGGTTTCCCATTGGAATTACCCATGGTTATTATTGACTAGGAGAGTTACTCTACTAAAGGAAGTTATTCAACCTCTTCCACTTTACAAGTGTTTTATATGGGTTGGTCTTTCCAATTTTATCTAGGAATTTGATTCCTTGTATCAACAATACTTATGGGTTGGTAATTTTCTTACAAAGAAATGAAGTCTAGTTAAGTGGGTTTTAATGTGTAGGACCAAAAAATAAGGGGGTACTAGGATCCAAAAAACCAAATTAATGGGCTAAGCTTAGGCAACTAAATTATATTGGAAGTGGTGTTGTCATTAGGATCAATACTGGGCCAAAATTATCACTAGGAAATACCTAGTTGGTGTTACAAATAGGGAACTTTTCAAATATAACCTAAAAGGTAGAGGATACTTTATATAGAACACCCTTAAATGGGGAGACAAATTAATCAAGAAAGGTCTATTTTGAATCATTAATTGAGTTTATAAGGCTTATTTTTGGAATGATTCATGGAATGGCCTCCCCCCCCCCCCCCCCTCTCTTTCTAGTTATCCTCATCTCTACCCCCTGAGTAATGTGTTTATAGAGGTAGGTTGGATTAAATTGGTAGACTATAAGGTCCCTTGACACCTTGGGCAAGTTGATATATTTAGATGTAAAGAGCTACTCCCCCCCAAAGGGGAGGAGGGGGCTTGTTAGGAGCTTGTAACCTATCTTAGATGGTAGGTTTTGTATCTTATGTAGAGAGGAATAAGATTGCTTGACACCCTAACTTGAAAGGTAAGTTCTTTGTGGCCTTTGGTTACAAGGAGCTTCGTTGTGGATGTAAATTATAGTATTCTACATGAGACCCTTCTATCAAAAGAGTACTTACACATATTTTAGAGACTTGGGTTAGAGGGTTATAAGTCTCAGTTCTCACCCTCTTGGGGTGCTCTCCATGGTAGGAGCAAGGTTGATTGGGATGGCTATTAGCAACCTCCTTTTGATGGGACTTTGAAGATGAACACAAATGGTTCTTCTAGGGGCAACCCTAGACATGTTGGGATTGAAGGAGTTGGTAGAGACTCTTCTAGCATTGTCTAGTTTCTCTTCTCTATTCATAAGGTTGTTCATACCAATAAATTTATGGAAGAATTATCTATCATGTATTCTCTTAAAACTTGTTGTGCTTTGGGCTAGTGAAAGATGATTAATGAAATTAATTCAGATGTGTTGGATAGAGGGGAGACTAAGGACAAGAATTGGAAACTATTGGGAGTGGTTAACTAGATTATCGAAATTAGTAGATCCTTTGAAGAACCTGTCATTGAGGACATGAGGGAGGGTTATGTGCTCACTAATTGTTTGTTGGTTATTAGGTTGGTGTTGCTACTAGTCCTTGTTTCCTTGTACTTTGTTTTCTTGAGCTAACAAAGTTTTATCCCTGTAGTGCCTGCCCCTAGTTCACATTTTGTTTTAATTGCCAAACTCTTTTAGGCCAGTTTTATACTTGATGTTTAGTAGCATTACTTTCAGATTATCAGATGTTGTTTTACACTCAATTTATTATATGATGAGATGACTTGGTACTCTATATTTCATGTATGTATGATGATTATTCAATGTTCTCAATTATCGATGATGATTAGTTAGATGGTTTATTATCACATGTGCTTTCTTATGGATACTTACCCCATACTGCATGTGTATGGTGTGTGTGTTTGTTTTTCTTTATGTATGGTGTTTCTGATGTGGTTAAGGAAGGGAGTCGTAGTCACCTGCTAGTCGGGATCTACACGATGTACCACTTCATGCCATTGTCTGTTTAGCTTAGAATATTGTGTCTGTACATGCGTGGATTTTATGCAGGTTGTAGGTACCGGGTATCGACTTCCCTGAATTGCCAGGATGAGCGTACCCTATTGCATTATCTCAATGGTAAGAGAGGGGAGATAAACTCTTAAGTCCAAATCCTAAACCCTTTAGCCAATTGTCCTAATTGATAATTAGGGCAAGTATCTGAGTTAAGTACCCTCCGAATGCATCAAATGATGTTATTTCATGATTATAACCCTTTTGTTTGATTTAGTATGTATTTTTCTATGATGAGTTTTCGTATGTTGCTTTATGAGTCCTTGATGTATTTTCTATTAATTAAGTTTAATTAAAAGGATTAATTAATGATTTAATTTAATAGAAAATTATTATGATATTTTAATATTTAATTATATTTAATTAATTGAGAAATTAATTAAATAAAAAGAATTAAATTTGGAAATAAAAATTTTAAGTATAATTTTAGAATGTGATAATATTTATTTAATTTAATAATAATATATATTTATAGTTCATTTTTAAATAAATGCTAAATATTATTATTAATTGAATTAATAAATATTTTATCAATTAAAGTTTCTTAAATAAATTAAAAGTGGAAAAGATATTAAATTATTAAAGGTTTCTAGATCGCATGATCTAAGCATGAGTTTAAATATAAAAGAAATTAATTAAAATGATTAATTAATGATTTAATTTAATAGAAGATTATTATGATATTTTAATATTTGATTATATTTAATTAATTGAGAAATTAATTAAATAAAAAGAATTAAATTTGGAGATAAAAGTTTAAGGATAATTTAGAACATTATAATATTTATTTAATTTAATAATAATATATTTAGAGTTCATTTTTAAATAAATGCTAAATATTATTGTTATTTAAGTTAATTAAATATTTTATCAATTAAGTTTCTAAAATAAATTAAAAAGTGAAAATATATTAATTATTAAAAGTTGTAAGATTGCATGATGCGAGCATGTGTTGAAAATAAAGAAATTAATTAAAAAGATAAAATAAGAGGAAATTATAATGTTATTTTAATTTCATAAAGTGCGCATGGGATTAAAAGTAATAAAGATTAAAAATAGAAGTCAAGTGGAATATTAAATAAAGTTGTTTAATAATTCAACTTAATGTGCATGAAAAGATGAATGCAAAATAAAATAAAAGATTAATAAAAGTTAATTTTTGGAGTTAACTCAGTTGTGCAAAGAGTCTTCTCGGGTGAACGCACAATTAGTGCCCCGATTTGAGGAGAAAACTCCTTATCACAACTTTGGGGTTCATTTTTGGGGGAGACGAATTTGGACAAGGAATTTGGGAAAAGAATTTTAGAGACAAGAATTTTGGGAGACAATTTTTGGAAGGGGATTTCAAAAAGAGAATTATAGGAAAGATATTGAAGAGAAGCAAATCCTCTCACAGTTTCGGGGACTTCGTATTAGCATCAGGACCAGGTAGGGTCTTGTGCTTTGATCACTGGTTAAATTATGCAATTTGAGATTCCTGTCTTCTTCATGAGTGTTAAAATCAAGTCTCTGGGTTTCATTGCATGAATCTCTTGTTCTTTGGTTCTGTATCTACGATAGGGTATTGTTAAATTATGTTTAGAAGAAAAATTAATTTAATTAGGAACCCTCATCTTCTAACTTAAAGAAGACACGATTGAATTAGGAAGGGTTCGAATAAAATAAAAAAAACAAAATTCTAAATTTATAATTTGGATAGTTGGCAATAGTTCCTCTATCAGAGTAATGTGGTGATCAAATTAAAATATATATATAGTTTAATAAATTATAAATTATTATTAATTTCATAAAATAAATAAATTTATATTTGAAAAGAATTGGTTATAAAATGTAGTATATGTATAAAATTTATAAAATAAATTTATTTATTTAAAAAATTTATTTTGCAAACATAATAATTATGATAAAATATTTTATAATAATAATAATAATAAAAAGGAATTAATTAAAATTTATATTTATATGGGGGTGGGGGGGGGGGGGGGGGGGGGGGGGGTCGTTGACCCACACCCCCACTCGTCCTTTCACTGCCGTGTGTCGCAGTAGGTACTGCTGCGGCAGCAGTACTGCTGCGACAGCAGGTACTGCTGATGCAGTAGTACCTTGCTGCGACAGCAGCCAGTAGCGATTTAATATCGCTTGTTCATATTTTGTTTTGATTTATTAGTTAGGTTATGATAAAGTTTTATATATTAAGTTTAATTATATATATATATATATATTTATGCATTATTAATATTTATTAAATATTATTTAATAAATGAATGTTTATCATAGTTGTTATTATTGAATTAATTAATGATTATGAATATTATTTATTAGAGAATTTTGTTAATAGACATTGTTTATTAATTATTTAGTTATTATTAAATAAATAATTATTATTAATTTAGTAAGGTAAATTGGTTTTGGGATTAACTAAATTAATAAGAAATATCATAATTATGTTATTATTTAAAAATTTTGATTATTAATGAAATTGAGATTTTTATTATTTATTTAATAATCAATTATTATTATTTTAATAATTAATAAATGATTATTATTTAGTCAAGATTTATCTAAGACAAGAATGAGTTAACTCGTAAAGTAAACTATGAAAACTTATTACTTGAAATATATATGAAACTGGGAATAGAGACCTTACATTGGCTCAATAGTATATTATCAACCAATTTGAAATACAAGATTATTTACTTGAACTCTACACTGAAACTGAAACCCTCTTTTTTAACTCAAACTATGTGTTTTCTAATTCAACCAAACTGTAGATTGTCCTTTTTATGTGTTCTTTGTACTGCTTATGTTTGGGGGTGTTGGGGGTTGTTCTAGTATTGACCAGTTTAGGTTGTTACTA
Source organism: Cupressus sempervirens (assembly GCA_028749045.1). Taxonomy (NCBI): domain Eukaryota; kingdom Viridiplantae; phylum Streptophyta; class Pinopsida; order Cupressales; family Cupressaceae; genus Cupressus; species Cupressus sempervirens. The sequence continues at coordinate 723,659,640 of CM053785.1, forward strand.
GAGGCTCGGGGTTGTGAATGTGATGTTATGATGATTTGGTCTCGATCTTTCTTAACCCGACCATGGTAATGTGATGGAGTGCTCTATGACATGATTGTATTTACTAGTTGTTATTGCTTTCAGTCTTCTTGTGTGAAGCTGAGGTGTATGTTTATGAGATACCTAACTTAACCATTTTCGAGTCTCGATCAGTTATATTTGATAACCATTTTTGAGTTATCGATCAGTTATATTTGATAACCATTTTTGAGTCATCGATCAGTTATACTTGGATTGCTTTTCGGTCGCTTGAGAGGACTGAAGTGTTTGTTATGTTCTTGATGATGTCATGTGTTGACTTGACCATTTTGGAGTCTTTGATCAGTATTGTGATTTATTATTGGGATACTTTCTGGTTGCTCATTGGAGAACCATTGGATTTTGTGATTTATCATTGATGCCTTCAGTTGCTGATAGAGAACTGTTGTGATCATATGATTATTATTTGATGCTTATCTGTTGCTCATGAAGAACTAATGTAATTTTTGTGGCTTATCTTTTATGATGTTTTTCAGTTGCTTGTATAGGACTGAGGTGATTTTATTATGATTCTTTGATTTGTGATTTCATGAGCCTAGGGTAGGTTATCTATGTGTAGTGTCGGGAAGTGGCTTGCAATGGGGATCGGGGCCCTAAGAGGCTGCCTGGAGTAACCCATTGTAAGTTGTTTTAACAAGTGAAAACATCTCACCTAAATACTGACTTAAATGAACCTAATAAGATAATTGTATGTTCTCTCCCATGCCTTGAGTGCTAGTACAGGCTAGGATGGGGTAGAGAGAACGCTTGGTTGCGACCTTGCATTCCATAGTATGCCTCGTCAGTACGAGAGGATATTAATGGCCGCAGGGATCACTAGGGACCCGAGATTCCTAAGGGATTGCTCGGGTAACTTCTACGTGACTTTTGTGATGACACTTTCCCGCTTGCATAGCAGGTTTCCTACGTGTCTTTGTGGTGCCTCTGGGTCTAGATGTCTTTCTATGTTGGAACCTTTGAGTTAGTATACTTTTAGGATTTCCCAGACTTAGAGAGTACTTGTGTTTTGTGTTTGATACCTTGTTTGGGACTTGAGACTATCTCCTCAGCGCGGTGGGAGTGGACCATTTAGGTTCCACGCGGTCGGGTGGTAGTGCTTTTACTCTTACCATTGAGATCCGTTACGTGGTCACCGTGGCTGGAGTTGTCGTGATTGGTATTTACCTTCACTATGTTCTTGGATTATTATGATGGATGGTTAGATTTTATGATAGATGTTTTATCATTATGGATGTATGGATGTATCAGGTATGTTATTAGTTTCATTTATTTTATTGTACTTTGTATCATGGATCTGAGGATGATGTATCTTTATCTTTACATATGTATATTCTTTTAAGCCTTTCATACCCTGTGACATGTACAGTGGATGATTGAGCATTCCGAATTAAATTGCCAAGAGGCATTCAGAACAAATCTATATTATGGACATTGGACTTTCTTATTATTCTTTCATGTGGATGTGGTAGTTGTTAGACTTAGAATTAATTAAATTTAAATGTGACTCAACGTCTTGGAATCCTTAAGGAATGTAACTTGTGATGTATGTTTGTTGATGATTACATGTTATTGCTTCCGCTGCTATGTGTTTGATGTGTATGATATACATTCTTACTTTTAAAATAAAAAAAATGTTTAGCAAACTTAGTGAAACTTTAGGTTAATTCTTTTGGATCCCTTGGCAGGGCGTTACAATCCCTTTCTCTTTATATGTGTGTGTGTGTGTGTGTGTGTGTGTGTATAATTCATGTGTTCCCCTCATTAGTTAGTAGTTATTTGTATGGGAATAAATAGCAATCCTTTCCATTCTTATTTAAATTACTTGATGTGGGTTATCTAGTTGGCATGACTTGGCTCCTTTGGGGTTTTGTGCTCCTTTCTTTTCCTTTTATGTTTAGATCCTTCTTGATGTCTCTAATATTATTTATTACTTTACACTCATTAGTAATTTCTAGTTGTACATCAAGTACTTATGACATAGTAATCTTGAAGGATACACCATTATCAATTTTAGGCTCAAAAAGTTGTAATCATTAATTCATAGGCCCTTCACACAAATTTTAGGTGCATTGATATATTTAAAGTATTCTCTTTAGATTTATTGCTATGGTTTCTTTATCATTAAAATCTGGACACCACTATTCATTTGAAACCAAGGCTATGAAAGATGTCGTTATAGGAATAAATCTCAAAACTTAGGATGAAATTAAGGATGAATGTGAAACATGGTCTATTAGTTAGGGCGGTGATGTTAATAGTGGGAATGGACTTCTCAATGCTTGTTGACAGACCCAAGACTAATACGAATATCATTGCAATTTTTGCCTCTACCATCCTGCATATGGACAGGGACAAAACTACAACAACAAAGTTGTGCCATATCCTTTTTAAAATATGACTTTTGGTAGAGCTAAACATGGTTTGGAAAACATGGATGAAAACTTATGTATTCCTAAAAGAAGCAAATATGGCATTAGGGATTGAGCAGTTAAGGTTTTCCCCACTTTGGCTATTCCCAATCCTCCAAGGTTTGCTAAAAGGCTTCCCTCTATCAAGAAGAACTAGTACTTCTACATTATGCATATTTTAGTGATCCCTACATAGAAGGGGCTTTAATGGTTTCTTAAAGAAGATAAAGTTGATCACAGTGACAATGAATTGGAGGAAGAAAACTAAGGTAGACCTTTGCATGATTTTGGTTTATATAAACTTTATCACCAATTTTGGATTTTAATGTTAGTTTCTAGTACTTCAAAGAGGATTTCAAAAATTGTCCTTATGATAGTTATAGTTTAATTGTGATGCTTTCTTGGTATTAAGGTTGATGAACAATCTTGTTTTGGTGACAAACTTTTGCATAATTTTAAACTTACCCACTTTATATATTATTTTTTGTATTACAGGTGGATAAAAGAAAATGTGAATCAGGGATATAAAACCTGAATTTCATCACAAATATTGCTTGCACAACTCAAAGAGGGATTCAAGGAGATTGATCTTTTCAATCCCAACTCTAAGGTTACTATATCTAGAAATATTAGTTCCAGCTGAGTATTAAAGGAACACTAATACAAGCAAAAATCTAATGGTTATATAGTTGGAGAAAGGATACACAAGTCCTTGAAAACCTAATGTAACAAGAGCTATGAAGAGAAACTAAGTAGATGTGCAATGTAGAACTAAACAATGATCAAGTATATTAAAAAAGTGGGGAAATGATATACCTTATGATAAACATGAAAAATGGGTCATTAGATGACCTTTGAAAGGGTTGATTTTTAATACCTTATCTAAAAATTGCCCTGCAAAAAAAAACCCAAAAATTGTTCAGCGAGATATCAAGGGTGACCTAGGTAAATTAAGGGTAGTGTGCTCCTAATTAGCCCATCAGGGGTGCATTATGATCCTAATGGATTGTGTGTGACATTGATTTTGATTTTACAATTCTATAAAAAGCCAAAAATGATACTCTGATATGCAATCTGTTCACCAATTTGAGATCCACAACTTGTGAACAAAAAAAATGGTTTTAGTTTGTTTGGGGATGGGGGGGTTTCCTTGGTCAAACCCTAGTTTAGGAATTAACCTTAAATTAAAATAATTAAATTGCAAAAATGTAAAGCAAATGTATGAATTCACCTTACAATAGTAGGATTTCTTGAATCAAATGTAGTGTGCTCACTTCACCAATTAATCTGGATCAAGAAGATGAATATGAATGGATGTGGAAGATGCAACAAAGGATCTTGAAGAAGATCTTGCTAGATAAACTCGTTTAATGGATCGATGCTTGAATCCTTGATATTCAATTGAGGAATTGCTTGAATGATGCTTGAGGACTTCAATGCTTGAGTGCTTGAAGGCTTGAGCGTGAGTGCCTAATCTTGTCAATGCTTCATTTGAAATGAGATGAGAAGACTCCCTTTTATAGAGATCTCAAAGTGGCCAATACCTTGAACTTTAAAATGAGGTGAGACCCATCTTAAAGTGGAGGGATAAATGATTCACCATAATAAGATTCCTAAGGGGAGTAAATTAAGGATTAATAATTTGAATTAATAAAGGTCTACCCCAATTTATAAAATAAGAGGAGATACATAATATAAATTTATTGGGCAGATAAAATATTATCTAAGATAGGACCAGTTTTACATATTAATTTAAATTAATTAATAAATGAGGAGACAATATTTAAGAGAAATAAAGGTCCTATTAGATTATGGTGACTGATCAAGAAAGTACTGTACATACTCCATAATCAGAATCGAATTTATTTTTTTGGGTACTATTCGTAGATTCGCCACTAAAGTTGTGGCTAATTTATGGCCAACATGTTATAACCCTAAAGCGGTTTAATACTTGTATAAAAGGGTTTAGGGTTGGGTATTTTCATTATGTTGTGATACGAAATTGCTTCTTGTGGTGGTATTGAGCTGTAAGGGATTACGAACTGTAATCAGGTTGTAATCACTAGATTGTAATAAGATCAAACTTGTTGTTTGGTGGACGTAGCCTAGGGATTGGGTGAACCACTTTAAATCTTGGTGCCTTGTGTTCATTTCTGTGTGATCTATTATTTTTTCTATTATTGGTTATATTTGCATGTAGTTTTTATTTCTGTCCGTGGTTTATCCTAATAGGTCCAACCCATTTATATTAATTCTAAATTAATAAAAGGTCCATTGAGTTGAAATAAATAATGGAAATGGAGGGAAAATAGAAGATAAATGCAAATAAATGATAGAATTACATTAAATGGGTAGTGAACCTTCATTAAATTGGAATGCTTTCAATTTAAGATGATACAACAAGTTTCTATCTTTCCTATTGAAACTTCTTCCTTATATATATATATATATATATATATATATATAATGTGACGACTTTTCCCCTTTCTATATTGACACACACACACACACATTTGTGTGTGTGCGTGTTGATATTTATTTCCTATCAGAGAGAGAGAGAGAGAGAGAGAGAGAGAGAGAGAGAGAGAGAGAGAGATGCTTTATTTTGTTTTCTGTTGTCCTCGTCATTGCTCTTATATGCTTCCTTGTCACTTGATTTTCTTTATTGACTGAAATTTGTTATTCATCTTTAATTATGATTTGGTAAACTATGGATTGATTCTATTAAATATGGTGTTATTAGTTTTTATAATCAAAGATACATGAATCTTAGCATTTTGGGGAATTTATAAAGACTAAGCAAATTGGATGTTTTAGGATTTAAAAAAATTCTTATATTTATGAATATTGTTGTAAAATCTTCTATTCTCTCATAATCATGAAATTAATGTTTAAATTGTTTGATGGATAAAAAATTATTAACGAATCATCTTTTCTTTATACTCTCTTAATTCTCTTGGATATGGGAAAGCCTTGAATAATGTTTACATTAAAGGATTTTTGTACCTCTTAAGGTTTCACCATAAAAGGTATTATGGCAAGGATTGTGGTTGTATTGGATAGATATGGTAAGAGGATATATGTGGATTTCCTTGAGCTAAATGTAGTATTCATTTAATGAATTTTTAATATTGTAGAAAGATGGTGGTAAGATGAGTGTTTTAACTGCAAGCTTTTGATCTCTTATTTACATAGAATGACACATGACTTAAATAATGAAAGGATTTATGAATATTTTTTTATTTTTCTAGGAATAAGGATAATACTTAATGTTTGTAAGGAGTAGTTATCTCAACAATTCCTCGTGATTAAAAGTGTTACACATATTTAATAGAGCAAGGAATGCTAAGTCTGAAAGGATATCAGACAAAGCAACCTAGCATTGAAGGATAGAATAAAGTATATCAGATAAGGAGGTCAGTTTGAGACATTGAAGAGAGGAGATCTGTAAATAGCTTTCAGAGAAAACCAAAGGATCAGCTATTGAGATGTTTTAATAGATAAATCAAAGCAAATCTCTTAATAGAGTGGTTTTAACAGACCTATTTAAATCTCCTAACAAAGTCCTTACTTCATTGTAAGTGTAAAATCATTTAATCAAGGTAATACCTAATAGTCTTGTAAATATTTTAATAGAGCATACCCCTTATAGGGTAGATCATCAAAAGTGATCAAACTGTAGCACTAACTAGCAAACTTTGTTGTTGTAGCAATAAATATTTGTGGGTTTCATCCCCACCCCAATTTTACCTTCATCTTGAAGTGTTTCTAGGTTATCATGATCTTTTTGTTATGTGTTTATGTTTTCATGGATGTTATGCATAGATAGATTTCATTTCAGCATTACAAGTTATGATTATATGGTATGAGATCTAAGATATGAGATGGATTAGGAATGAATATAATTAGATTGAGAATATTGTTTTAACAGTGAAAAGTATTATAGATCCTGATTCACCCCCCTCTCAGTATCTTGTTTCCCAATAAGACTTCCAACAATTGTTATTAGAGTTCATTTCTCTTGAAAGAAGTCTAACAACTTGAGAGGATCAAATCTTGGAAATGGAGGAATACAAATTGGGAAATACCATTGAGAACTAGATGATTGAAATCCATATCATACTGTATCAACTTAAAGGAGCAAAAGAATAGTTAAGGAAATCCTTAAAGAAAAAGAAAAAATATTGTCATTCAACAAAATGACACACTATATAAGAAAGTTGATGTCAAAGAATTTCTTAATAGTAGAAATATTAGTGATAGTGATGCAGAAATAGCAGATCTATTGGAAAAGAACAACATTCTAAGTAAAGAAATTAGAGAACTCAAAAGAGAACAGGAAATTCAATCAGCAAGACTATGTGAAGTGACTAAATAAAAGAAGAAAGTTGAAGAAGAAAAAATCATGGCTGAAGAAGACAAAAGACAAATAGATACTAGACTTAAAGAAAGATCATTTGATGTGCATAAACTTACAAATACTCAGTTGGATATGATGAATCATTTATTACTTGCAAATTAGGAGTTGAACAAAAAGGACACAGAGATTACAAACCTAAGATCACAGAGTGGCCAACTAAGGAATGAGTTGAGACCTGAGAAAGAACTTCTAGAAAGAATGAACAACCAAGTGAAGCTATCAGATACTTTGAAGAACTAATGAGATTACCAAGGTCATCTAGTGATACTTTTGGTCTAGGACATATCGAGAACTCTTCATCTACTATAGTGGGAGAATCATCAAAAGTGGAGAGAAAAGAAATGTAAAATCCAAAGGCAAACCTACTTGTCATCATTGTGGTAAACTTGGACACAATGAACATTTACAGAAGTAGAAATGGTATGCAAAATCCTAAACCTAAGTTTACTGGTAACTATTTTAATTGCAAGAAACAAGGACACTAAACACATGAATGCAGGTCAAAGACAAGTGATGCACCTACTAAACCTAGATTTGAAGGACATTGTTACAACTATCAGAAATATGGACATAGAGCTCAAGATTGTAGATCCAAAGAAAAATCCAACGAGACTTCTAAAGGGAAAATGTATGCACCTAAGCAAGGTAACTCTTACAATTGGGATTACAATATATGGTATAATTGTCATTATTGTGAAAAGTATGGGCACATTCTAGAGAATTTCATTAAGACACATTTCAGAGGAAATTACAAAAATTGGTTGAATGGAAACCTAGTTAATTTTAGTTGTCTCAAAGTTGGACATGTTAGTAAGAATTGTAGGACCCGAGCACTAGCAAACAATGAAAGCAACAAAGGAAAAGGAAAAGTTGAGATGAGTAAATCATGGAAAGATATAGTAGAAGTTGGAAGGAGTGGATCAAACAAAGTTGAGATCACCCAATCTAATGGATCAGGTGATCACACCATATCCAACTAAACAAAGAAGGTATGTAAAGGACTAAATACAAAAATGTTATATTATACTCTAGTTCCTAGCAAGATATGTGATTAAGAGTCCATACCAACATGAATCAAGATGGATTAGGATAAATCTAATAAAAGAATTGGGCAATAGAATCAGATCTACTATCAAGTGTTGAGCATCAGCAATACAGTTTGTATTGACCTAGAATTGCAATACAGACTAAGAGGTTACATTGACTGAGCTAATGTATTGGTCAAACGAAATGGTATTGATAAAGCAAAGTGATGGAGATCGAGTATTTGAATGAAAAGAAGTGCAAACACAATTTGTGAAGGTCAAGACAATTGTTGTGCACCTACCAAAGTACAAATGCATTTATTATAGACCTAAATGGACATATTGATGGTATATATTAAATTTTGGTACTCATTTTTCATTTTACCAAGCTATTTTCAGTGCACATGTGAATAAGGCAACATAATAAGCGAATCACAGTATACCATTGGAAAAGTTGGAAGAACACAGTAAGTAAAGTTTCAGTGTCAAGTAAAGTTATTTTTGAAGTTGTTGAAGAAAATTTATTCAAAATCCTAGTTTAGAAATGGCATCCTCTGTATCTGCACTTGCTAAGGAAACGTTTAGAGAAAGCAATGCACAAATTGTGAGGAATGATTAGTTTCCTCCACCAAAATTCAAGGGATATCCCAACATTCCATTGACTAGTGATGAATTTGGTGCCCTATTATCAATTCCACCTAGAGTGTTAATGATTCATGATGTGTGATCATGTCAGATGTGCAAAGTGGCACAAATTGGAGATTATAAACTTTGAGAAGCTTATGAGAAATTGTGTGATAATGGAGTTTTGAGGGATGAGAACAAAATTATTGCCAAGAAAGAATTGGCCCACACCCTATTCTTTCTAAAGGTTTTCAAGGTTGAATGGATAAAGATTTTTTTGAGTTGAGTTCATGATATAAAGATATGGTTAGAGGGTGGACCAATCAATATTAACAAGGCTATTATTCATCGAGTTATTGGTTACCCTACCTTGGATAGACCAAAGATGATGAGAAGTGTCACAAGGGATGTTATTGAATGACAAACAAAGAAAAAATGGAATGGTTGTGGAATGGCGATCGATGGGATTATAGATCTAGTTATTGAATTTGTAGTACATGTGATTGCACACAAGTTCTATCAGTCAAGTTGACTGAATAACATACCTTACATTGTAGTGGGCCTGAGATATAAGATTGTAAAGAAAGATCACAATTATGATCTTGTCAAGCTGCAACTTCAACAATTATCTAAGAATCTTGGAGCAATAAGGAAGACAAAAATTACTTCATATAATTTTGGATCCTTACTTGTCTATATATTTTTCTATGTATAAAATTTGTTCTACACCATCGACCCAGTTTCATGGGACAAGAACAGAGCAACAATTGAGAAAATAAGTGACCTAATCAATCAATCGGGAGAAATTTTTGAAGCTATAATGGATAATTATTTTGAAGAATTCAAGAATAAGATGAAGAAAAAGATGAGGATACCTAAGTTAGTGGTAGACAACTACTTTAGTTATATATGCTTTATGGTAGATATAGATTTCATTTTTGCACATGCATTATTATCAAGGGTTACATGGCTAAGGCCAATGCAATATGAAGTAAATGTTGATGAAGTTATAGCACTAGTGACTTCATTTTTATCTGAAGAGATTGATAAGAATCTTGAGTCATTTGATACCTATGAGACAACCAAGATTAAAATGATGATGGAAACAAAAGTACCCAAGATAGATAGGAAAAGAAAGAAAATGATCAAAGATCTTGAGGGAAAACTTGGTGAAGGTCAACTTCAGATGACTAAAGGAAAAGGTAAGGATGAAGAATCTGAGGAAGAAGCTAAAGCCAAAGAATCAAAGGGCAAATAGCTAGTTTTTGCTGAGCCCAAGGTAACAAAAAAGAGAGAGTAGTGATTGTTTATCTAAAGAAAGGTGTGAAGAAGGTTGTCACACCACCAGAGTTAGAGCTGAAGAGAAGAGTGATCACAAGATCAAAGGCAACTCAATCCTTGACTGCAAAAGAAAAAGAAAGCCCCACAAAGAGGGAGTTGACCAAAACACCAAAGTAAAGCTTAACTAAGTGGTTGAAGATAAAAGTAGTCGTGAGACTTGAAGAGGAGGAAGATAATGAAGAAACTTGACGAGGAGGAAGATAATGAAGAAACTAAGTCTGATGATTTGAGAAAACTTTAGATTGTACCTAGACTACCTCTGATGATTGTTGATCAAGCATGTGAGAAAATAAAAGAATGAGCTAGCATAGAAGCATTCAAGACAATTAATTATGTTTTTTAAAATGAAGATGATCAAGTGAAGCTTGAAAAAGCTATGTTAAACATGATGATAAAGTTTAGATATACACCTATAGAGTTAGGTGAGAGTGTTCCTAAAAATTTATACAATAAATTAGATGCTAAGTGGAAGTGGGCATTATCCATTGAACAAGAAATAAGGGAGACAACATTAGCACAAAAAATACCTGATTTGGGAAAGACACATATGTCTATAGCCCTAAAATATTTTGTAAATAAATTCTTACCTAAAGAGAGGGCATACAAAATTTTGAAGAATAAGGCTCTTGAAGTAGAAAAAGAGAGTATTCTTGTATGGAAGGAAGCATTTGGATTGCTTGTTCCATCGACTAATGAAGAATAAGAAGACGAAGAAGAAGAATAAGAAGAAGGTAGAGATGCAATAGAGCTAGAAGAGAAAGATGGAGAAATATCTTAGCTAGCAGAGGAAATAAGGCAATTGGTAGAAGGGTGTGAACAACATGATGTTGTCACCATTAAAGACATTCCTGATTCATCTCCATAGAATTATAACGTATTAACTAAGGAAGATTTTTAAAATTCTCAATCAAATGTCTTAGATACCTCTCTACCAAGCACCAATCTAGTGTTTCTACAAATATAGGTATTCCAAGGATTGAGAGTGCAAAAATTGATGATTTTAAAGTTACATAAGTTATAGTTACTTTTGACATGAGTGTCGAGCAATAGGGTAATGCAATAATTGTATTTTCACAATTTTCACATGTCACAGATAATAAACTAGATGAGAAAGAGGCTGAAGAGGAAAAATAACTGACAAAGATAGAGAAACCCAAAGAACAAGAGGTTATTCAAGCTCTTATATAATTTTTGAGTGTTGTGCCAATAGAGACATTAATTGTGACACTTGTACAATAGGTTAGATCAACTTAACAGGGGTCGAGACAAACATTTGAATTGAGTGCAAAGGGAAAATAACTATAGGTATCACTACCTAGTGATAGCACCCCTCGATCACAAATAATGGCACACAAAGATGAAACACTAGAGGAGATAGTGAGTTTAGATGAGGTCATCACACTACCTATGTATGACCTGAATAACATGACTCTAGAACAAATGCAAAAATTGTGAACTTTTCTAAGTTGAAAGACAAAGGAAGAATAGTTGAGAAGAGAGCATAGTAAAAGAAGGTACTACATAATATGAAGGATATTTTTGTTGATGCTTTTGAGATTTTTGATGTTAATGAGCAACATCAAATTTTAGATTAACTCATGTATATAGTTGATAAGTTCAAACATAAGATATAGAGATCAATGAAAAATTGATGAGATGGTCTGAAAAGAAATTTGAGCACAAAGTTTTGGAGAAAGTCTCAATAGAACTTGTAATCAGGCAAGTTGAGCTTTCTAGCCTTACCACTTAGTTGGAAGGAATTTAAAGGGTCATTCATTCTTTGGATATAAAACTTTTTAATGTTGAGTTCTTCACATTGGAGAATCAAGGTTCTATTGATATGATATAGGTAGATATGAAGGTGTGTACTATTTCATTGGGTAAGAATGCAAGTTCAAGCTCACCTTCATACAATAATTTGATATTTGATCAACACAAATTAGCTGAGTTGATGGCTAGAGATAGTGGCATTAGGAATAAATTAATTTCAATTAAATTCATGCTACTAACCCATTTGAAGATAATTTAGAGGGAATTATCTATGGCTCAAATTTAACAAGGAAATATCCTCATCTTTCACTAATAAAGAGCCTAATTGATCTAGCTACTCAACTAGAGATTCACATTCAAGTCATGGAATCAATAAGAGACAAATGGAATAAAGGACTTGAAATTTTGGCTAGTCACAATTTTTTTTGGGATAAATACCAACTGACCCCTGCAAACCCCAAGCCATAAGTGCCAAAAACAAGGGGAAAATCTACTTTTGACTAGAACAAGGAGTCAGCAAAGAGGAAAACACTATCCTCATACAGAAACGAGTGTGGGGGCGGGGGGGGGGGGAGGAATGTCATAACGAATAAGGAGGAAATAAGATCACAGATTAAAAATAGAATTATCATATGAATCAACATCAAAGTTTACAAACATGTATATATTGGATAGCAAAGATAAGTCTTTGAAAATTGAATCACAATCTCTGGGAGATTGTTACATTTATTTTTATTTTTGTATGGATAGCTAAATCATGATAAAGTGTTTTTTCCACTAATATCAAAGGGGGGGATTGTTGATCTCTAAGCCCAAGTTTCCTATTAGTTTCCAACACTTAGTCAATTACAAGGCATAGTTGGTCAGTCATCACTGCGACTGAGCCATCCAGAGAAGGTTGAGCTACAAAGGACTTCTTTATAGTTCTTCACATCTTGAGCAAGTCAAAGGTTACTAAGAACCCTAGTAGAGACCAAGTCAGCATACATGTTGAGTAAAACAATGAAGATTGAGCGAAGAAAAGGTTAATCAATGATCGAGTGAGTCAGTATATGCTGAGCATATAGAAGCTGAGTGACAGCATGAATGTTAGTTATGATCAAGCGTCAGAACATTCAAGTGTCGAGTAAACTAGTTTTGACATATGAGTTTTTAATGACAAAAAAACTTATGCAGATAATTCTAGCCAACTTCTACATGACATTTAAAGATTATAGAGATAGTTGAGGAGAAGATTACACATTTTGAAATAAGGCATTAATCCCAAGAAAATAATATATACAATCAAAAAATCAGAAGGGTAAAATGATAAAAGGATGCAATATGGATCATTCATTAAGCTCTAGAACTTTCTATGATTATCTACTTAAGAAGGGTTCTACCTAAACTCAGTGGGAGCAAAATGAATGGTGAATGGAAGTGAGAGTGAAGGAGTGAAAAAACTTAGAACATAGAAAAGAAGGCTAAGTCTGAAAGAGGATTAGATAGAGCAACCTAGCAATGAAGGAAAAAACAAAGCATATCAGATAAGGAGATTAATTTGAGACATTGAAGAGAGGAGATCTATAAACATCTTTCAGAGTAAACTGAAGGATTAGGTATTGAGATATCTTAATAGATAAATTAGGGAAAATATCTTAATAGAGTGGTTTTAATAGACCTATTTAAATCTCCTAATAGATTCCTTACTTCATTATAAGTGTAAAATCCTTTAATCAAGTAAGACCTAAAAGTTTTGTAAAGCTTTTAACAAAGAAAACCCCTTATAGGATAGATCATTAGATGTGATCAAATTGTATCCCTAACAGGCCAACTTTCTTGTTGCATTAGTAAAGATTTGTGGGTTCTGTTGAGTTGTCATTTTGCATGATGCTTAACGACAAGAACCCTTTCAAACTCCTCTCTTGAAAAGCTAATCTAGGATCAACTCCAAGGTTTAGGAAAATCTTGCGACCTACTAGAATCCACTCAATTGAAGATAAATGTGTATGTTCACAAGGAGACCTTTGCTAGTTCAAACCAATTTTGATGAATCTATTTGATCTATTATTTTGAAAAGTAACCACAAAAGAGATATATTTTTGGTATTTTCTATTTTATGATGAATGCAATTTATTGATGCAACTATATCAATACATATTTTAACCAAGTGTTTAGAAAATCAAATAACAAAGATAAGATAATGAGAGATTAAAGCAAATAATTTGAAAGGGAAATTCCTAACAGACATAAACCATTGTAACAACACATCTATGAGTTAAATTGTTGAAAAGATCGGGTAGGAAACTAATGAAAATAGGAGTAGTGCTTCCTCAATTCCACTAATGAAATCATTGATGGGAACTTAATAATAACTTAAAGATGTTTCACTTCTCATCAAATCACAAGGCCATGAAAAGTGTGCTCATGCGAGAAAAGAAGCTATGCAAGAACAATAGGAGATATTTTCTCCAACTTGGTATGTTAGTAGAATCTGTTAACATAAGGAAAACACCAGAACTAAAAGGTCGCACAATCATAACAATGCAATAAAACCATTGGCTCCATTGTAATTCATGAACATGCATTCATAAAAATAACACACTCCAGCAAGAATAACTACACTCAGAATAAGAGCACCAATAGCATATATTATTGCATCAAAATAATGATTTGAAGTACATATTCTATCCATGTATTCATAAGAAATCATCTCCTCCCTTTGTGTTAGGAGTGAGAGATCTTAAAATGAAAACTCATGCTAAAAACTAATTTAAAAAATCTAATTATATACAAACTGACTCTCTAAATGGTGCTAACTAGGTCTCTGCCCTTGTTTATATTCATTAATGGGTGCATGAGCCTTTACATGACACAAAAGAATAAAAGAATGAGAAGATAAGAAGAAAGAAACTACAAGATGATCTAGGAGTCTCTGGAATCTCTAAAAATGGAAGCTAAACCTTCTCTAGGCATTTCTAGGAGTTGAATTGTTGTCAAAATGTGTTTTTGATTCATGAAATGCTCTAAAATAGCAATTAGCAGTTAACTGTCGGTGTATTGCTTCTTCCTCAAAACTGTCAGTGCACCTCTGAGAAAAGAGGACCTATGCACATGCACACCTAAACACTTGTGTGGATATTTCCCTTTGAATTTTTGGATCGCAAAGGTGATTTATTGAGGAGTTAATAAGTCTAAAGCTTCATACTTTCCTTCACTTCCGAGTGGAAATCATGAAGTGTGACTTCTTGGAAATTATCTAGAACTTGAAATTCATGGGTTTGAGTGTGGTCTTAGCTGCTACAAAAGACAAGCAATCCATGGTAATGTTCAGGACCTCTGGGGACCTCTAGATATTTTAGGTATGCACACCTACATGCCTTTAGAGATAATTCATTCACAAAATCTTCAAATTGAGCACCTGCACACCTTTAGGGAATTGTGCAAGTGGCACTATTGTGTACTTATTTTGATCTTTTTGATAATTTAGGCATATTTGTGCACCTTGTGCACCTATGTACTTTGCTCTTCAAAGCTTGTAAAATCTTGCACCTATACACCTTCTAGAGTTCTTCAACTTATGCATAGCTCAAAATTAACCTTGCCCACTTGTACACCTATGCACCTTCTAACAGGATCCAAAAAATCCAAATTGTACACATGCACACCTTCAGGGAAGTGTGTAAGGTGCTCAATTCACCAAAAAATCAAAGTTCTTAGTTTTGAAAACAATTTTTGGGTTTTTTCTCAAACGCGGTGTAAGAGACCTCTAGTGTACTTATTCTTGATATTTTTGATGATTTATGCTCTCTTTATAGCCCAACATTGTCATATACTTGAACTCCTTCTACTTCTTCTATCTAAAATCCCAAGGTGTCTACTTTGAAAATGCACATGCAATATGATGGTAATTTGTTTTCTGCTATGGATGATGAGGATTCCATGGTGACCTACACAAAAGATAAACATCAATATACTAGTGTTAAGGGTTTAAAAAATAATGCTAGATGACCAGACTCCTAAACTTAAACTACAAAAAATCCACTCCTTGAGTCACCTTGGAAGATATCCTATTCTAACGAACAAGCTTTTGTGAGCCAAAAAAGGGGGTCTCTATTGGAATACTTTAGAATAATTGAGAGGGGGGTGAATCAATTATCAAAGGTGTAGATGTATAGATAAAACTTTCCAAAACTTAGTGAACCCATAAAACATTCATACCCATGCATGCAACTTACTGTATTATACAATTACTAAAACTTGTATGTTACTTAACAAATCAATTTGCTAAAATGTAAAACATGAAACACAATACATTCATCAACACACTTGACACAATGATTTATGTAGAAACCCAATTTGGGAAAAAACACCATTAACATGCTACTCCTTTTCAATCTTATAGAGTGATGCTCTATGAAAGGCCAACCTTGTTAAAGGTTACAATACACTATTAAATGCGACCCGGTTAAGGGATTTCAATCACCCTATTAGAAGTGAGCCTTGTCAGAGGACTTTAGGCCATTCACTTAGAATGCCACCCTATTAAAGGATTTACTAATGATTGTTAGGTCAACCTTAATCCAAAGTATTTACCCTAGACTGATACAATTGTTAGAGAGTAACAATAGAGCTTTGATCTGATACAACTTACAAATTCTCTTGTAGATTACAGATCTCTATTCAATCCTCCATTTTGCTTGGCCTTTATACTTTGCAACACTAATAGCTTGTTCATCCTTCAAGCATTCATCTCCTTAAGCCTTATGGCTTAACATGCCATTGAAAACTCTTCTCTTGGGTCACTTGATAAAGAAAAACCCTTAATTCCTTCTCCTCTTTGAGTTCTCGCATATGACAACCTTGCTTCATGACCAAAAATTCCTATAAATAAGAAATTAGATATTTTTGCCACTCATTTTCCATCATCCAATTTAGGGTTTGGATGGATTAGGTAGGATAAAATGTATCTACCCTATATCTTATATTTCTTTTAAAAACTTTGATCTTTAATGTAATGTAGCAACTTGGCATTATCAATCTTCTGATGCTCAGCACACATTGTGTTACTCGACATCAACTACAAGATTACTTAGCATCAACTAAAGTTTACTAGTGCTTGGCATCAACTAAACTTTACTCATCATCAATTTTCTTGCTCGACATCCACTAGAATTTGCTTTTACTTAGCTCTAATTGACTTTCTACTCGGCTTGCACTAACTTTGCTTGGCACCTACTGTCCACTCGGTCAAGCTTGGTAGACAAATTTTGTTTAACTTGTTCTTCTAAACTTTCTTAGTGTAGCCAACATGTGTAACCTTAAGTAGATCATCAATACATCATGTCATCACTATCTTAACTGATCCTTGTACTTCATTGCATAATCATAACTCAAACTTTGTTCTAGGTGCTTTTGTTGCATCTTATTGATCAAATCCTCCTCATTAACCAAGTGTTAGTACTTTAATCTTATAAGCAGTTTTCTTATCAACAAATAGCAGGTTTGATATCAGTGACAAAACAATGATTGAAACACATAATCTTCTTCAACAATCTCCCTCTTTGGTATTGATAACAAACCAAACTAATCAACCAAGTAGATCAAATGATGAACATCTTATTCAACCAAACTAACTAGGTTAAAATAGTAAGACAATACCAAAAAAAATGTACTGAAATTTCTCCCTCTATCAATAACTTCCATCTTCTGATTAGGTTACAAAACTCTTTCTTATAACTCCCTTTGAGTTCCTTCTTGTATCTCCTTATTACTAGGTAGATTAGGATTTATCCCTCTTTCTTTTATACTAACATTTTCATCAAGCATTAGAAATTGTTTGATCTCCCTCTAAGATCAGTAGCATTCTTAGCTTTTAATGCTTTCTCCTTCTGATGATGATCTTTCTCCCTCTCTAATCAACAGATTAGTTTAGGATTTTCTCACTCTTCCTCTCTGATCAATAGATTAGTTTAGGAATTTCTCCCTCTTATCTCTTGCACTTGATGAATAAAACTCTTCTTCTGATTATGATCAATTTAATGTACTTTCTCCCTCTTTGACAAAAATTCCAAAGACATATACCAAAAACTTATCATCTTTAATATATGCAGATACAGGCTTTCACAGTTTCTTCAGTTTCTCCCTTTGTCACCTTGCTTGTGATTGATTTGTAGTTTCAGTTTTGTGATTACTTTAGGCAGCTCCTAAACTAAGTTCCTCTGCATCAATTTGTATTATATGAACATCAAATTGTTTGATGCAAGGCACTACTTCTATTATTTAAATAGCCTTTGATAGGGGTATCACCCCTAACTTACCTCTTAGATACTCATAAGCATGATCCTTAGGTAATGCTTTTGTGAAGATATCAGCAATTTTCTCCTTTGTGTTAACATATTCCATCTTCACCTCTTTATCTTGAACTAACTCTCTTACATAATGATATTTGATTGCAATGTGCTTAGTCTTTGTGTGCATCACTAGAATTTTTGATATATTGATAGCACTTGTATTATCAGAATAAAGTATCATTGATGCTATGATTTCTTCCTTCATTCCTTTGAGTAGCTATTTGATCCATACAATGTTTGTGCAGTTGATAGTAGTAGCAACTTATTCTGCTTCAGTAGTAGATTGGGAAGTACAACTCTGTTTCTTGCTAGTCCATGTAACTAGTCTTTTACCTAAAAAAAATGCTCCTCCACTGGTGCTCTTTCTGTCATCAATGTTTCCAGCCCAATCAACATCAATGTAGGTTCTCAATTCAAAATTTTCATTCTTCTTGTAGTATAGACCAAACTCTTTTGTTCCTTTCAGATATCTCCTCATTTTCTACATAGCCATTAAATGATTTTCCCTGGGATTAGCAAAGAATCTTGCAACTATCCCTATAGATAATTCAATATTAGATTTGCTATGTACTACATATTGCAATTTTCCAATCATAGACCTATATAATGTTTGATTCACCTCAGCTGAATCATCATTCTTTGACAACTTGTGTCCTATCACCATAGGTGTACTCACTAGTTTGGTATCCTCCAATCCAAAAGTTTTTAATATCTCTTTGACATATTTTGACTAAGTGATATATATACCATACTTCATCTGGTATACTTGCAATCCCACAAAAAATTTGATCTCTCCAAACATAGACATTTCAAATTCTTCCTTCATCTGATTTGCAAAGTCCTTACATAAAGCATCTTGTCCTCCAAATATGATATCATCAACAAATATTTCGGATAATTAAATATGTTTTCCTTTCTTTGTCTTCATGTATAGATTGTTGTTATCATCAGTCCTTTCAAATCCAATCTTCACAAGATAAGTATGAAGTCTCTCATACCATGCTCTTGGTGCTTGTTTCAAACCATATAGGGCTTTGTGCAGTCTACAAACCATGTTCTTATTGTCATCATTAACAAATCCTTCAGGTTGTTCTATGTAAACTTCCTCTTCTAGTATGCCATTCAGAAATGCAAATTTAACATCCATCTAATAAACTTTGAAACATTTGTATGCAGCATAAGTAAGTAGAGTTCTTACTCCTTCCATTCTAGCAACAGGGGCAAATGTCTCTCCATAGTCAATTCCTTCTTCTTATGCATATCCATTGCAAACTAATCTTGCTTTATTCCTTGTGACTTCACCATTTTCTTCTAAATATGCACTTGGTGCCAATCACATTCTTGTCTTCTGGTCTAGGAACTAGACTCCATGTTTTATCTTCCTCTATATGTTCAATCTCTTCTTCCATGGATTTGTACCAATCTACATCTTCTAATGCATCTTTCATTTTTTTAGATTCCTACATGCTTAGAAAACATGATTCACTTCTCAATCTATTTCTTTTCATTGGCCTAGCATTTTTATCTCCAATGATTTGATCAGCAGGAGGATGTCTTCTAACATATTTAGACAATCTTGGCTCAGCTCTTGTTTCTTCATTTTGTCTCTTAGCTTTAGAATCACTTTGAGAATCTTTGTTAGGTATCTCAACATTTATTTCATGTGTACTAACCTTAGAATTATAATGTGCATCTTCTTCATTATGTAACTCGACATTTGAATGTAGCTTGATTTTTAAATGCAACTCAACATTCACAAGATGTGACTTGATAGTCACTAAAACTTGTTGGTTTCCAACTTGATTTGCAACATTATCTTCAGCAAGCATACCTTCATAAAAGTATACAAATGATTTGTATTCTTTTGGTTCTTTCATAGGTTTAGCATCATGTACTTCTGTAAATTCATCAAAATTCACATTTGCACTTTTCACAATTTTGTTATTGTTTGTATTTAAACACTTGTAAGCTTTTCTTCTTGTGGAATATCCAAGGAATATACCTTCTTCACTTTTTGCATCAAGATTTCCATTCCTAACATCTTTAAGAATGTAACACTTTCTTCCAAATACCTTAAAATATTTGACATTGGGTGAGTGTCCATACCATAGTTCAAAAGGTGTTGAATGAATACCTTTCTTTATTTGCACATGGTTGAAGGTATAGATAGTTGTACTTATAGCTTCTCTCCATTATTTTAGAGTAACATTCTTCTCCATCATGAGTGTTCTGGCATAGTCCATTATAGACCTATTTCTCCTTTCAACTATTCCATTTTATGTAGGGGTTCCAGGGGTAGATGTCTATCTTTTGATTCCTTTATCATTATAGAACATTTCAAACTCATTTGATGTGAATTCTCCTCCTCTATCTAATCTTAAACATTTTATATTCTTACCTATTTCTTTCTCAACTCTTGTCAAGTACCACTTAAACATTTGAAAGGCATCAAATTTTTGTTTCAGAAACATGATTGTCATCAGTCTAGAATAATCATCAACAAATAGCATAATGTACTTATCTCTTTTGTAGCTTTGCACTTTAATTGGTCTACACAAGTTAATATGAACAATCTCTACTATTTCTTTAGAGGTATAAGTTTTACTATTAAAGCTTGACTTTGTCATTTTGCCCAATTGGCATTGTTTTCATATTGTATTATTAGGTTTCTTCAACTTAGGAAAACCTCTAACTTTCTTCATGTTATTGATACTAACCAAGTTATCAAAATTAACATGACATAACCTCTTGTGCCATAGCCATACATCATCAAATCTTACAACAAGACAAGCAGCATCCTTTATATCTAGATAGAATAGATTACATCTAGTTTGATCACCTTTTCCAATTAGCTTTCTATCAGTATCATATATCTTAGCGATCTTGTTTTCAAATTCAACCTTGCATCCCAAATTGTTCAATTGTGACACACTCAACAAGTTATAATTTAATCCTTCAACATAGTAAGCATTGTCAGATGAAATCTTGTCTGTGATTTTGATAAAATCTTTTCCTTTTATAAAACATGGTGCATCATTACCAAATCTTACACTATTTCCATCATAACAAGTTAAGGTAATGAACTCACTTTTGTCTCTTGTAATGTGATGTGAGCATCCACTATCAATGATCCATCTATCATTTTTGTTCACAAAAGTCACAAGTGCAGTTGCCTCATCTTCATTAGATTCATCCTTCATTGCAACATACACCACTTCATCATCATGTTCATCAGAATCATCCATGCTTCCTTCTTCAGCGATGTAGCATGAATTCTCGACTTTCTCTTTGTAATCCCTACTATTATCTTCTCTTCTATTTATGTACTTGTTGCCATCTATATAGTTCTTCTTTTGTGTACATCTTGCAGCAATATGACCAACCTCATTGTAATTGAAACAAATGATGGGTAACTTACCTTTGAACTTGACTTTACCTCAGTGACATCTTCTTGCTAGTAATGCTTCCAATTGTTCAACATCTTCCTCATCTGTATCACTGTCACTAGATACATATTTTATCTTTCTTTTCTTCTTCTTCTGCTTCACCTCATCAAAATCCTTCAATAGAAACTTAGCTTTGAAAGCATATTCAAGACTCTCTGGTTTGTAATTGTCAAAGTTAGATAGCTCAAAAGTAGCGAGTCTACCTACTAGACCTTCAAGGGTTAGATTATTTCCTAGAATACATCTCAACTCTTAAATTCTAGAAACTCTAATATCATAAATAGGCAATAGTGTTCTTAAGACTTTAATTAACATAGTATCATCATCTATATGACCAGTAGCACCTTTTATTGCACTAACAACTTCTTTTATCCTAGCAACATATTGAGCAATATTCTCACCTTCTTCCATTCTCATGTTATTAAACTTACCTTTGAGGCTCTTAGATTTGGCCCTTTGTACATTTTTGTCTCCTCCATAGATGGTATGTAGGGTATCCCACATTTTCTTTGTAGTGTCACAACCTTTAATATCATCAAATTCAGCATAGCTTAGGGAAGAGGCAATCTCCAACATCACATGATTGTGTTCTTTCTTCTTCTTCATATCTTCAACAATTAGGGCTCCAATGCGATCCACATGTTCCATTGTAATGGTAGATTTTGCATGATCTCCAAGTCCTCCTAGGTGTAGCTTCATCAAACTTCACCATGCAGGAAAGTTATCTCTATTGAGCTTGGATATATCTCTTTTTGACATCGTGATCTTTGTGCTTCTAGTACCTTCAAACTAGTCCTCTTAAGCGGATGGCTCTGATATCAATTGTTGGAATACTTTAGAATAACTGGGGGGGGGGGTGGAGGGAATTAGTTATCCAAGGTCTATATGTATAGATAAAACTTTTCACAACTTAGTGAACCTATAAAACATTCATACCCATGCATGCAACTTACTAGATTATACAATTACTAAAACTTGTACATTACTTATCAAATCAATTTGCTGAAATGTAGAACATGAAACACAACACATTCATCAGCACACTTGATACAATGATTTACATGGAAACCCAATTTGGGAAAAACCACTAGTAACATGCTACTCCTTTTCACTCTTCTAAAGTGATGCCCTGTGAAAGGCCAACCCTGTTAAAGGTTACAATATATACTGTTAAATGTGACTTAGTTAAGGGATTTCAATCACCCTATTAGAAGTGATCCTTTTTAGAGGAATTTAGGCCACTCACTTGGAATGCCACCTTGTTAAAGGATTTACTAATGACTGTTACATCAACCTTAATCCAAAGGATTTACCTGAGTGATACAATTGTTAGAGAGTAATAGTAGAGCTTTGATTTGATACAACTTACAACTTCTCTTACATATTACAAATCTCTATTTAGTCTTCCATTATGCTTGGCCTTTATACTTTGTAGCATTGATAGCTTGTTCACCCTTCAAGCATTCATCTCCTTAAGCCTTCTTTCTTAACATGCCATTGCAAACTCTTCTCTTGGGTCACTTGATGAAGCAAAACCCTTAATTCCTTCTCCTCTTTGGGTTCTCACATATGACAACCTTGCTTTATGACCAAACATACCTATAAATAGGAAATTGAATATTTTTTCCACTCGTTTTCCATTGTCCAATTTAGGGTTTGGATGGATTATGTAGGATACAATGTATCTACCCCATATCTTGTATTTCTTCTAGAAACTTCTCCTAAAATCCATTTGAATTCACCTCAAAAAAGTTTACATCAAATATTGTGCCACCAACTCATCAACCTTATCTTCCTCCTGGTTCACAAGTTAAAAAAAAACAAACTTGTTGGCTTATATTTGGCCTTTGATCTTTAACGTAATCCAATAGCTTGGCATTATTAATCTTTTGATGCTCGACACACACTATGTTACTCGGCATCAACTAAAGTTTATTGGTGCTTGACATCAACTAAATTTTACTCGACATCAACTGTCTTTCTTGGCATCCACTAGAATTTGCTTTTATTCGGCTCCAATTGACTTTCTACTCGGCTTGCACTAACTTTGCTCGGCACCTACTATCCACTTGGTCAAGCTTGGCAGACAAAATTTGTTTAACTTGTTCTTCTAAACTTTCTTAGTGTAGCCAACATTTGTAACCTTAAGTAGATTTTCAATACATCATGTCATCACTATCTTAATTGATCCTTGTACTTAATTACATAATCATAACTCAACCTTTCCTCTAGTTGCTTTTGTTGCATCTTATTGATCAAATCCTCCTCATTAACCAAGCGTTAGTACTTGAATCTTATAAGCAATTGTATTATCAAAAAATAGTTGGTTTGAAATTAGTGACAAAACAATGATTGAAACACATAATTTTCTAGCTTTGTGTGTGTTTAGTGTATCAATGTCCTTTGACATCTCGAGGTGTAGTCTATCATGTGTATCTAGAAACTTGGAGATTTTTTTTAGCTCAACTAGTCCATTCATTAGGAATCCTCGTAAACCTATTTTTCCATCATTATCTGACTAGATGAGAGAATCTGTTCTAAGGTATCCTGGCGAGTTATCAATTCTTTCCATTTTGAGTCTTTGGTAATCTTCTTTATCTTGCTTTGTAGAGGTCACATTTTTCCACTTGATTCTTCCTTGGAGCATTTTTATAGAATAGGATAGCCATTTTGGACTGCATATCGCTATATATTTAATTACCTTTTACAATCTTTTGTAATCTTTAGATGCCACACCTTTGTGATTCTTTCTTTTCTACCCTAACCTTGCTTAGATTGTGTGGCCAAGGTATTGGTGTTATTTTCAAGATCTGTACTTCAGTTTATAACTCTTGCATTCCTCTTTTGATGAACTTTTAGGAAACGCTCATGCCAGATAATGATCTTAGTAGTTCTTTGAAGAGACCTTTTGTTTGAACTGATAAGTTTTCAATTATCCCTTACTACTGTCAACCTAGATTTGAAAATCACCTAGATAATCAATTCTCAAGTTTGTAAAGTGTTGAGAGCTATCAATCTGTGATTCTGATTTTAAGACTAGAAGTCCTCTAAAACTACGAGCAACACCTTTTTTCATTTGGTACAAGAAAAAAAATCATCTAAATGCTTTGACAAAGAAATAGCTCTTCCCTAAAGTCAAGACTAGTTGGGATGGACCACATGTTGGAAACAACCTTGACAAAATACATTGACTCCCTGGCTCAAAGACTAAAAAAGAAAAAGAAAACAAAAAGATTATTAAAAAAACCAAAAAAAAAAGACTCGACTGAAAGAAAATTAACACCTAACTATAGAGACAAAAAATTAAAAAATTAAAAATAAAAACATATATATAGAAAAATTTGAATAAAAAGAATGCGGGGTGGTTGTCAACGGATTTATCATTATTTGCAGTACTAATGAACCACCCCATATAGTTCTAAAAAATGTTGACTTGTCTTTGTACTTCAAAAAATAAATTTGGACAATCTTAGTTCAAACTCTAGGTACAAATCACACAAAATTAGAAGTTGTGGTAGCTCTTCATGGCCATTATTAATCCACAAACAAGTTCTCTTACCTTCAACATCATATTCAAATTGAAAATCATCAAATTGAGTGGGATAATGGGAAGATATCACCTGATCTAGTGAATCCACCACCATAGGGGTATAGTCACACATTGTATTTCTCCTTCTGGTGGTCTTATCTCATGGTACACAACTCCATGTGCACATGGAAACACTAGCGTTGCTGATTTAATATAGCTATCAGAACTAGACCCAAAAGATAGAACATTATTTTTATGGTCCTTATTATCACCATCATTATCGTTAAACCATGATTTGTCACTTTTAGGCTCCTTAGGACTAGAAAACTCAATCATCAGCCTTCCTTTCGAATTACAAGATTCATTAATGTCATTAATCAAGTTGTTTCCTCCCTCATGTCCCAAAGAAGCCTGTTCAAAATCATACTTTCCCTCCATTGCGATCTCCCGAGCTAACAAGAAATTAGGACAAGTTACTTTTAAATGAAACCCAAATGGATGGATTCTATATGACTCACTTATTGCATGGTCTAATATATGTGTAGAATACCCACAAATAGGCATTTCCTTAGTCAAGCTTGATACCAAATTAAGCACTATATCCATCTCTTCTAATGACATATCTTGTTTTGATGGAGGTATCTTATCATTATTTAATGGGGAATCAATGTCAAAATATGAAGCATTGGTATCTTTTTCTTGATGACTTCCTGATTCAAAAATATCGCCAACCTTGGAATCTTCTGTATTTCCATCATTTTTTGCAACTTTGAGAATTTTTGCAACTCCATGGATTTTTGGAACTTCAAAATTTTATGCATCCTCAAAATTTCTTGGGATATCCACACTTATTGCAACATAAAAACTTGAAGCAATTTCATTACTTCCAACAATTTCAACCGGTTGATATGTTTGTACTAACATATTAGATACTACATATTGGCAACTAGCACATTCCAACTCTAAATGAATCCTTTAATGGAGGCAACAATAGCTAGGAAGCAAAAGGATGTTTGGATTCTGGCCTTCTCCAAGATGATTCAAATTTCTTGTTATGTTATCCATAAAACCTTTCAAAATCTCATCCTTTACATGTAATTTCTTCCAAACTATTGGGCTAATGTTGGTTGGAGCCTCATAATGAATTGGAGTATTATAGACCTACATGTCTGGAGGAGTGGGATGTAACCATAGAGAGACATCATCCATTAGAGACTATTCTCTACTTTTCAAACTTTGTGTGTTCATATTATTGCTGCAAAAAATATGTATCCTAGAGGGTGCATGATCTTTCTCTTCATTGAATGGAAACACAAAATCCTCTTTATCATCTTCATCATTTCATCCTCCTACAGATTTATCATATGATTCAAACACCATTTCACTAAACTGCAAAGTTTGTTCATCCATGATTTGGGGAGTTTGATCCAAAACATAATTGTACCCATATCCATTTTCACTTGGACTCATACCTGTAATACCATTATTCTCATTGTTGATGTTATTGTAGAGGTCAAATTTTTTTCTCTGATTTTGAGAATAATTTTTTTGGGAAGCAAGTTGTCTTGGATAATTCCCTTGGTTTCTTGAGGAATTAAACTTTATTTTCATAAGTTCATTGGATAAAAGAGACATCGTCTTATTCATGGCCTTAATCTCACTAGTGATATTGTTCTCAAGTTTAGTAGGTGGAGTTTTTTTGCTCAAAGAATATAGTCTTTTAGGGCTTATACCCTAAATATGTAATTGTCAGCATTGGATCAGTAGTAACTTGTTGCAGTAAAGGTACTAGATTCAATAGGGACATTTGATTGAGCATAGTAGATGCTCCTACAAGAAATTATGGTATGGCTAATGTATTATTCAAAATAAAGGAAGACACAAAGTTTCCTCCACCATGGGTATCTACCTACTTTGTGAATGTAACAACCTCTTTGAAGACCTTTTCAATGGTATCAATGCCTCTGGGTGGGAGCCTTCTTAGAAAAATAGAAGTTAATGAATCCACTGTTCCAAAATAGATTTGGATGACATCCTCTTATGGTACAATGTAAGGAAACTCCTTCCTTTGATATATCCTATAGAAGCGATGATTAAACTGGGAAATATTCTCGTGGGGATCCCTCTTAATTGAAATGAACTAATGATGTAGGATAGCTAGATCAAGATCTTGAATTGTTCCAGAAACTTGCTCTCAAAAGAGTTCAAATCCCTTATTAATGTTGGTGGCAGATTGAGGTACCAATTGAATGTCATTTCCCCCAAAGTATAAGAGAAAAGGCGACAGACCATGTCCATGTGTTGAATCTGGTTTTGATTATAGATTTCCTTGAAATTTTTAATATGATCTTCTACTATTCATGATTATTCATAGATGAACTAAGGGAAAAACTTTTCAGGATTTTTGGGCAAGTCATGTAATGGACTAGTTAGATTCAAAGGTAAACTTTGGGCATTGAAGAAAGATATGGTACATAATGATGGGAATGTGTGAAGTAGAATGTAGAGTGGATGATGATGATGGAATTCATAATGTGAATGGGTGGAGTTCTTAGTATCCCTTTATCACTGTGAGGCTTGTGAAAATGACTAAGTTTTAGGAACTTGTGTTTATTTTGGAAAAACACACCTCTGAAGAGCACACCTGCACACCTTTTGACCATGACAAAGTTGGAAATTTTTTGAACTTCCAAAAATTGTAGAAATTTCAAACAACTTGGGTTTTTGAGCCAAATGGGTTTTAGCTCCTCCTAGTACCACTTATGTTGAATTTTTATTTTTCACGATGTTGAACGACAGGAATCCTTTCAAACTCCTCTCTTAAAAAGCTAATCGAGGATCAACTCCAAGGTTTCGGGTGATCTTGTGACCTACTAAAACCTGCTCGATTGAATATAAATGTGTATGTTCACTAGGAGGCATTTGTTGGTTCGACCGATTTCAAATAAGATGTTTGATTTGTTGGTTGAAAAGTAACCACAAAAGAGATATATTTTTGATATTTTCTATTTTATGATGAATGCAATTTTATCGATGCAACTATATAAATTCCTAGTCTAACCAAGTGTTAGAAAATAAAATAACAAAGATAAGGTAACGAGAGATTAAAGAAAAAAACTTGAAAGCGAAATTCCTAATAGAAATAAACCAAGGTAACAACACATTTATCAGTTAAGTCATCAAAAAGATCGTGTAGGAAACCAATGAAAATAGGAGCAGTGTTTCCTCAATTCCACTAGTACAATTGTCGATGGGAACTCAATTATAACTAAAAGATGTTTCACTTCTCATCAAATTGCAAGGCCATGGAAGTGTGTTCATTCAAGATAAGAAGCTATGCAAGAACAATAGGTGATCTTTTCTTCAACTCAGTATGTCAGCGAAATTCGTTAACACCAGGCAAACACCATAACTAAAAGGTCGTGCAATAATAACAATACAGTAAAACCATTGGCTCCATTATTATTCATGAATATGCATTCACAAAAATAACATACTCCAACAAGAATAAAAAAACTCAGAATGAGAGCACCAATAGTATATATTATTGCATCAAAATAATGGCTTGGAGTACATATTAAATCCATGCATTTATAAGAAATCATCTCCTCTTTTTGTGCTAGGAGAGAGAGAGCTTTTAAAATAAAAAATTGTGTTGAAAGCTAATAAAAAAAATCTAATTATATACAAACTGACTCTCTAAATGGTGCTAGGTAGGTCTCCACCTTTGTTTATATCAATTAATGGGTGCATGAGGCTTTACATGACTTAAAAAAATAAAACAATGAGAAGATAAGAAGATAGAAGCCATGAGATGATCTAGGAGTCTCCAAGAGCTCTAAAAATGGAAGTTCAACCTTCTCTAGGTGTTTCTGGGAGTTGAACTACTGTCAAAATGTGTTTTCAGTGCATGGAATGCTCTAAAATAGCAACTAATAGTTAACTCTTGGTGCACTGGGTCTTCTTCAAAAATTGTTGGCCCACCTCAACCCAACTCTAAGAAAAGCACACCTTGGAAAAGTGCACCTGCACACCTTCAGGGAATTGTGCAAGGTGCTCAATTCACCAAAAAATTAAAGTTCTCTATTTTGAAAATAGTTTCTTGGTTTTGCTTAAATGAAGGCTTAGATCACTATTGTATACTTATTTTGATAATTTTGATATCTAAGCCTATTTGTGCACCCATGTACTTTTCTCTTCAAAACTTGTAAAATTGTGCACATACACACCTTCACACATGTGCACCTTCTAGAGTCCTTCAACTTATGCATAGCTCAAAATTACAATACACACCCCGTGCACCTTGCACACTTGTGCACCTTCTGGAGATAATTCAATCACCAAATCTTCAAATTGCACACCTATGCACTTGTGTACCTTCTGGAGACAATTTTGTAGTGCCTCTCATGTTTGCAATCTGTATCTTATCTATTTTTATTTGAGAGACACTTGATACTCTTTTATATGTACTTTGAGATGACCTAAGGGTCGAATATTATACTTTGATTTAGTATCATAGATGCTATACTGCTATGCTATTCAGTTCATCATATTTGCATGTCGATGCTATTTTGAGATGACAATAGATCTATGAGGATATATGGTTACCTAGTTATTTAGTTTATTGGGCATATTTGTGGATTACGTTGTGAGATGGATTCTTATGCTATGGTTATTTACTTCATTCTTGTTCTTTAAGTTTTATGCAAACCTGAGTGGTGTAAATAGATTAATTAGTTATTTAATTCATTAATTGCTTCTGCTATTATATTATATGCAATTGCACTTGATCATGTGTTTTAGTGTGCAGGAATTATATCGTTGGTAGTGGCCTATGGAGTTAGTGATTCAGTTGTTCATATTTTACCAATGTCATCCTTGTATGGTCGACGTACCCTTATTTTAAGTTGTTTAAATCTAAACCTTTTGGCAATTAGTAAATCCAAACTCATATACATTATGTGATTAGACTTGTGAGCATGTTTGAGCATTTAGAGGTTTGCTCTGTTGCAAAAGTGTTAGGTGATTTTCTATGTTTTTGGGTTTTCGGGCTTTAAATCTTTTCAGATTAAATTTCTAGCAGCTTTACCTTAGGTGAATTTATGTTATAGATAATAACCTATTGTCATTTGGGTTGATTCAGAGTTTAGCTACTCTAGCTAGCTATTTTTCCCTAATTGACTATTCACTCGAAAAGTGAATAAGTTATGAAAAAGTGAATTCATTATTCACTTCTCACATTTTAGAAATAGAATCTGAAAATAAGACCAAACTTGAATCTAAGTCAAAGAATTGTATTTTTTTGGATATGACATTGATGAATTTGGATATAAAATTTGGAATTTTGAAAATTGTAAAATTGTAAGAAGCAAGGATGTTATATTAAATGAGAAAGTATTGTACAAAGATTTGTTGTATTAACTTGAGAAGAAAGAAAAATGATTATGTTATGTTGGATGATACTCCAAAAGATGATGTTCCAGAGATCCCTAAGGCTCTACAACAACAAAAATAAATACCATAAACTCAATTAAATGTTAGATGACCAAAAAGGTTAAGTAGACCTCCTGAAATATTATCTCCCTCTTTTCACTCTATTCTATTAATAGATGTTGGTGAACCAAAAGGATACAATGAAGCTATGCATATGGATATAAAAAATCATTGAGATTTTGTCACCATAAAATAAATGGTCATCTTGTTGAAAAATCAGACTTAGGCATTATGCAAGTTACTTGTAGGTAAAAGGGATTTACAAAATAAATGATTTTATGGGTTAAAAGAGGAGGACATAAAGGTAACAAAAGATTTAAATCCAAGTTATTTGTAATAGGATTTGCACAAAAAAGGGCATTGGTTTTGATGAGATATTTTATCTAGTTCTTAAAATGATATTTATTCATATTGTTTTAAAGATTGTGGTTACTTAAGATTAACAAATAGAAAAATTTGATGTTAAAACAACCTTTCTCCATGGTGCTTTGGAAGAATAAATATATATGGAACAACCACAGGGATTTGAAGTAAAAGGTAAGGTTAATTTTGTGTGCAAATTGAAGAAAAGTTTAAATAACTTAAAGCAAACCCCTCGATAATGGTAAATTAAATTTGATATGTCTATGATTGATCATAGATATAGCTAGTGTCATTCAAACCATTGTGTTTATTTTAAAAGGTTAGATGATCGTATCTACATTATTTTATGTTTATATGTTGATGATGTATACATGTCAGGGGTCTAACATGGACAACAGTAAGGGGTTGGAATAATAGTTAGCAAATTCTTTTGTGATGAAGGATTTGGGGATATCAAAATTAATCTTTGGTATGAAAATTTGCAAAGATAGAAAGAACATGAGATTGACTCTATCTCAAGATGATTATATTGAAAAGGTATTGCAGAGATTTTCTATGGTGAATGCAAAAATTTTCAACACACTTTTGCCTAGTCATTTGAAATTGGCTAAGGACATATGTCTAAAGACACATGAAGATGAGGATAAAATGTCCAAGGTACCTTATGCTTGAGTAGTTGATAGTTTAATGTATGTCATGGTATGTACTAGACCATATACTACACATGTTGTGGGTGTCATTAGATGCTATATGGGTCATCTTGGATTTGAGCATTGGAATACAACCAAATGGATTCTCATATATTTGAGAGGAACATCTAGTAAATGTTTACATTTTGGGAGCTCTACTATTGATTTACAGGGCTGCATTAACTTAGATTCAGAAGGGGATTTAGATACCAAACAAAGTACTAATTAATATGTATTTACTATTGGTGGTACAATAATGAGTTGCATTTTTCAATTATAGAGGGTGAATTCTTTATCCACAACAGAGGAAGAGTATAGTGTTGCTAAAAAGGTAGACAAGGAGGCTATAATATTTCATGGAAGAGTTAGGACACTCACAAACTAAAAATAATTTGTATACAAATAACTAGACTGTCATTCATCTTGCCAAGAATTTTTCTTTACATTTAAAAACAAAATACATACAAATGTGGCCATTTCATTCATCCAATTTTAGATGATGGACATTCAAAGCTATATTAGATACATGCATATGCAAATCTAGTAGATATATTTACAAAGATGGTGCCAAGGGATAAGATGAAATGCTCTTCATCTTTGGTTGGTATTCTAGAGAAAAAAAAAAAAATGAACAATAGATTACAAGGTGCTTCAATCCAGTGATATATTCAGAGGTAGTGATGTGGTTACAATATATATTTTCAAGTATGAGATTGTTGATATGTATTGATTGATCAGACAACTACTATACACTTTTCATAAGGAGTGGAGTTTTGGGCAATGACCAAGATTATTTTTATGGGTTGACTCACCAAACATTTATGGGTAATTCAGGCGCCTTGTGCACCAAAGACTAATCCATTATTTATCACTATCCTATCCCTCATCCATCCACCCACCATCCCATAAAACACCTGCTTGTTCCCTTGGTGTTCCAATCAAATATCCAAAATTTGATGGAGCTTGTCAATACCTCCTGTACAGCTTGTAAATCTTGTACCAAAGCTTGTATTATACCTTGTAAATCTTGTACCATACCTTGTATATATCTGAATCTTGTCCAAAGCTTGTACCATATTTCAGCTTGTAAATAATCTTGTATCCTAGCTTGTATCCTATCACATGCACACACAGAATCCCATTTTCCTTAAGCTTTTCACAAACCATCTACCTATCAACTATTATAGACATCCCATCCTTCACAAACATTTCCATCTCACAAAAAACCAAAACATGAACGAACTTGTACATTTGTAACATATCTTGGTTCGTCAACTTGTACATCCTCTTTAGCTTAGTACCATTGTATTTATCCGGCTTTCGTGTTAGTTCATCCTTGGTCAACATCTTGCACACATTGCACACCTTGGTTAGCTATTCCAATGCATCCTTTAGCTAGATTTCCTATCACCAAACTGTTATCCTTCTTAGTTCAGCTTGCCAGATGCATCACTCATCCCGATCCACCACCTTAGGTGCTCTCCGATAGGTCCTTGCAGGATATAGCTTTCCTCATGTCTGATCTTGGTCTGTTAGTACCTCGTCCTACCCATCTCGTTGGCAAATGGTTCTCTTTTGGATTTTCACTTTCTTTTGATTTGGAATCTTCCCTTTTGGGTCTTGAAGTATCTTTTCCAAGCAATCTCCTTGTTCCCTCCTCAAGGTTGTCACGATCTTCCATATCATGGTATGCTACGAATGGGGCAATCAGAGCGTAAGGTCTTGATCAGGTCTTTTGCTTGTTTTCTTTTTCTGCTTGTGGGTTACCTAGTGTCATTTCCACGCGGCTTCCTCTGGGATTCATGTGTGATACTGGGGCAATCCTTGTGTGTTTGTTTCGAGTTAGTTCGTCAGTCCTCTGGACGGTTGGTGAAAAGGCCTTAATGTTCTTGGTAACCTTGGCAATTAACCAACAGTCCTATAGCAAATCTAGTGCTCAACTACATGGTGGTACTTCTCTTTGAAGTATCCCCCCGCTCAAAAAGCTTTAATGGATTCCCTTCATCTCCATTATTCCCCATCCATATCCTGCATCTCTCGCTCCTACCCCAACTTATGCATCAGTATCTCTTTGAATCACTCCTCACACTTAGCTTTAGGGATCCACAATCCTAGTCTTAGGGATCCACCAATCAAATCAATCCACCAAGCCTCATCTTTCGAGATCCACAATCCTAGTCCTAGGGATCTCTGAAACCCATCTTCTACCAATCTGACTCTTTGAAATCCTGTTGCATTAGCTTTATCATTCTATCATCCATCTCCCTACCACGGATTCCTTTTATAGTGCTCCGCTCCTCCATCCCCCCCCCCCAATCCTGGAAAGTCTTAAGCTTGCTTTACTATTGTGCCTCTGATTTCCCTTTATCATTCTCCCGTAGTGAGAGTTTGAGCTAATTCAGCCCCTTCTCTTCGCCAACCTGCGTCTCAACTCTTCTCAATTTCTTGTACTTTTCAAGAAGTCGTCGAGCCTCATTTCTCTCCCTGCCACCTTCTTGAGGGGGCATCATCTAAGTCTAGTCTCTCCTCTTCTTATTCGAGACTGGGGCAACCTTGTTGCTAAAACATCTTCCTCGTGTCGTCTTCATTCAAATTTCTTTGAAATAGTGTTGTCTCAACACTATGTCAAAGAGGGGCAAAATGTAGACACCTAAATTTGATTACACTATTTTGGTAATCCTATTTAGTTATCTAAAAAGGCATCATTAATTAAATTTCTATTTAATTAATCCTTTGTCATCCCCTAGTTGATTAATTTAATTAATCATCTATAGTCCTAATTGATAAATCAAATAATCTATCATTTATCAATTAAATCCTATTCTTCTATCTAATTCCAAAAATCCTCATTTATTAAATAAATCTATTTGATAAATAAAATCCTCAAATTCAAAAACCCCTAACCTATCTCTAATCCTCCATTTAGCCTAATCCACCCCATCCACCCATACTAACCAAGCTAGCCACTAACTCACCCACCCTCATTAATGTCATCCACTTGCACATCTCTAACATCCCTAATCTAATCCTAAACCCAAGCCTAATCCACCCCCTAATGTTGTCACATTCCCTAAACAAGTTTAAGACTTTCCTAAACCAAATCAAAGTCTCCCCTCAAAAATCCCAACCACCAAGTCATGAGTGCTCTTACAAACCATAAAAGACTCTTACAAGCCCACTCATGACTCTTACATCCATCTTCCACACTCTTCCCTCTTCCACACTCATTCCTCTTACATCCCTCTTACATACTCAACCCCACTCATCATGCCTTTAACCAACCCTTTACCCTACCCTCTCACACTCATCCTCCTTGTGACAAGTGTCACCTTCCCATTGGTGCTAAACAAGCACAATCCATGTGCTCTCCTTTGAGTGCATCCTAGCCCTCCTTAAGCCTTCATCCATCCTTGCATCTAAGCCCTCCATCCCTCTACCCCTTAGCCTATAAATTGAATCCCATCCCAAGCCACTTCATCAACAATCTTTGAGCTAAAGTTACCATGCCCTTTTGAGAGCCAAAAGCCATACCCATACCCTTATAATGCCAAATTGAGAGCTCACAAAGCTACCAATTTGCTATTATCCATCTCTTTTGAAGCCATTTTGAGCATTTGAGCATACATTCCCAATCTACACATAGACACATCTCAAAAACAAGAGAACAAATCTCATTGAGAGAGCCTATCCATGGCTCGCATTCTCATTTGAGTTTGTCTTCTCTTTGTCTCTCTTATATGTTATGTTAGTTTAATGTGTAAATGCTTTCATTAGATTAGTATTTCTAGCACATTAGATTAGTGTATACAGT
Organism: Cupressus sempervirens; assembly: GCA_028749045.1. Lineage (NCBI taxonomy): Eukaryota > Viridiplantae > Streptophyta > Pinopsida > Cupressales > Cupressaceae > Cupressus > Cupressus sempervirens. Next base: position 723,694,969 of record CM053785.1, read on the forward strand.
AGGGAGATAGAAGATTGTGACAAATTGAAGTTACTAGAAAATAATATTGGTCTCTCTGTCTAGTGGATCTAGCCCATGATTGGGTAAACCACATTAAATAATATGTCTTTTTTTCCATTTATGTGTTCTTTATTCATTTGTGATATTGGTTATATTTTTATCCAATCATTATTTTTCTATCTATGTATAATCCTAAAACAAGAAGTTCAAGATATATTAGATGGATATCAATTCTGTGTTTCTCAATGATGTCATGGAATAAAAAGTGTACATTGAGAAACCTGAAGGGTTTGCATCATCATATATAAAGGATATGGAATGTAAGTTGAAGAAAGCTTTGCAAGGATTAAAGAAGGCACCTAGAGAATGGTATAATAGCCTGCATTCCTATTTGAATAGAATTGGTTTCATTAGAACCAATGATCACAACAACGTGTATCTCAAAGTTAATGATGAAGACAAGCAATTGATTGAAGATATTTTTATTGATGACATCATTTTGGAGGAATTGATGAGTTGAGTATTGCATTTTTAGATAGGATGAATAAGTATGAGGTGTCAAAATTTGGTGATCTCAAGTTCTTCCTTGGTTTGAAGGTATCACAACTTAGAGATAGGATCCACATCAATCAATCCATGTATGTTAGAGAACTGTTGAAGATATTTGGATTATAAGATTCCAAATTAGCAGGTATACCTATGTAGACCACTTACAAGTTGTCTAAGGAAGATGAGTCCAAGGAAGTGGATGAAACGTTGAATAGGTCAATGGTAGGAAAGTTGTATTATTTTGTGCACAATAGACCCAACATAGAACAAGTTGTTGGATTAGTTGCAAGATTCTCTACTAATCCTAAAGAATCACATTGAAAAGGATTGAAGACTTATTGATCTTTAAGCCTATGTTGTCTATTAGTGTCCAAACAATTAGTCATTTACTAGGCAAGGGTGAACAATCATCATTATGATTGAGTCATCTAGTGAAGATCGAGCATATATAAGGACTTTTTTATTTTGCATTATATGCCAAACAAGTTTGTGATTTCTTAGCACCACAGTTGAGACTGAGTGCATATGTAAGCCGAGCTATTATAATAGAGATCAAGTAAATAGAAGAGATAGTTTTGTCAAGAAAATAGAGAAGAATATGTGTATAGAAGTCAAGTGCCAGTATCAATGTTAGCGATGACTGAGTGTCAACACATTCAAATCACGAGTAGTTCAATTGTCATATGAGTTTATAATTGCACAAACAACTATATAAATCATTTTGGCCAACTTCCATATCCTATTTAATGTTTGTAGAGATAGTTAAGATGAAGATTACATGTCATTATAGAATTCAACGATCCTGAATAATGTATATCAACCAATCAAAAAATTAGAAAGAAATGAAAAAAGGAGATGAATTGTAAACCATTGATTAAGATCTAGAACTTTTGAAAAACATTTATCTAAGGAGGATTATAACCCTAGAATCAGTGTGTGTGATGTGAAGATAAGAATGTGAAAAGAGCTAGATGATATACATGTGTGAACAAATGCTCAAGTGAAGAAGCGATCAAGGATAGAATAGAGAAAGAAAGGCTAAGTCTAAAAGGAGATCAGGCAAGGGCACTTAAAGCAATGGAATACTGAAAGAAGATATTAGATTGAGAGATCAAATCAGACATTGTATAGAGGAGATCCAAAATCAGCTTGCAAAGAAAACCAAGGGTCAGGTATTGAATCAATTTTTAGCAAGATTGAATCAGGGCAAATCACGTAACTGAGTGATCCTAATAGGTCTATGTAAACCTCCTAACATGGTCCTTACTTAATTGTAAGTGTGAAATCCTTTAATAGGGTGGGACTTAATAGTCTTGAAGCTTTTAACAAGGTAGACCTCTCAAAAGGTAGAAATATATTATGATCAAACATTGTAACCCTAACAGATTAACTTTATTGTTACAACAGTGAGGATTTTTGGGTTTCATCCCCCCAGTTTTACCTTCACATTGAAGTGTTTTTGGGTTACCAAATCATTTGTGTTATGTGTTGAATCTTCCATGGATGTGATGTATTCATTTACTATTCATCATTACAGTTTTAATGTTAGATCTAAGATATTAGATGAATTAGGTGTGAATTCAATAATTTGGTTTTGTAAGTAAAAGTTCAAGATCCTGATTCACCCCACCCACCCCTCCCCCCACCCCCAATATCTAGTTTCACATTTAATCCTTCCAACAAGACTATGGTCTTTGATATGCACATAAGGGTAATTTATTTTTAAGTGTGTTTATTGATGCAGATTGGGTGGGTAATGTGGATGATAGGAAGAGCATAAGTGGTGGTGAATTATTTCTTTGTGACATGCTTATGTCATGGACAAGTAAAAAGCATAATTGTATCTCCCAGCCCATAACTGAAGTTAAGCATATCATTATTGCTATTAATTGTACACAAGTCTTGTGGATCAAGCATATATTGGAAGACATTTAAAAGAAGATAATTGAACTAGTAGTTATCTATTGTGGTAACACAAGTATCATAAACATACCCAAGAATCTAGTGATGCACTATAAGACCAAACATATTTCTAGTAAGTATCATTTTCTTAGAGAATGTACATGAGAAAGAGTTGAGGTTTATGTACCAGCCAACAAGCAAGTAGCTGACATATTCACAAAGCCATTTCATAAAGATATATCTTAATATCTAAGAGGTAGGTTGGGTGACATTCCCCTATCCAATTTGAATTGGAAGAATATTGGGTGCATCGGTCTATTGCATATGTTGAATATTGTTAGTGTTAGAGTGGGGTTGTTGTTGTACCAAAAGATTGATCTGTCAATGCCTGATACAACCACTTAACTTATAGTACATAGGAGGTAGTTAATGTTAGAAATAATAGTCCACCAAGATAACTAGTGGGGGGGGAGGGGGTGAATCAATTATCCAACAATTAAAACTTATATTAAGCTTAAACAATCTTATCCATTCAACCAAAGTAAACAACAACCATAACAAGATGGACATAGACAATTACAACAGCTATGTTAACTAGGGAAACCCTTGATCAAAGGGAAAACCCCAGTGGGAATGATGCCCACAAGATGATGTACTAATATAAATATTCCTTGTTAGAGGATGGACCCTATTATGAGATTATTACAACATTTAGTACATAAGAGTCCTTATTAGGAGACTTTGAATCCCTGTTAGGAGTTGTAGAAGATAGAAGGACCCACTATCCAAACAACTTTTGGGGCAAGACCACTAAATTCACTGTCCAACTAATCTCTTAACTATTCATTGTAGAATAATTGTGTGTACTATACTTCAACTTCTTTCCTTTGTCCTATCAACTAGACCAATCACTATCAGACCTTGTCAACCAGGTCACGAACCTCAGATCCAAGTATCCAACTTCAGATCACACAATAAAACCTTAGCAATGAAGTTTCCTTCACTTCCGCTCTTCTCTACTCAACTTCACATTCTACTCTTTTTATTGCTTACAATCATCTTATATGTCACATCTAAGATAAAGGAAAATGTCCTTCCTTTATAACGAATCCACAAAACAATTCCCTGAGTTAGTTGTTACACCTTCTCAATTAATTATTATAAGACCATATTAAGAACACGTTACACTTAGCGATAATAGTAATCTTTCACCTTACAACATGAATAACTTTTTGTACATGTAAAATTATGATGAGCAAGCTTAAGCACGTCATCACCAACATGTCTTCTTCACATTTGTGACTTCGGCTTCTCAGAATAATAAATCTACTAAGAGGTATAACAAGTTTACTAGAACATGCCTCTATAAGCTCTATTTGAGAATTGTCTTAACTAAAACTTGCATAACTTCTTCCAGACTTAATATCTTATTCTTTAGGGGTTACCTTAGTATACTAGACATATAGTATAATCTCCCTCTAACCTCGCTACTGCAAGTACTCAACGATCTATCTGTACCAACTTGATCTTTCTTCTATTCTTCTGTCAGATACCACAAAAAAATCTGCTATGTTGACATCAATAATAAACACAGTCATGAATGTAACATATCATCATGATAATGATCTAACAATGTTTCTACAATACTACCCCATAGGAATATCATCAACATTCATGCTTCCAACAATCTCCCCCTTTGGCATTAATTGGTAACATAGATGAAAAACATCTAGTTCCAAGAATACCAACTGCAAAAGACTGTTAACCTTTCTTTTCAAATCCTCTTCATCAATCATTCTCCCAAACTATTTTCTTCCAAACTATTAAACTTCTCCCAAACATGCTGTACTTGTTCTTTGCTTATTTTTCATGTTGAACTTCTCCCCCATTGGCATCAATATCAGAGGTTTTAGCAACCATCAAACTCTACAACAAATGATTCTTACTAGCTCAAGTGTTCAAAGACATTATTCAAAAACAACATCTAACAAGAGTCCTAGATGACTCTATTCATCATAGATACTCCCCCATACAGGAAGCATCAGCATTTACTCTAAACAAATAATGGTGCTCTGTTACACTAGACTGATGCATTCTTGCATCTTCTACTCTGATATAGGAAGGGGCATAACCCCTAAAATACCTTGCAAATACTTAAAAGTCTCTTTGGGAAGAGACTTAGTGAAAATATTTGCAATATGCTCTTTAGTGCTCACATACTCCAATCTAATTTCCTTTTCTGTAACTTTCTCTCTCAACATGTGATAATTGATAGAAATGTGCTTGGTCTTAGAATGCAACACTATATTCTTAGACATATTTACTATGCTTATATTGTCACAATGTATAACAACAGGTTCACTGAATTCTATCTTTATATCCTTCAACATCTACTTCATCCAAACAACTTGATTACAATTGTTTGCTGCTACAACATATTCTACTTCTAATGTACTTTGTGAGGTACAACCCTACTTCTTGCTTAGCCAAGAAACCAATCTTCCTCCAAGAAAGAAGGCCCCACCACTGGTGCTCTTTCTGTCATCCATATTGCCTGCCCAATTAGCATCAGTATAAGCACATAGGGTGAAATCATTATACTTATTATACCATAATTTGAACTTTGGTGTTCCTTTTAGGTATCTAAATATCTTTTTGACTATTGTGTAATGTGCTTCTCTAGGATCAACTTGGAATCTTGCAACAATTCTAGCTGCATTTGTTATATTCGACCTTGTGTGAGTTAGATATTGCAAACCTCTAATCATAGATTGGTACTTCTTTTGCTCAATTGTAGGTGTCTCATCTTTTGTAGATAACTTATGTCTAGTTACAATAGGTGTTCCAATAGGTTCACATGTTTCCAAACCAAACCTTTTCAATAAATCCTTCAAATACTTAGTCTACGAAATAAAGATTCCTTCTTTATCCTATACAATCTGTAATCCTAGACAATATTTCATTTCTCCTATCATACTTGATCAAAACATTGTCCAGGAAGATGCAGAGGACATTGGCACAAGCAAAAATGGGAAAACATTAAAATCCATTTTTTCGATATTTTCTATGTTCTAGTATTTTGCATTTTCTAAAGTCTTTGGGGCATTTTTGGGCTTTGGTAGGGCGAAGTTGTAGCTTTGTGCTTAAAACTTCGAACAATAAATCTAGAACTCTAGAATATCTTTCCAAAAAAATTGATGGTCCATGATTTCAAGCTATGAGTAGAAAGTTATGAATTCTACAAGTAGACATAAATTTTAATATACTTTTTTATAGTTTTTATAGTTGTTAGAGTTTATTTTGTAATTAATTTGCTTGTGGACTTTTTATTTTCATATCCAAGCGATAATGGTGACCCTTGGGATCCATCAAACTTGTATAAACTCTTATTTTTGAAATGAATGGATCGCTTTTTGGCTTGTAGACATCTACTATTGCATTTTAATTGTTTTCAATTTTGTCACAATACTGCAGGTTCTACACTAGGTATTGTAATTTGGATTCATAATTAAGATCAATACTCATTTCAAATTCCTTCTTCATTTCTTCTACAAACTTGTCACTTTTAGCATTATTTCCTCTGAATATAATATCATCAACAAATATTACCAAAATCATTAATCCATCATCAATTTCTTTCCAATACATATTACTATCTGCCATACCTTTTCTATATCCAAGCTTTGTCAAATGCCTGTCCAACCTTTCATACCAAGTTCTAGGTGCTTGCTTCAAGCCATACAATGCTTTCTTTAATTTGCATACTATGTCCTTGCCATCTATTAAAGGACAACCTTTAGGCTGTTCAATGTATACCTCTTCTTCAAATTCTCCATTCAGAATTGCTCACTTGAAATCCATCTGATATACTTTGAATTTCTTATATGTTGCATATGCTAAGAATAACCTTACTACTTCTATTCTTTCCATAGGATCACAGGTCTCATCATAGTCTATTCCTTCTTGTTGTGAGTAACCTTTACATACCAATCTTGTCTTGTTCTTTACAACTTTTCCTTGTTTATTCATCTTGTCCCTCAAAGCCTGAGTCTAGGAACCAATTCCCATGTCTCATTCTTTGTATTTGATCCAATTCCTCTTTCATAGCTTACTTCCAACAGTCATCTTTACATGCTTCATCTATATTCTTAGGTTCAACTTGAAAAATCAAACATATTTCTTCATCGACTCTACTTCTTGTCATCACACCTTTATCTCTACTTCTGATGATCTGCTTGGGTGGATGATTCTTTTTCATATTCTTACCCGAAGTAGGAGTTGCTAGTTGAACTCTTGGCTCTACTGAAGGTTCTGAGCTTTGTTCTTGCCTTAGCTCTCCTTCATTCTACAAATCATTGTTAGTCTCAAGGAATACATCATTCCTTGGTTTAGTAACAACGTCATCATCTAAATTGTAATCAACTATTCTTTCCTGTATTCTAAATTTCTCATCAACTCTTACATTTGCACTTTCCATAATAGTTACCAAAGTTGTCTCTTCTATTACTTTGTCTTCATTAACCAATCTAGGCTTGTTATCATAGTCATTCAAAAATCTTTCCATACTTGCTTTAAATTCTTCAACTTGATTAGAAAGTAAGCTCTTTCTAGTTTTTCTTACTCTCTTAGGACATCTAGACGAAAAATGACCAAATTATTTACATGTCCAACAAACAAAAATTTTCATACCTTCTAGCTCTCTTTTTGTAAGTAGATCAATACCTTCCTTTATCTTTATGTCTTCTTTAGATCTGGACTTATCTTCACTTGAGCTTTTATTCTTTTGTATACAACAGAGGGATTATGGATCTAAGAACTCAATGCTATGTTCTTTACACAAATTTGATAACTCACCAAGAATTTTTGCCATCTAGGTGTCAAAATTTCCTCTGTCATATGTAGGACTATCTTTCTTGAACATGCTTGCCATGGATCTCCCAAAGTTGTTAAACTTTATCTTCAAGAACCTAATGTCTGATACCAATTGCTAGAAACAATAGTCGACCAAGATAATTGGGGGGGTGAATCAGTTATCCAACAATTAAAACATTTATTAACCTTAAATAATCTTATCTATTCAACCAAAGTAAAAAACAACCATAACAAGATGCACATAGACAATTACACCAAATATGTTAACTAGGGAAACCCTTGATCAGAGGGAAAACCCAAGTGGGAATGATGCCCATAAGATGATGTACTAATATAAATATTTCTTGTTAGAGAATGGACCTTTTTAGGAGTCTATTACAACATTTAGTACATAAGAGTCTCTATTAGGATAATTTGAATCCCTATTAGGAGTTGTAGAACATAGAAGGACCCACTGTCCAACTGATCTCTCAACTATTCCTTGCAAAATAATTGTGTGTACTATACTTCAAAATCTTTCCTTTCTCTTGTCAACCAAACCAATCATTTCTAGACCTTGTAGACTGGGTTACAAACCTTAGATCCAAGTATCCAACTACGGATCACACAATAAAACCTCAGCAATGAAGTTTCCTTCACTTCTGCTCTTCTCTGCTCAACTTCACATTTCGCTATTTTTCGCTTACAACCATCTCATATGTCACATATAAGATAAAGGAAAATGTCCTTCCTTTATACCAAATCCATAAAACAATTCCATAAGTTAGTTGTTACACCTTTTCAATTAATTATTATAGGACCACATTAAGAACACATTGCACTTAGCGATAATAGTAATCTTTGGCCTTGCAACATGAATAACTTCTCGTATACATAACATTATGACAAGCAAGCTTAACCATGTCATCATCAATATGTCTTCTTCATATTTGTAACTTTGGCTTCTCAGAATAATAATTTTTCTAAGAGATATAACAAGTTTACCAGAACATGCCTTTGTAAACTCTATCTCATAACTGTTTTCACTGAAACTTGCATAACTTCTTCTAGACTTAATATCTTATGCTTCTGAGGTTACCTTTGTATACTAAACACATATTATAATCTCCCTTTAACCTCACTACTAAAAGTATTCAATGATCAGTCTATACCAACTTGATCTTTCTGCTATTCTTCTGTCAAATACTGCAAAAAAATTTCTATGTTGACATCAATGACAAACACAGTCATGAATGTAACATATCATCATGATAATGATCTAATCATATTTCTACAATTTCCTCCATAGGAATATCATCAACATTCATGCTTCCAATAGTTAAGCCCTTGTCACGAATCCCAAGGGGAGTATTGAACAAATTTCTAGCAATCTCCCCCTCAGCATTACCCGAGAGTCTAAGTATTCAAACCTGTGACCAAGCTTTGATACCACTTGTTAGAGTGGGGTTTTTGTTGCACAAAAAGATTGATTTGTCAATTATCGATACAACCACTTAACTAATAGTACACAAGAGGCAGTTAAGCCCTTATTACAAATCCCAAGGGGAGTGTTGAACAAAATTCCATCAGCTAGTGTAATTAAATATTACCAATTACATTTTTCTTAAGTTTACTTAGGATAATGCATTTTCATATTAGTTGTCATGTATACTCCTAGGAGTTTTCATTCTATTCGAGCACATGTTGTCTCACAACTTATTATTTGTGAGCTTCGCCTTTATGTTATTATCGCATTATCATCCTCTCTTTGTTGCACATACTTTATTGCACAATGGATGGTGATCCACCTTTCATAGACATTTGGTTACACCTTTCATAGTTGATAGGTTATCTATATCATCACTTCTAGTTATCATGCATTGCTTATATATTTAGGCACTTCTACGTGCATTGTATATGATCTAAATCTATTTTGGGCATCCATTAGTTATTATTATTTTGATCATCAATATATCAAGTCATTTTAGGACCATCTCATTTGTCTCTCTTGTGCTATCAATTGAGCATCTATATCTTGGCATTTCATTATTTCCTCGGGAATTTTTTTACATGGTATCAAAGCCAAAGGAGCCTTCATTGCATAACCATTCAAGAGTATCATTTGCTTCATTTTGGAAGGCCACAATTCAAATTTGGGGTATCAATAGTTATTGGAAGTGTCTAGACAAATATTTGAACTCGTCATTTCATTTGGATGGCCATTTCCATAAATTTTGACTATAAATTTGCCTATATTGGGTAAAAGTCAAAATTGAAGCAATTTTTTTTGCAAATTGGGCTTGGCAACCTTATTAGCAAATTGGGTAACATTTATTTTCAATTGAATTTTTTGATTTGCACATAATTTTGTATATTTCCCATTTGTAAATATTATTTGGTCCAAAATTTGTTATTTGGTCGTAGAGACCTATGTATATTTATCATATTCTTCTACGAGAAATAGTGTAGACACATTCCTCCTTGTTTTCTACCAATCAAAAATTACTATCTCACACCCAAGTGAGTAAAACATCCTCACACTCTATTCCTGCAAAGGATATTGGGTAGCTATTAATCCATGCTACAATATGTGGAGTGAAGATTATCAACATTAGCTCAATCTTTAAATTGTGTTGCATTGGCCATTCATCGCACACACAGATTAGACTTGGGAATCATTGTCTTCCCTTCATCACTTGGAACCTTGATTTATGACTAAAAATATCACTAGCCACAATCTAATAGTGAATTTATACATGAGGTTGATGCAATCACACATTATCTTCATTTTTCAGCACATAACATGTCATGGTAGATTTTGGACACATCGATCCAACCCAAGCCTTGTTATGCCTTTCCACATTACAATCCACAATGATTCCAAATCACAAACCTCGCATTAGAATTCAACATTGAACAGAGGCTCCTCATGCATTGATTTATGATCAAATCATAGATCTCACTTCACAATTATCATTAAAACTCCCCTCTATAACTAAAAGAGCACCCCTATGGTCACCACTTTAGCGATCTGGGAATTGCATCTTCGATTTGTTGACTATCATGTGCTCAACCAAATATTTATACAAAGTTCTTCTAGCTCGAGATCAACATTGAACATCATATCCATTCAAACAACAAGGCATGGGTGAATTTGAGCATTTGTAGACATCAAACTCGCTACACTGGACATTGGCATCTTTGATAAGCACAATCTAGTATTATTTTCATAAAAGATTTGACATTTAGATAGTTATTTAAAGGGGGAAATTTTGACACCAATTGGGATGCCATTGGGGTCATTTTATTTTTTGGCTTGATGACCAAACAATCATCAACTTCTAATTTGTGTTTTAATTTGATGACGATATAATTGTCTATTGTGTACTTTTTTACTTTGCAATGATGGTTGTTAGAATGTTGAATTCATGGTCATGATTATGCCCATGTCAATAGGTTCTTATATATTATACCCCTCACATATTACATTTTTCAGTTTGGGTAGCCATTTTCAATGTCCATAACATCCTCATTTTAGCTCCAAATTGAGTGAAATATTCTTTTATTTTGGTCTAGATTTCCTAAATTATCCAGTGGTGCAATTATTTTATGATTTTGGTAGATGAATTTTATAAAATGGATATAATTTGGCAATTGTAGATGTCCATTCATGGTTTTTGCAACTTCAAAGGCTTCATTCGGACTCATACAGACACATTTTCAAGTACAATTTTTTTCTTCTTCTAAAATTGCATGATTTTCGTCTACTTTCCAAATCTGGTATCACTTTGGAAAAATTGTAATTAGACATAGTACTTTTACCTTTGGTCTATTTTGGCATATTTTTGTTCTTGTAATTGATTAGATCCTTGAGTGATCTAGTGTCTTATATTTTTTGAGTCTACTATAGCTTCATATTTTTTGAAGTAACCATCAATAACAAAATTAAAAATTTAAATGAAAATTATACACGTACTAAGTATAAAGTGCCAAAATTATCTATTTTTGGGGGTTCTTTGATTTATTGCATTTTGGGAGGTGCAATAATTTGTTGATCTCAATTTTCTTCAGGAGAGAAGTACATTATGGATAAAATCAATGAATTTACTAATCATCCTGACTTATATTCTTTTATGCATCATGGGCAAAGGGCAACATCACATGTTATAGATAGCTAAAAATATTTCCTAGTCTTTATGTACTCATTCCTAAGCCAAAGACAGAGATTACATTTTTTTCTTGGAAGCAAAGGAATTTGGATATTTGAGGATTGATTTCTTATACTATGGATCCTTACTATTCTAAAGTCAGGTCTCTTCTTAATGATATTGAGTGCCTTCACAACATTGGATTATTATTTGGGAACACTTTTGGATATCCTCATGTTCTTTCATTACCAAAATATCAAGATGCAAATTGTCTCCTTCCACTTGATGATGAAGATAATATTCCCTATGATGAGCATACCTTATCAATGATTTTTGCTTGTATTGAGAGTCTTGATGATCCAAAACCTCTAGTGGAAGATCCTACTTCTCTAGTTGAGATCACATCTAATATTGTTCTCGATGATGCTTGAATTTACATAATCATGGATTAAGGTGATTTAGTACAGAGAGACATTCCATGTCTTTGAATCAATTATAAACTCCTTGGGATGACTCCTAAGTGACATTCATTGCAAGTTTTTTTATGGAGTCCTACATTGAGGATTTAGAAGACATCATTGATGATATTCATCTTCTCTTTTTTTAGGATGATTCATTTTTAGTTGTTGTAAGGGAACACTCTAACCCTCATATTCATTCTCCACTCGATCATTATTTTGGGTTTGACATGATTGTGGATCCTTTGATACAATAGTTGGAGGAAGTCTACTTCATTTGAAAGAAGACATTTCAATCTCTGGATATTAACATTCATGAGTCTCGAACTTCACTTGAGATGTCATATTGCATGGTTCAGATTGATCATACTCATATTTTGGAGATCACACATCATCCATTTTGAGGGTTCTTCATATTGATTGGGGAGGATACTTTGACACACCTATAACATTGTTTCTTCCTAAAGGGAAGAACATCATTCAATTTTCTTGGTGTTGCTTGCACATTGATCCAAGATCATCTATCATGGGTGTGGTACACTCTATATTAAGGGGGGGAAGGGGTTTCTTCTCTTCCTACTTCTTTTGAGGAAACATATTTGTCTTTGGAGTTTGATCTATATTCAGACATGGATCAAGTACCACTGGTTCCTTACTTGTCACCTTCTTCTATCGAGTTTGATCCTGATTGGTTCAATATGGAAATTTCATCAACTAAGGACATAGCAACAGATCATCAAACTTCAAAGACATGTGTATTCCCCTTCATTCTTCCTATCCATAATGGGAATCATTTTTGCATTTGTACCTCATTTATCTTCCTCTTAAGGGGAGAAATGTTGTTTGTAGGCATTGGATGATCGTTTGTCTACAAGAACTCACTATCCTTGGAGGATATTACTCATTATGTGGGGGATATCACATCTTCTTCTTTCCTTCCTTTGGAGGGATTCTGTATTATATATGCATGATGTTTGTCCTAATAGTGGGGGGGATCTTGATTACTTCATCCATATGTGCATCCTGCCTTCTTTTCATCTCTCTTTTTGGGGGAGGGTTTTTCCCATGAGGTTTTCCCTCTTTCTCCACTTCATGAAAGATTGCATTGCCTATCTTTTACACTTGTAGTTTGTACATGGGTACCAAACATGGCCTACTAGTCATTACCCATCATGCATTTTCATCTAGCTTTTATAAGCTTAAGTGCATTTTTCTGAGTTTCACTTAAGGGGTGTGATGGTGAAAAAAAATACTACTAATTAAACTTTAATTGAGTTTACATAGGATAATGCATTTTTACATTAGTTGTCATGCTAAGCACGTGTTATCTCACACCTCATTGTTTGTGAGCTTCACCTTTGTGTTCTTAACACATTATCATCCTCTTATTATTGCACATGTTGTACATGCTTTATTGCACAATGGAGGATGATCCACCTTTAGTGGATATGTCATCACGCCCTTGCATAGTTGATAGGTTATGTCTATCAATAGTCCTAGTTATCATGCATTGCCTATATATTCAAGCACTTCTACATGCATTGTATCAAATTTAAAAATGAATTGGGCATCTCTTACCCATTATTATTTTGATCATTAATGAATCAAGTCATTTGAGGATCATCTCATTTGTCTCTCTTGTGTTATCAAATAATTTTCTAGATACTGGCATTTCATTATTGCCTTAGGAAAATTCTTACAAATATCTTAGACATGGATTGTAATGGACACCCAGGAATGCCCAAAAGGTGAACCAACTGCTGAAATTATATTAATTCTAAAAATGTTGCAATCAAGTACAAAGAGATGTATTCCAAAGGCCAAACCCTAAGGGAATGACGTCTAGAATGTTACAATAGAGAATGAATGTCCCCTATTGCCAAAAAAGAGTGTGATTCACACATCCAAGTTGTTATCAAATGCAAGTCATAATCATTCGATACAATAATCCCATGCTAAACAATGAGACTCTCACACCTATTTATCCTATTCCTTCACCCTTCTAGAAAGAACTAAAACATTAATTAATTGCAAGTGCTAGAAGCTTCCCCCTTCCAATAATTAATGCACTCTCTAGAAACTCCTCTCTTGCAATAATTAATTGTGCTTCTAGAGGCTTCCACCTTTCCAATAATTAATACACACTCTAGACGCATCTCCTTTGTAATACAATAATTAATTAAATTAATTAAATATAAAGCCACCTTTTAATTTTAATTTATTTAATGACTTTATAAGAAATTAATTTAATTTTTTCTTATCCTCCACTTAGACTTTGGAGAACGTGAAGGCCAAAAGATGGGATCATTAATTAGAAGAGGCAACGTATGCAACAGGAGCAGAATAGGCGAATGGATATGATGTTGCAGCTTATGGCTAGACAGATGGGTATCAACATTGATGATTTGTATGTTGCTCCAGAGCAGAAGGTAGTTGATTTCTCAGGTGGGATCGAGACACGTATAGAGCCAGCTAGCTATGATGCTGGTGATATGGAGTCCATCGATGTGGGATTAGAAGAATGCAAGGATACTATCAAATCAACAGCCACTTCTATGTCAGTTGAAGCATCCAATGAGGAGTTTAATGGTATAAATGCAGTGGTTGATGTATTTTCTAATGAAGCCACACATGTTAATGATTATGAGTTTTCATCAACTACAAATTCAATTTATTTTTCTGTTGCAGTAGTTAATGTTGTTCCTATGTCCATATATTTCGATGCGGCAACACCTATTGTTGATACAGTTAGCATGAGTACATATGGTTCACCTACAACTACATCTTTTTCAATGCATGATGGTGATAAAATGCATTCCAATCCAATATATATTATGTGGATGGATAAAGGGAAGAAGACGTTTCATAGATCTTCTATGGAGTTGCCTTATGATGACATTTTGACTTCATCAGCACAAGTTTTGAATGCTAGGCTATAGGGGTTGGTCTTGATGATGCGGGTTTGCAGTTGGTTTAACTTCCATATGGATATCACATATTGGGATCCAGGTGGAGGTTGGAGTCCATTATGTTACTTAATTGCTTGAGGACAAGCAATTTCAAGGAGGGCGAATTTGTAATGATCCCATCTTTTGGCCTTCACGTTCTCCAAAGTCTAAGTGGAGGATAAGAAAAAATTAAATTAATTTCTTATAAAGTCATTAAATAAATTAAAATTAAAAGGTGGCTTTATATTTAATTAATTATTGTATTACAAAGGAGATGCGTCTAGAGTGTCTATTAATTATTGGAAAGGTGGAAGCCTCTAGAAGCACAATTAATTATTGCAAGAGAGGAGTTTCTAGAGAGTGCATTAATTATTGGAAGGGGGAAGCTTCTAGCACTTGCAATTAATTAATGTTTTAGTTCTTTCTAGAAGGGTGAAGGAATAGGATAAATAGGGGTGAGAGTCTCATTGTTTAGCATGGGATTATTGTATCGAATGATTATGACTTGCATTTGATAACAGCTTGGATGTGTGAATCACACTTTTTTTTGGCAATAGGGGACGTTCATTCTCTGTTGTAATATTCTAGACGTCATTCCCTTAGGGTTTGGCCTTTGGAATACATCTCTTTGTACTTGATTGCAGCATTTTTAGAATTAATATAATTTCAGCAGTTGGTTTAGCTTTTGGGCATTCCTGGGTGTCCATTACAATGGTATCAGAGCTTTCTTGCAAAGTCTTTCATGAACTTATAACTGATGGGTGCCCATTACAGTGGTATCAGAGCTATAAGTCCTGTTCTGTAATGGGCACCTACCGGTTATAACTTCATGAAACACTTTGCAAGCAAGCTCTGATACCACTGTAATGGACACCCAGGAATGCCCAAAAGCTGAACCAACTGCTGAAATTATATTAATTCTAAAAATGCTGCAATCAAGTACAAAGAGATGTATTCCAAAGGCCAAACCCTAAGGGAATGACGTCTAGAATGTTACAACAGAGAATGAACGTCCCCTATTGCACAAAAAGAGTGTGATTCACACATCCAAGCTGTTATCAATTGCAAGTCATAATCATTCGATACAATAATCCCATGCTCAACAATGAGACTTTCAGCCCTATTTATCCTTTTCTTCATCCTTCTGGAAGGAACTAAAACATTAATTAATTGCAAGGGCTAGAAGCTTCCTCCTTCCAATAATTAATGCATACCCTAAAAACTCCTCCCTGGAAATAATTAATTAAATCAAGAGGCTTCCATCCTTCCAATAATTAATACATACCCTAGAAGCTACTCCCTTGTAATTAATAATTAAATTAATTAAATACAAAGTCACCTTTAAATTGAATGACTTTATAAGAAATTAATTTAATTTTTTCTTATCCTCCACTTAGACTTTGGAGAATGTGAAGGCCAAAAGATGGGATCATTACAAGTCCGCCCTCCTTGAAATTGCTTGTCCTCAAGCAATTAAGTAACATAATGAACTCCAACCTCCACCTGGATCCCAATTGAAGTAATATGTGATATCCATATTAAACAAATTGCAAATGAACATCATTAAGACCAGCCACATGTCTTGCAAGTTGGCTCCCAAAACTTGTGCTAATGAAGTATAAGTCTCGATGTCACCAGAAGGCGGCTCCATAGAAGATCTATGAAACCTCTTCCTCCCAACTGGTACAACACAAAATTGAATCTTTGTAGATGGTGAAAATTGAGCCCAACTCCACTCAGGTGAATGATCAACATCAACTTCAAACATCAGATTGTCATAAGACAATGTTGCATCCATGTTGAACATAGTACTATCCCAAGAGTGAACATTAACACTTTGTTGATCGATAGTATAATATGACTTTGTCACCATATTGCTCACCTCATTAGCAATAACAAGTGTACTATCATCAGAGCACACATCTACAACCGCATGCTTACTGCCAAACTCCTCGTTGGATGGTTCAACTAACATAGAAGTGGCTGCTGATATGATAGTATCCTTGCATTCTTCTAATCCCACATCGATGGACTCCATATCACCAGCATCATAGCTAGGTGGTTCTATATGTATCTCGATCCCACCTGATGAAACAACTTCTTTTTGCACTGGAGCAACATACAAGTCTTCAATATTAATGCCCATCTATCTAGCCATAAGTTGCAACATCATATCCATTTGCCTATTATGCTCCTGTTGCATCTGTTGCCCCTCCTCTAATGAACTAAGTAACCTAAGCATTGCATTTTCTTGATCTGGACTGGTATACATTTTGTCAGACTCTTTTCCCTTTATCTCACTGTTCCAAATTCCCTATAAGAACTCCACAGGATGGCAGGACTAATAGCTCTTATACCACTGTAATGGGCACCTACCAGTTATAACTTCATGAAACACTTTGCAAGCAAGCTCTGATACCACTGTAATGGACACCCAGGAATGCCCAAAAGCTGAACCAAGGCTGAAATTATATTAATTCTAAAAATGTTGCAATCAAGTACAAAGAGATGTATTCCAAAGGCCAAACCCTAAGGGAATGACGTCTAGAATGTTACAACAGAGAATGAACGTCCTCTATTGCCAAAAAAAGGGAGTGTGATTCACACCTCCAAGCTCCTATCAAATGCAAGTCATAATCCTCCGATACAATAATCCCCTCCTAAACAATGAGACTCTCACCCCTATTTATCCTATTCCTTCACCCTTCTAGAAAGAACTAAAACATTAATTAATTGCAAGTGCTAGAATCTTCCCCTTTCCAATAATTAATGCACTCTCTAGAAACTTCTCTCTTGCAACAATTAATTGTGCTTCTAGAGGCTTCCAACTTTCCAATAATTAATACACACTCTAGACACATCTCCTTTATAATATAATAATTAATTAAATTAATTAAATATAAAGCCACCTTTTAGTTTTAATTTATTTAATGACTTTATAAGAAATTAATTTAATTTTTTCTTACCCTCCACTTAGACTTTGGAGAAGGTGAAGGCCAAAAGATGGGATCATTACAAATTCGCCCTCCTTGAAATTGCTTGTCCTCAAGCAATTAAGTAACATAATGAACTCCAACCTCCACCTGGATCCCAATTGAAGTAATGTGTGATATCTATATGGAAGTTAAACCAACTGCAAACCCGCATCATTAGAACCAACCCCTATAGCCTAGCATTCAAAACTTGTGTTGATGAAGTCAGAATGTCATCATAAGGCAACTCCATAGAAGATCTATGAAACGTCTTGTTCCCTTTATCCATCCACATAATATATATTGGACTGGAATGCATTTTATCACCATCATGCATTGAAAAAGATGTAGTTGTAGGTGAACCATATGTACTCATGCTAACTGTATCAACAATAGGTGTTGCCGCATCGAAATATATGGACATAGGAACAACATTAACTGCTGCAACAAAAAACTAAATTGAATTTGTAGTTGATGAAAACTCATAATCATTAACATGTGTGGATTCATTAGAAAATACATCAACCACTGCATTTATACCATTAAACTCCTCATTGGATGCTTCAACTGACATAGAAGTGGCTGCTGATATGATAGTATCCTCGCATTCTCCTAATTCCACTATTGCTACGTCATCATCCCCTGACAAGGCTTCATATGTGGTCTCCTGACTTTGCACGCATGTCTCTACTGACTCTGCCGAAATGCCCACATCACCAACATCATAGCTGGATGGCTCTATACATGTCTCGATCCCACCTAAGAAATCGACTACCTTCTGCTTTGGAGCAACGTACAAATCATCAATGTTGATGCCCATCTGTCTAGCCATAAGCTGCAACATCATATCCATTCACCTATTCTGCTCCTATTGCATACGTTGCCTCTTCTCTAATGTACCCAATAACTATCTAAACATCACATCTTGATCTGGACTCATATACATCTTTATTCAACTATCAATATGATCTCCATAGGATGGCAGGACTTATAGCTCTGATACCACTGAAATGGACACCCAGGAATGCCCAAAAGCTGAACCAAGGTTGAAATTATATTAATTCTAAAAATGTTGCAATCAAGTACAAAGAGATGTATTCCAAAGGCCAAACCCTAAGGTAATGATGTCTAGAATGTTACAACAGAGAATGAACGTCCCCTATTGCCAAAAAAGAGTGTGATTCACACATCCAAGTTGTTATCAATTGCAAGTCATAATCATTCGATACATTAATCCCATGCTCAACAATGAGACTTTCAACCCTATTTATCATTTTCTTCATCCTTCTAGAAGGAACTAAAACATTAATTAATTGCAAGGGCTAGAAGCTTCCTCCTTCCAATAATTAATGCATACCCTAAAAACTCCTCCCTGGAAATAATTAATTAAATCGAGAGGCTTCCGTCCTTCCAATAATTAACATATACCCTAGAAGCTACTCTCTTGTAATTAATAATTAAATTAATTAAATACAAAGTCACCTTTAAATTTAATGACTTTATAAGAAATTAATTTAATTTTTTCTTATCCTCCACTTAGACTTTGGAGAATGTGAAGGCCAAAAGATGGATCATTACATGGATTGATGTTATAAGACTACTCCTTAGGGAGACTAGTCAATCTAGTGATTCAATTAGTTAGTGTAGTAGAGAAGTACAAGGAAGTGAACCAACTTAGTGATGAATTCAGAGGTACATGGCCAGTCAGTATTTGGCACCTTTGGCATTATCGTCAAAGGGGGAGAGTATGTGAAGAATGTGAAGCAACAAGTAGGAAAGAAATTATGACATGAGATTTTTTCGTGAATAAGATAATAGGAGGATAGGAGATCACTGGAATGTGGAGTTTACATAGCTGATAGAGTCCAAGTAATGTGTCAAATCTAGCCAAAGCAAAATCAATGAAGCAAAAGTTCAATTGAATAGAGATGTTGTCATCACTGCCAAAGGGGAGATTGTTGGCATAACTAATACATATATGGAAGGAGATGATTAGAGTAGGCATGCTATATATGTGTCTATATGATGATCATTATTGTGTTGTCATCAATGTCAAATATTGATCTAGTGTTCTTAGTAAGCTATAGAGTATGAATGTGATAAATGAGGTACTACAGTGAGTGTTGGAAAATTGTTCACTACTCCCATCAAGATTCATGACAAGAGATTAACTAACTCCTATCTATTATAAGTTGAGTGTTTGTATTGGGCACTGGTAGATTAATATTTTTGTGCAACAAAAACCCCATTCTAACAAGTGGTATTAGAGCTTGGTCACAGGTTCAAATCCTCAGACTCTCAAATAACATTGAGGGAGAGATTGTTGGAAAAATGTTTAGTACTCCCCTTGGAATTCATGACAAGGGGTTACCCTCCTCTTGTGTACTAAAAGTTGAGTGGTTGTATTAGGCACTGGTAAATTGGTCCTTTGGTGCAATAACAACCTCACTTTAACAATGAGTTTTAGTGGTTGATATCCTTATGCGAGACTTAGGATTTTCTCTATCAGCTAAATATATGACTAATAATCTTGATGTGAAAGATTGAGTTAGTAATGATCATTTAAAGGTGAATAGTGAAGCTATTAGAACTGTAACAGATAATAGGTGATTTGGTTGTTTTACCAAATCTATGAAGATTTAAGTGGATAAGTAACATGAGTAAGTTGAACATGACTTGTAAATTTTGTGGTTATGATTTCAACTCATTTGGATGATCAATAATCATGTGTAATGAAGATAAATGACATTTCTACATAAACTATTTTGTGCTCTTGATCTTACAATGGTAGATAAAAATTCATGACTTATATGGATGAATTAGTTAATTTGGTCGACTTGGATATGATGTGGTGATGTGTCTTAATGTTTTTGAATGTTGATATGCTATTCCAAAGATCGATGCAAGTGTGTCATGAAGATTCTAGAAGAAGGATTTGTTTGGTCAAAATGTGTTTGACTATTCTTTATGAATTTGAATCCAAAGTTAATTATGGGATGAAATAGTAAATGAAATTCATTATATGACTTGATATGTGTGTTTTAGTGCATGGTGACTGATTGATGCATTCAAAATTAAAAGGAAAATGCATTCAAGAAAGTTTAAGGTAATGGATCATTTATGGTTTCACAAAATGTTATATATTTGACGAAGAAAAATAATTGGTGTGTTGATCATGGTGTGGTTAGATTTTGAAGGTGCAATCAAGATAGAGGTTAGTGTAGAATGAAGCAAAGTATTTATGTGTGCTACATTGGATTTGGTTAAGAAAAGAAGGTGTTATTTATCATATCATTCTACCTATTGTCCCTTAATAATTGCAACAATAAAATAACTTAACCAAGTGGATCCTAATAGGTCCTTTGTTATAAATTTTTTAATAGGGTGCCACTTTAATTAATATTCTAAGTCTTCTAATAAGGCTACTCTTGATAGGGTAAAGCTCTTAACAACATTAGAGGTAAATGCATTGATTAGTTGGTGCTTAATAGTGTCTTTGTAAACTCCTAACAAGATTAAGCTCCTAATGGGATGTGTAGACACCTAAATTTGATTACACTGCTTTGGTAATCTAATTTAGCCATCTCTAAAGGCATCATTAATTAAATTCTTATTTAATTAATCCTTTGCCATCCCTAGTTGATTAATTTAATTAATCATCTATAGTCCTAATTGATAAATCAAATAATCTATTATTTATCAATTAAATCCTATTCTTCTATCTAATTCCAAAAATCCCCATTTATTAAATAAATCTATTTGATAAATGAAATCCTCAAATTCAAAAACCCCTAACCTATCTCTAATCCTCCATTTAGCCTAATCCACCCCATCCACCCATACTAACCAAGCTTAGCCACTAACTCGCCCACCCTCATTAATGCCATCCACTTGTAAATCTCTAACATCCCTAATCTAATCCTAAACCCAAGCCTAATCCACCCCCTAATGTTGTCACATTCCCTAAACAAGTTTAAGACTTTCCTAATTCAAACCAAAGTCTCCCCTCAAAAAGCCCAACCACTAAGTCATGAGTGCTCTTACAAAACATAAAAGACTCTTACAAGCCCACTCATGACTCTTACACCCATCTTCCACACTCTTCCCTCTTCCACACTCATTCCTCTTACATCCCTCTTACATACTCAACCCCACTCATCATGCCTTTAACCAACCCTTTACCCTACCCTCTCACACTCATCTTCCTTGTGACAAGTGTCACCTTCCCATTGGTGCTAAACAAGCACAATCCATGTGCTCCCCTTTGAGTGCATCTTAGCCCTCCTTAAGCCTTCATCCATCCTTGCATCTAAGCCCTCCATCTCTCTACCCCTTAGCCTATAAATTGAATCCCATCCCAAGCCATTTCATCAACAATCTTTGAGCTAAAGTTACCATGCCCTTTTGAGAGCCAAAAGCCATACCCATACCCTTATAATGCCAAATTGAGAGCTCACAAAGCTACCAATTTTCTATTATCTATCTCCACTATTGAAGCAACTTTGAGCATTTGAGCATACATCCACATCAAAGGACACATCTACAAAATCAAGGAAGCATGGAGTATTTCCTTTTTTTGGGTTTGCATTCCTTAATTGTTTCTTTTGTCTAATCTCATATGTGAATATAGTTTTAGTTTGTGAATGTTTGCTTTAATGTTAATGTTCTTTGCACACTTAAATTCTTGTTCTACATTTTGGCACGCCCGGTGGGACCCCACTATGGGTCATTTAATCATCTATTTTCATCTATATGTCATTTTTTCTAACCATCTAATGTTTGTTGTTGTTTGAGTGTGTTGTAGGGTGTTTTGCTTATTTTTGCAGGTTAAAGAACGCACTTAGGAAGAAGAAATACCATCTAAAAATCCAAAAATAGCAAAAAATTTAAAAAATTCGCGTTTTTCAACTTTTTCGCGCAGTGTTGTCTCTGTAGTTTTGGCGTCTCCGCCTGATTTTCTGTTGTCGGTGTTGCCACCAGACTGTCGTCTATGCATCCTCAACCGTCATCTCCGCAGATCTGCGTCTCCAAATCGTCATTTGCAAAAATCCGCATCTGCGCAAATCGACGTCTCTGCTTGTCACCTATTTTCTGCACCGCAAATCTGTTCTGTTGTCTTCGAATACTAGCGTCTCTGTCTTTCAACGTCTTCATATTTTGGCGTCTTCGCTTGATAGACTGTCGTCTCTGCCTACTTATGTTCCGTAGGATTTAGACCATTTTAAGCATTTTTACGCGTAGAAAAAACAGCAAAAAAAGTTTTAAAAAAAATTCCCATAGTTAAGCTCTCATTTTTGAAGATTTTGGCTAACTAACTAAATTGCTTTTTTTTTTGTCTTATTGCAGGTTGGAGCACATATGGAACCACTAACCATGTTTCTTGCAGGTTTTCATGTTGCTAAAAAATGAACTTGAATGTTTAACCATTTGTCTTTGAATGCATGTTGCTAAAAAAAATGAACTTGAATGGTTAAACACATTTCCCATGTCAGCAGCATGCAAATCTTGTGCACGCTCTAGCACAGGATCTACAGCCTATTGCACCACCTTGGCCTTTTGCTTGTTGGGGCCTTGATCTAGTTGGAACTATCACACCTCTCTCATCTGATGGACATAAATGGATAATAACAGCTACAGACTATTTCACTAAGTGGGTGGAAGCAGTCCCCCTAGTCTCAGCTACAGGAGTTCAAGTCTCTAAGTTCATCTTGTACCACATTGTTTGCCGCTTCAGCATCCCATCCACCATCTTCACTGACCACGGAGGTAACTTTGAAAATCTCAACATGGAAGAATTATGCACTTCCCTGCGCATCCATCGCCGCTTTTCTAGCCTATATTTCCCACAAGGTAACGGCCAGGCAGAGGCAACTAATAAAACCCTCCTCAAAATCCTAAAGAAAGTTGTCAATGATTTCGGCCGTGATTGGCACCTTCAAATAAATTCGGCTCTATGGGCCTATCGAACTTCCTTCCGTACATCCACAGGCACAACTCCATACTCCCTAGTCTATGGTGCCAAAGTGGTATTACCTATAGAAGTTGAACTTCCCTCACTACGCATATCTTTGCGAGGGCAAATCTCAGATGAAGAATACAGAGTAGCTCGACTCACCCAGCTAGATCTCTTAGACGAGAAGAGACAACAAACCTATGACCATCTCACAATTTATCAAACTCGTCTCAAAAGGAATTTCAACAAGAAGGTGCTCCCATGACACTTTCAGCCAGGTGACATGGTCCTCAAAGAAAATATGAAAGTCCAAGCAGATCGAGAAAAGAAAGGCAAGTTTGAACCTACATGGCTTGGTCCCTATGTGGTTACTGCCTCCTTTGGCTCCGGAGCCTATCAATTATCTACACCAGAAGGAGAACTCTTGAATGATCCCACTAACATCATTCATCTCAAGAAGTTCTATGCTTGAAGATCCTTGGTATACCCAACTTTTGAAAAATACAAAAAAAAAAAAAAAAAAATAGTAAAGAGAAATAAGCGTCCAATGGTGAAAACTTGGCAATTCAAGCGCCTTGGACAGGTACCTTGGTGAAAACCTGGTAATTCAGGCGCCTTGTGCACCAAAGACTAATCCATTATCTATCACTATCCTATCCCTCATCCATCCACCCACCATCCCATAAAACACTTGCTTGTTCCCTTGGCGTTCCAATCAAATATCCAAAATCTGATGGAGCTTGTCAATACCTCCTGTACAGCTTGTAAATCTTGTACCAAAGCTTGTATTATACCTTGTAAATCTTGTACCATACCTTGTATATATCTGAATCTTTTCCAAAGCTTGTACCATATTCCAACTTGTAAATAATCTTGTATCCTAGCTTGTATCCTATCACATGCACACACAGAATCCCATTTTCCTTAAGCTTTTCACAAACCATCTACCTATCAACTATTATAGACACCCCATCCTTCACAAACATTTCCATCTCACAAAAAACCAAAACATGAACAAACTTGTACATTTGTAACATATCTTGGTCTGTCATCTTGTACATCCTCTTTAGCTTAGTACCATTGTATCTATCCAGCGTTCGTGCTAGTTTTTCCTTGATCAACATCTTGCACACATCGCACACCTTGGTTAGCTATTCCAATGCATCCTTTAGCTAGATCTCATGTCACCAAAGTGTTATCCTTCTTAGTTCAGCTTGCCAGACACATCACTCATCTAGATCCATCAGCTTAGGTGCTCTCTGATAGATCCTTGCAGGATATAGCTTTCCTCATGTCTGATCTTGGTCCGTTAGTACCTTGTCCTACCCATCTCGTTGGCAAACAGTTCTCTTTTGGATTTTTGCTTTCTTTTGATTTGGGATCTTCCCTTTTGGGTCTTGAAATATCTTTTCCAAGCAATCTCCTTGTTCCCTCCTCAAGGTTGCCACAATCTTCCATATCATGGTATGCTGCGAATGGGGCAATCAGAGTGTAAGGTCTTGATCAGGTCTTTTGCTCGTTTTCTTTTTCTGCTTGTGGGTTACCTAGTGTCGTTTCCATGCTGCTTCCTCTGGGATTCATGTGTGATACTGGGGCAACCCTTGCGTGTTTGTTTCGAGTCAGTTCATCAGTCCTCTGGATGGTTGGTAAAAAGGCCTTGATGTTCTTGGTAACCTTTGCAATTAACCATCAGTCCTATAGCAAATCTAGTGCTCAACTACATGGTGGTACTTCTCTTTGAAGTATCCCCCCGCTCAAAAAGCTCCAATGGATTCCCTTCATCTCCATTATCCCCCATCTATATCCTGCATCTCTCGCTCCTACCCCAGCTTATGCATCAGTATCTCTTTGAATCACTCCTCACGCTTAACTTTAGGGATCCACAATCCTAGTCTTAGGGATCCACCAATCAAATCAATCCACCAAGCCTCATCTTTCGAGATACACAATCCTAGTCCTAGGGATCTCCGAAACCCATCTTCCGCCAATCTGACTCTTTGAAATCCTGTTGCATCAGCTTTATCATCCCCTCATCCATCTCCCTACCATGGATTCCTTTTATAGCACTCCGCTCCTCCTCCCCACCCCCCCAATCCTGGAAAGTCTTAAGCTTGCTTTACTGTTGTGCCCTTGATTTCCCTTCATCATTCTCCCATAGTGAGAGTTTGGGCTAATTCAGCCCCTTCTCTTTTCCAATCTGTGTCTTAGCTCATCTCAAATTCTTGTACTTTTCAAGAAGTTGTCGAGCCTCATTTCTCTCCCCGCCACCTTCTTGAGGGGGCATCATCTAAGTCTAGTCTCTCCTCTTCTTATCCGAGACTCGGGCAACCTTGTTGCTAAAACATCTTCTTCGTGTCGTCTTCATTCGAACTTTTTGAAATAGTGTTGTCTCAACACTATGTCAAAGAGGGGCAAAATGTAGACACCTAAATTTGATTACACTGCTTTGGTAATCTAATTTAGCCATCTCTAAAGGCATCATTAATTAAATTCTTATTTAATTAATCATTTGCCATCCCTAGTTGATTAATTTAATTAATCATCTATAGTCCTAATTGATAAATCAAATAATCTATTATTTATCAATTAAATCCTATTCTTCTATCTAATTCCAAAAATCCCCATTTATTAAATAAATCTATTTGATAAATGAAATCCTCAAATTCAAAAACCCCTAACCTATCTCTAATCCTCCATTTAGCCTAATCCACCCCATCCACCCATACTAACCAAGCTTAGCCACTAACTCACCCACCCTCATTAATGCCATCCACTTGTACATCTCTAACATCCCTAATCTAATCCTAAACCCAAGCCTAATCCACCCCCTAATGTTGTCACATTCCCTAAACAAGTTTAAGAGTTTCCTAATTCAAACCAAAGTCTCCGCTCAAAAAGCCCAACCACTAAGTCATGAGTGCTCTTACAAAACATAAAAGACTCTTACAAGCCCACTCATGACTCTTACACCCATCTTCCACACTCTTCCCTCTTCCACACTCATTCCTCTTATATCCCTCTTACATACTCAACCCCACTCATCATGCCTTTAACCAACCCTTTACCCTACCCTCTCACACTCATCTTCCTTGTGACAAGTGTCACCTTCCCATTGGTGCTAAACAAGCACAATCCATGTGCTCTCCTTTGAGTGCATCTTAGCCCTCCTTAAGCCTTCATCCATCCTTGCATCTAAGCCCTCCATCTCTCTACCCCTTAGCCTATAAATTGAATCCCATCCCAAGCCATTTCATCAACAATCTTTGAACTAAAGTTACCATGCCCTTTTGAGAGCCAAAAGCCATACCCATACCCTTATAATGCCAAATTGAGAGCTCACAAAGCTACCAATTTTCTATTATCTATCTCCACTATTGAAGCAACTTTGAGCATTTGAGCATACATCCACATCAAAGGACACATCTACAAAATCAAGGAAGCATGGAGTATTTCCTTTTTTTGGGTTTGCATTCCTTAATTGTTTCTTTTGTCTAATCTCATATGTGAATATAGTTTTAGTTTGTGAATGTTTGCTTTAATGTTAATGTTCTTTGCACACTAAAATTCTTGTTCTACAGGATGTACTTCAAAAGAATGCACAATTTGTGGGTACTAATTCCTACAGTGGTTTTTACCCAAGTTGGGTTTCTACGAGAGTAAAATATCTAAGTGTTACATTACTTTGTGAATGTGTTTACATGTTTAATGTTTTTATTTTTTGTCATTAAGCTTATAATGGGATAAGGGTTTTAGTGGTTAAATTTTTCATAATTGGTTGATTATTGATTCGCCCCCATCTCAACAAATTGATCTTGTAGGAATAACAAGCTTAACTTATTGATAAATAGTTCAACACAAACTAGTAAGTTGACATCAATGATAACTTAATAACCAATTCAACCATCATCTAATGTGTGAATTCAGACATTGTCAAACTCTCCTATCAACTATTAAAGACATATACTTTAGTTATGCTGAAATTATATTAGTTTTAATTTCTATTTTATGTACTTTTGAGCATCTCATTTGTTCACTCATTAATGTTAATTTAGTTTCTTTCTTTCTTTATTAGTCAATCAATTTTAAGTAAATAACATCAATAACTCAAGAGGTTTACAACTATCTCTTCATAAATTTTATATGTGGAAATAGTTTCTCATTATAAGTGTATCATGGATCAATTTCAAAGATACAATTAATATTAGGACTAAGGAATTGTAGTTTGTTACTACACAAAATTAATGTTTATCTAGTGCAGGAGTACCAAGAACAAGATAGATATTGGGATCAATATTTTTTCAAATCATGTAATAAGGCCAATGAAAGTCCATTATTATTGTTCTTGATTTTAGAAAATTTTATTAGGTCTATATGAGTTCATTTTGTAAGGTCAAAGAGCCAATTTGCATAGTAAGGCCAATCAAGGCCTAGAGGGTGAAAGTTGGTCAAATAGGTCAAACATGCTAAAATAGAATTGAAATGGTTTCTTTCCGCAAATTAGGCCATACTTGGAACATTTTTTATTTAATATTACTTATGTCAAAACTGGCAAAATGTTGGAAAACTTTCTTTTGTAACATTTGCATTAAAAGTTGTCAAAGTGAGTTTAATCATTCAATTAACCTTGGAATTGGTTGAATTAAGTTGAAAATCAATTATAGGCCTACATATACCATATTTTGGTTTAGTATAATCATGGTGGAGTATATTGGGGGAAGTAGTCAAAGTTTTGGGATGAGAAAATTAATGAAGATACTATAAAAAAAATCCTATAATTTCTGACTTGGTTTGTTGTTACATAAATTTATATGACTATGTACAACCTATTAATGATGAAGTGACAAAAATTATGGATGGTTTTATGATTAAAATTCTTCTTTTCTTTGGTTTCATTCATTTCTATAAATTTTGTGCAAGTTATGTTAATTTTAGTGACTGAAACTTCCCATATTTTCCTATAATAATCATGTTATAGTGAATGATATGGATTTTTACAAGTGTTTTATGGTATTAAAGTTATATGGTTGGCTATGGAATTGAATAAATATTAATTTTCATTTGATTTAGGAAACTTTAATGGAGTTTATAAAAAAGTTATAACTATTTTCATAAGGACGAGTTTGAAACCATATCTCAACAAGGGTTTTGATGATAAATTGTTCTTTCAGGCACTTGGCACAATGAGAAAAAGATATGACCTTGGGTAATGTTTTATGTTGAAGTGTATTGAGTATTTGGGTGGTTTTAGTGTAGGAAGTTAGTGTGTGGTAGACAAAACTTGAAGCCCTAGGCAAATTCCTTGTGCATTTTATTTTTGTAGTTACAATACCAGTCATTATTTGGTCTATATGTTTTAAAACAACCACTTTTTAATTTTACATGTCTTGTGTAAAGTCCAAATGGTTATTCACAAATAACATTACATATTTCATATCAATTTTTATAAAAAAAAATTATGGACAAAATACATAATTTGTTCTTCTTCTAGGCCCAATGGTTGCAGATAAAAAATCCAATTTTAAAGGTGTTGATCCAAAGTGACCTAAGTTGATTTTGAGACATGTTTTATAAATAATTATTGTGTCTAAAACCCTATTTGTTTTTTGGGATTGAGCTATTCACGAGAAGTTATATATATTGTTCACTAATAAGGCCTACAATGGGATAGGGTTGACCATATGAAGGGGATAATAGTTAATGAAACTTGTGTTTTTGACGGGTTTCAAGGTGTTTTAATTTTTTTTTTGGTACGCCTAAGGTGTTCCTAAAGGTGGTTGGGCCTAGTTAATTGTGAATCCCTTACTAGTTGTTTGTAGCTATTAAGACATACTGACATTATGAAAGAAGTTGTAGTGCTTTGTGATCAATCAAGAACTTATAAGGTTATGATTGGTTAGATGAACCCAAAGTGATTTTATTATTTAAAATTTAAACCTTTGATAATTGTATGTTTAATTTTCAAATAGATCTAACATGCTTCATTGATTTTTAAATTTGGCAACTATATCTTGCATGCAGGTCACAACTTCTACAAAATTAATTCAAAATAAAAAAATCTCCAACAAGGTCACAATGAACACTGAGAGTTTAAGCTTGTTCTAAAAAATGTATAGTACTTCATTACCTCTCTTTTCATGTGTGGTTATTTTATGTAGTACTTCATTACCTATCTCCATAACAATAGTCTTGCACTCAAGGCAACAAATTTCCTTCTTTGAACTTTTGAATTTATGACTATTATGGGGAATTTTTAAAATTACTTTTCACTATCAAATGTTCATGTCCCTCTCATTTAATAGTGCTTTTAACTACTACTTTAAGAGTGATCTCTATAGGTTATCAAAAAAATACATTTTTCTTTAAAGTTGTCTCACTCACCAGTGTTGCATGATAGTCCCTTGGAATCCTTGAGATAGAAAATTGATTATTTAATTATTTATGTCCTTTATTTTTACCATTGTTTTGATGGGTTGTAACTTACCTTTGTTCATTGAAGCGCCCAACACAAAGAATGTAGTAGTAATTATGTAGTTGCATGTTGCAATCACGTAGGATAAGCTTATCTTGAAGCTGTTGCGTTTGTACTCACATGCTATTTTCACTTGATTGTCTCTCCTATACATGATCTTTGATAATTCTCTTAATAATATAAGATAAGTTTTCTTGATATTTTCTTAAAGTCTTTCCTATTTTGCATTTTTGAAATACCAAGAATTTTACACTTGAGAGTGAAACTTTGTAGTATGATCTAATTTGTCTTATGATGGAGAGTAAATTTGTTTCTTATAGTTGTGTATATCTCGATATTCTATGTATGTAATTTTTTATGTATTCAACATATGCTTTGATATTATATATGTTTTCTCCATTATCGTCATTTTTGTTATCTTTGTACTAGTTGTAAATAAGGCATCATGGTGCTTTTGTTTTGATATAGAGTCAATGGACTTAATCTTTCCTTATCACCTTGCATTGTGAATACTTGAATAAATTTCCTTTAGTAGCCTTGGTTGGTCCATTATGTGCATTTCTTTGATTTTTTGTATCATTTATTTCATCTTTAGAGAGTATTTTTTTAATGTTTTTGTTGTCTTATAGTTGTTTCTTGTTATCTTCTTGTTACAATCATTGTCTTGTGTATTTTGTAGATATGTATGATTGTTCTTGAAACCATTTGAACTCCTTTCTTTGATTATTCTTGCAACACAATGCATAATAGAGTTGATTGTTCCTATAGCCAAGGTAGAATAGCATTGGTTATTCCTGCAACTAAGGCATAATAAAGCCAACTAAGCCCGCAGTCAAGGCAGAAAAAAGTTGGTTATTCCTACATTCAAGGTAGAACAAAGATAATTATTCCTGCATCTAATACAAAATACAGATGATTGTTTCAAAATTAGAAACTAACTATTCCTACAGCTATTAAGATATTTATATAATTTCTCTTGCTGCCACTTTTGCATTTATTTTCTATCTTTAATATATTTACATGTCATGTACAAATATATATTTACTAAATACAATGACCATAATTTTTTTTTTTGTTACATATGAATTCAACTAGAACTAATTTATTTGTATCAACATTGATTCCTAATGTCTAATCATTCATAATTTTCTAATCTATAAGATCAATACAAGCAACTTGGATATAGTGTCACTAAAATACAACTAAATATTTTGAAGGAGAAACTTTTTATCCTTGGGTTACATGTTGAAGATTCTTCTCTTAAACACACTGTGTGCTTAGTATTTTCATTGTCTATTTTTTATTTTTTGTCACAAACTAGAGTTTGGCTACGGATGGAGAAGTTTTATTTTGCATATTATTTAGTTTCAAAATATATAGTACTATCTACTAGATGATATATTATAGTATTCTAATTGTTAGAGTATATTTGGTTGTTAACTTTTATTCAATTAGAATATAATATGATCACTTTGACTTCATTTAGATTACACTATTTCAATCTATTTATCCTCTATATAATTTAATTTGTACAAAATTTTATCATATTTTTAGAGTCTACATCATTGTAATACATTTTTGTAGGGACAATACCTGCAAGTTAAGGCATAAGGTACATGCTTTCATGTCTTTCTCATGTAGGCGATAATAACTTATTTAGGAAAATTAAGGCTTAAAGCACATGCACAAGAACCTCTTAGAGTATCACTAGTCACACCCCCAGGCTTTGTTTACCTTGAATTATAGATTGGAAAAACTTGAAATCATTTTTAATGGAAAGTAATAGTATATACATGGTATGCTAAATCTTTAAAGAGTACTAGCTCAATAAAAGAGCACTCATTTTACAAGCAAGAGGATGGTGGTTTGATTCCAATATTTCTTAGTATCATTAAATATATGTCTAAATTAATTACAATAAATTATATTAAATTAATAAATGGAAGTAAAACAAGAAGCATTTATAGAAGGAAAAAAGGAGCAACAATAAAAGCCAAATTAAAAGCAAACTAGAAGCAAAACGTGGCATTATCTAGGAAGCAATTCAGGTAGCAAACAAATATGTAATAATGGAAGCAATTTTATAAGAAACGAAAGATCCAATAATAGAAGTAATATCAGAAGCAATAAAGGACACAAAAATTGAGGCAAAGATAGATGCAACAAATGACTTCATACTAAAATCAAAACTAGATATAAAAATGGAAGCAAAATCAGAAGTAAATCTAGAAGAAAAACTTTTAAAAGTAATCCTGGAATGAACACAAGTAAAATCAAAGGCCAAAATGAAGCGTCGAAGGACCCCATAATGGGAGAAAGACCTAGTGTCAATTTGGAAGCAAAAAAGAAGAAGTTATTTTGGGTGCCATACTAGAAAAAAAATATGAAGTAAATTTTTTTGATGCAACATATGATGCAAAACAATAAGAATAATTTAACACAACACTTGGTGTAAAACTCAATGCCAAGGATTCAATGCACTTTAGTGTCGATTTTTGCTTCCACATAAAGGCTCTTTTTTGGCAAAAAAGATATTGTAAACATCATTGCTAATGATATGATTTTGTTGTAGTGTAGTCAAGTTCAACATTTGAGTTGGTTTGATAAACAATAATCTTTTTTACTAAAGCAACACAGGAGATATCATTCATGCTTTATTAGGGAGCTTAAGTATTTCATAAGTTTGAAGAGTCACTATTGACATCATTTGGAAAGAGGATAGATCAAAGAATAGTTTGAAGATTAGGAGGATGAATTTTCTTAATTATCAAGCCAAATCATTAGCCCCATCAATACTAGTAAAGAAAAGGTGGCTAGTAATTCAAGCTTTTATTTGGATAAGTTGTCACAATTGGAGTTTGGAGAGACAACAATCAATAATTCTACTACTACATATTTTGACAATAAGCACATTAAGCACATGAATAGAATAAATCAATATATTTTGATTGAAATGTAAATTTAAATGGAAATGTATTTGAAATAATTTGGTGTTTTAGTATGCTTCATAGATTTATTCAATTTAAATTTTGATTGAAATGTATTCAAAATAAATAATTTATATTCATGTATTGAAATATTTTGGTGTTTTAGTATGCTTCATGCTCAACTGAAAACCAAAGGAGATCTCATTCCTCTCTGCACAGGTGATGCTAAAGGCCACATAAACTACTGAGCTTGTAGGTCGGTCATCTAACCACTTTAATTTGAGACAATCAGAAGAACAACAAATGTCGAAAAGAGTATGGATCAAGTGCACTGCCTCTAGAATTGATGTATATGATCTAACTCAAGCTCCTAGAATGTGTTCAAGATTGTTACCTAGTTGCCCTGATTTTTTTTAAATGTGTGCTTTGTGGGGCATCTGCATCAGGCAGTTTGGGAGACATTTCAAAGGCAGAGAGATTGGAAGAATCTCAATCCTCCTAAAGAGGTGTATGAAAAGAGGATGAAAAATAAAGAGATAAATAATAGAAGAAAGAAAAGAAGATAGATGTAGTTGATTTCCCATGAAGATTTATATAATGGGGACAAAGAGAAGAACAAGAAGAGTAGGCTCCTAAATTTGAAAGGATGAAAACTTTATTTCAATTTTTTTTTAAAGAAAAGGTGAAGATTATTCAAGTCTACACAATATCTTGTATCCAAATTCTACATCCTACCAATCTAATTGTGGAAAATGAGGAAGTTTATCTCCTCTTTTCCCTTTTGAAAATGTTGTTCTACCATCTTCTAGTTATGTTGTTTTTTTTTTCACAACAAGAAAAAGTGGAGTATCCACCATATTTTATTAATAATAATCTAATTCAATAACTCCCCATGGAAGAACTAGTAAGAAACCCTGGGATCATCGTTATATACAATTATATTCGATAGTATTCAGTTACGTATGCAGTTACATAAGATATACAATTGGCACCTAGACATTTTCACAAAAATTGGCACTTGGAAAATAAACCACCACCTAATGTCAGTCCATCTCATAGATCATATTTTGTATCGCCCTTATTAGCTTATTGTTCTGCAAATAACTTGGGTTAATGACTTTCTCCACCAATGAAATGTATAGGGGCACTGATTGAATGAGGTCCGGAGTGTTGGATAGAAAGATTGCTATAAGTTGTGCTGGGAAAAAGAATTGATGAACATGTGGTGCCAAGATTTCTTCCCCAATTACTATGCAGATAGCAGTCCGAATTCGTGGTGAGTGGCAAACAAGCATGGCATCAAAAGAGTCCTCCCAAATGTTTGCAGGCAAGACCTCTTCCATCCCTAGAGCTTGTATCTTTAGTCTATAATTTCTTAGAAACACATCATGGTGATAACTCTCGCATTGTCTACACTTCAAAATCTGCCTAATCCATAGCTCCATTGTTGCAAATTTGACTAAACAAAATGATTGATGTGTAAGTGTGAATGAGGAAATAAATAGAGCCGTAGGTGTACTCCCATCATTCAAGCCATAAATTACCATGTCCGTCAAATCTCCACAAATCTTAGGGATGAAGTAAGTTGATTTTTGTTTGTACATTGGGAATGAAGAGTTCCCACAAAATATTTTGGGAATGTACTTCCTCATAGCACCTACACCAAGTAATAATTTAAGTTGCCAAATTTGCAATATGCTCTAATGAGGAGGTTGTCATATCTGCACAAACCAGATCCTGTAGTTTAGTGTCCTGATTAATGAACTCAGTAGGTGCAAGTGACATCATGTCTTGGCCATCACATGCTATATTAGCAAGATAGTTTTCCACTGCATTCCCCTCGCGAAGGATATGAGATATGTATATTTAATCAAAGGAATCTAAAAGGAACCAAATTTGCCAGAAGATATATCCTAATTGCCAGCTGTATATTTCCCATTTTATGCAGCTATTGATAATGATTAAAGAGTCTCCTTCTATTTGTAGTCATTTAAATCCTCCTACTTTAGCCAATGTGAGGCCCATGAATAGTCCATGTGCTTCCTCTAGTTATGTTATTACTGTCTTTTTTTCGTTCTTTCATATAAAATGTCTCCTCCTCATCAATAGGATCCACCTAGATGTCCACCTTCACCAAGTTCAATTAAAATAATTCCTCAAAGAGTAACCTCTCTTGAGAGAATCTTGTTTCTCTTATTGAATCCCTTATAAAATCCCTTAAGGAATCTTGAGATAACATCCCATTCAAAATTCTATTCCATATTTTCCTTAAGGGAGACTAATAGATTATCTAGAGAGAACAAGTTCACCAACTCCCTAAAGGCTTAGGCAAAAGGGCCATTCTTAGATCCACTAAGATGATTTTATCAAGTCATACAAAATATATAAAGAGTTTGGTCAAGATAGATATGGAAGCTCTTCCATAATTATCTTCCTTATTTTCTAAGACTTGCTTCTTAATAAATTTAGAATAAGATCAATCGTAGTAATGCTCAAGGGGTGATTTTTTTTGCCATGACTAGCTTAGACAAACTAGAATTAGACATAGAATCTACCTAACTCTATGATGATTATAGTCTCCATTATGAAGTAACCAACGAGCAAGGAAAAGGAAGTTACTAAGTCTTCTGTTTAACTTAACAATCTAAGATAAAAAGAAGGTAATCAATAATGTGTTTAAATAATAGGTATTGTATACTAAAAGTTGCATTAAATATTAGTTGATTTATTGGATACAACTCCAAAATCCCAATTCATCTAGATCTTATTTGGAATTAAATAATTGTCATTTGATTATATGAAATAATCACAAGAAAATTAAAATAAAATTTGATAATGTAAGTTTTTACAAAAAAATTCATTATTTATGATTACAAACTAGTCATGAAAATCTTTAAAAAATCCATAAAATGTGCAAGTTTTTGTCTCGTGCAATTTCAATAATTGAATCTCATCATTGTGTGATGTGAAATTAGAATATTGGTGCTAAAAATAAATGTTTAACTAGGGCCACAATCCTACCAAGATTCACATTGGAAAAAAAAGTGGATGTGATATGTCTTGTTCAATAAACTCTACAAAAGTGTAACTAGCTCCTACCATGGGCAATGTATTTGAAAGAAACTCTACAAATATTAAATATTAGATTTTTTAAAGAAATTAGTCATTTTTCAAGGGTTTCTTATATAGGTGCATTCAATGCCCTTTGAGCAACAAGGAGAATCTCATTGGGTCAATGGTTTGTAGCCTTACAAACCTATTTAGAATATTTTTTTGAAATCTTATATGATCCAACACAATGTGTCGTAAACTTCCCTTGTCAATCCTTGTATCTAGAATTGTAATCAATATACAATAGTAAACTTCAAACTATTTTCTTTTACAAATATGATATATTGTTTCATATTGTAATGCCTCGCCATGTGACCCAAAAGAAGTTAACCTAAGTTTTACTAAGTTTGACAAACATTTTTTTATATAAAGATAACATACACAACAGTGATAGAATAGAAGAAGCAATAACATACACTCATACATCAACAACACATAAACAAGTTACAACTCTTAAGGGTTCCATGATGATGAATCACATTTAATTTTAATTAACACTAGATCCAACATATAATAAATCCTCATCAAAGAATAATGTACAAGTATGAATCCATTCAAATATATACAATCATCTCAAATGCCACTTGGCAATAATCATAATGCACCTTCATCCATTGTATAGGTCATAGGGTATGAAAGGCTAAAAGAATATACAACATAAAAATAGATCACATCATCTTGTAAGATCTATGAAATAAAATACAATACAATAGGTATAACCATCCGTCATATAAATACAAGATCAGATAAAAAGGAACATCTACACAAACACATCTAGCAAGGACATCTGATGGTCGAATCTCAATGGTATAAGAAAAAGCACTACTACTCGACATTATGGAACCCAAAAAGGCCCACTCCCACCGCACTGAGGAGATAAACTCAAGACCCAAACAGGATAACAAACTCAAAAGTCAAAATCAACAATTAGGTTCAAGGAATCACTTGAAAGCAAACTATCTCAAGCTACCAAGACACAAGTATCAACTAAACCTAGAGGCAACAATGACATGTAGGGAAGCTATTATGCATGTGGGAAAATGTCATTGCATGAGCCAACTCTAAGGTTGCCCTGGCAGCCTCTCTAGACTCCAACCCCCTAGTGACTTTCTGTAGTACCAATATCTTGTTAATTCATTTAAAACCCATTTAATGAAATGTTATCACTTATTAAAACAATCTACAATGGGTTACCTAGGTAGCCTCTTTAGGGCTCTGGCCTCCATTGCAAGCCACTTCCTAACATGACATACACATAACCTACCCTAAGCTCAATAAAATCAAAAGATCACAAAAGACCACATACCATACATCAGTTCTTAAACAAGCAATTGAAAAGTACATAAATCACTTGGACAAAATACAAGCATCACTAAAACGATCATCCTAATAGGAATGATCCAAGAAAGTACACATAAACCAATCCACGTCATAACATGACATCACCAAGAACAAATCATACAAACACCTCAGTTCTATACAAGTGACTGGAAAGAAATCCAAACACATTGATCGAAGACTCAAAGGTTATATCAGATAGGTCACACCACTCACCTCAGTTTCACACAAGAACACTAGAAAGTAATAACAATCAATAGATCAAAACATATCATAGAGCATACCAGACACATTACCATGGTTGAGTATAAAAAATTATAATCAAAACATTATCATGACATCACAAAATAGAACTTCCAAGCCTCTGGTAAACATCCTAATTAGTTAAAGCTAAGTCAACCTCGAAACCCAACATCAGTAAAATCACACGTCTCATACAAAACATACAATAGTAACTTATCATAGTAAATTAGGTTTTGGAAAACACGCATATTTAATTTTCACTTACAGGTTTCCAAGTTTTTATTTCCAAATATTATAGTTGATAATGTTTTCAATCTTAATCAGGGTTTTAGTTTTCATTTTCTCAAAGTATTATAATTACTAAGGTTTTCGAATAATAAAATTTTCCTAATATTACAAATCATTTTCATATATCTGAACCATATAAACACATCCAAGTTTATAAAAGAAAATATTAATTCTCCCAATTAATTTCTTTGATTTTTAATTTACTTTAGAATTATATCTAAATAATAAATCAAATTTTTAAATAATCAAATTTTAAATTTTAACAATACTTATTAAAATTAATAATTATTATTATTATCAATTATTACCATAATAATTTTAAATTGATTAAACTTTGGAAAAACTTCCCTAAAAAGGAAACCTGCTAAAAATATAAACTTCCAAAAATAGAAACATGCTAAAAATATAAACTTTCCAAAAATGAAAACCTACTATAAACAAAAACTTTCCAAAAATAGAAACGTGCTAAAAATAAAAACTTTCCAAAAATAGAAACTTGCTAAAGTAGAAACTTTCCAAAAATGGAAACTTGCTAAAACATAAAAATTTCCAAAAATAGAAACATGTTAAAAATAGAAACTTTCCAAAAATGGAAACCTACTAAAAATAGAATCTTACTAAAATGGAAACTTTCAAAAAATGGAAACTTACTAAGATTGTAAACTTTCCAAAAATGGAAAGTTACTAAAAATGGAAACTTTCCAAACCCTCATCCCATTTTCTAATCAATCAAACAAAGATTTCAAAGCTATAACCATTCACAGATGTTTCTGAAACAAAGAACAATTAATCCATTACGAGGTTTCAGATTAAATCACAATCAATTCTATAATGAAAATTCAATTTTCTCAAACAAGGGTTTCAATCAAATTACTTCGCTCAAAGACTATTAAGAACAAGGCAAAGAAGATTTCAACACAAGGGTTTTTCAACCACATTTAAAAACTCTAAAAATAGATTTATCCAAACACAAAGAAGACAAGAATTCGAAGAACGAAAAATGGAAATCTTACTACATAAATTAAACACAAGATTCTACCTAAATTTGATGCTAACACGCAAACACACAATCATATGAAGAACACAAGAAAAACCCTTTCTTTTGAAAAACTCCCTTCTCCCAAAATCGCTTCTCCAAATCCTAGTTCTCTAAAAATCTTCTTTCCTGAAAAGTGCTCCTCCACAACTTGTATAATT
Source organism: Cupressus sempervirens (assembly GCA_028749045.1). NCBI lineage: Eukaryota > Viridiplantae > Streptophyta > Pinopsida > Cupressales > Cupressaceae > Cupressus > Cupressus sempervirens. The sequence goes on from CM053785.1 coordinate 723,734,323, forward strand.
GCAAAACGAGCTCTAGATCACTAATAAAGAGTTCTCCCTAAATTTGGGGTTCTAATTGTGCAATCACATGAGGGAACTCGTTGATCAATTTTTGTTTATTACTTTATTACCTTTTACCTTTTCATGCACAACTCTTTTAGATATTTAATTGTAAAATATCTTTATTTAAATAATTAGCTTTCTCTCTTTAATTAATTTACTATATTTTAATTTCATGCATATTCTTTATGCAATTTAATTAAAATAAACCTTATTAAATAATTGCTTACTCTCTCTTATTAAATCACGAGATGCTTTAATATAATATTTATTAATTTAACTAATAATATTATTTAAATTTTATTATTAAAATAAAACTCCTAAATAATTGTTTCCATCGGTTACATATAGAAGGGGATTCTTCAGTTATTATTGATGCTTGTATCCATAGGTGCATCATTTCTTGGAAGCTAAAATATGTTCTCAACCAAATTTGGAGACTTCTTGATGAATGTTTGGATATTTCCATTTCACATATTTATCGAGAAGGGAATAAAGTTGCAAATTTTTTATCAAATTTGGGTTGTGATGGGGTTATTGCCTCTACTTTCCATCGTTTACCTTTTATTGAGAAATACAAGGTTTTACAAAATTTTATTCAAGATGATTTAGAAGCCTCTATCCGCTCGGCATCTGAAGTTTACACTTCAAGTGCTGAGTAGATGCTGAGTCCAACAAGAAGGAAATTGATGCTGAGTAATGCAGTTTAATTTCAGATTCCGAGAAGGTCTTTAGGTGCCAAGCTAAGCAAGTTATTTTATAGTGCGGATTAAGCTATGTTCTGGCGCTAAGCAAAGTAGAATTTTATCAAGTGTTGAGTTGGTTAGTTCTCATGATTTTTGAGTTCAACATAAAAGTTATTGAAGTGGAGTATCTCTGATGAGTATTAGATGCCTACGTCCAAGTGCAGTGTGAAGTAGAATTGTATTAAGTGCCAATTTGTCTAGAATTCATAGCTGATCCTGTTCAGCTTGAATGTGATATATGCCGACTAAAAATTAGCAGGTGCCGAGTTAAGGTGTTGATTCTATTCTAGGTTGAATGAGTTATATGCCGAGTGAAAAATATCAGGTGCCAAGAATATTTGTTATCCTTCAAGTGCCGAGTCAAGGTGTCATTAAAGTCTTTAGGTGCTAAATTGAACTATTTATATTCTGGTGCCAAGTAAGCTATGCTCTGGTGCCAAGAAAAGCATAATTGTATCAAGTGTCGAGTTGGTCAGTACACATAGTTAGTTGTCGGGTTCAACAAGACGGTGCCAAGAATATTTGATATCTTGCGGGTGCCAAGTTATGGTGCCGAATTTAGCAGTATTGTTTCAGGATCCGTGCAGAGTACTTGGTTTTCGAGTTCAATAAGATGGTAATTGTAGAGGAGTAATGATGATTCAGGTGCTAAGTGAAGCAGAATGGTATCAGATGCCGAGTTTTGGTGCCGTGTTTAGAAGGATTATTTAATGTGCTGAGCAGAGTAGTTTTTTAGTAGCAGAGTAATGATGATTTAGGTGTCGAGTGTAGCAAAATGGTCTCAGATGCCAAGTTTAGGTGCCAAGTTTAGAAGGATTGTCTAATATGTCGAGAAGAGTAGCTTTTAGTTGCCAAGTCAAGGTCTTTAGTGATTAGGTGTTGAGTTGCTTGGAAACAGAGTACGACTCAAAGCTCATTAATGTTGTATGATGTTATCAGAAGCATTTATCATGACATGACATGCATAGTATATTTTGAGTGTTTCAGATTTGATTATTTGGTGACAACATTTAATTTTTGTTTCTGTGTTTTGATTTCCACATGTAGCTAAATTCGAGTCATTAAAATGCATCGTCATTAGTACTTTTTCCAAGATCTTCTAAGGATATTTTTTGTGCAAGCATACATGGCTTATATCAAGTTGCACGGTGTAATTTATTGCTTGAGGTATCACATCTTCAATTGCTCATATATGCAAGAGTTCAATTCTGTGCTCTATGCTCGTGTTTGTTACAAGATAAGTTGTGGGTGGAATATCACTCTGCCTTGTGAAATGTGTCAAAAACAACATTTTGTCATCTTGCCAAAGAATTTTTGTATATACTTACCACTGGCTTTGGAGGAAATTGTGTTACCGAGCACTATTTTAGATGAGGTGTTGATTCAAATGTTTCTAATTTATTCACTCACAGTCCGAAGAGCTATTCAGCATATCATTGGTGAAGAGTTTTTATCTCCTTCGACACTTCTGTTTTTCTACCCATCTTAGCTCATTTCTATTTTCCTTTCCAATGCTATGGATCTCTTGCAGTCTCCTAAAATGCTTCAAGCTTTGGCCCATAAGGTAATCCGGCCTCATTTTCTAGTTGATAACAAATTGATTTTGGCTTTGCAAAAATATGACTTATGGAATGGAGCGGCATTAGTTGGTGGTTTGTTCTCACATTTTCAACTCCTGCACAATAATGAATTCTTTGTTGTTTTTGAGGTGCTTAAGCATGCTATAGACACTGGAAATTTCATTTATTTAAAACATGCTTTGCCACTTGAATCAAAATTAATGGGTGTTCATTTGGTGGAATGAATAAAGCTAGTGGGTCAGGCTATGATTGACTTACAGAAGGAATCTAATGCGTCTAACTCCAAGGATATGAATGTAGCTTCTGTGCAGCCGATTGAATAGAATTTTTGGGATTTATTTGATCAGGTTAACTCAGATTTGGATTGGACTCATGGTTATTCAAAGTTATGTTCTGGTTGGGGACCTATTCCTGGTGGGCCTGGGTCAATTGAAGGTGATTTTGTCTCTGATTGGGAAGATTTTTAAGTTAAGTGCTATTTGCTAGATAAGTTTTCCTTGAAGTTAGTGATTGGAATAGTCCAAAAAGAAAATCAATGTTAAGGCACTATCTGGTTCGCCGTTGGGTGGTAGTTGATACACCCCTTGTAATTTTTTGCTTAAACTATTAAAACCTATGTATTTATTAGGGATGATGCTGGGTTTTCTTCACTGATTCTTTCCCAGTTGACCTCGTTGAATCAGTTTTAATAAAATAGTATAGTGGCTTGCCACTTTTGCTTTAAATATATATATATATATATATATATATATATATATATCATTAAATTAAATAAATATAAATATGCCTAAATTAGAACTTTGATAATATCTTTAAGTTTAATTCCTTTATTTAATTTATTCAAGAGACTTTTTTTAATAATATATTTATTATCTTAATTAATAACATTATTTAGAGTTTATTATTAAAATAAAACTCCTAAATAATTATCATTAAATTAAATAAATATAAATACGTCAAAGATAGAACTTTAATGAAATCTCTTAAATTTAATTATTTTTATTTAATTAATTTCTCAATTAATTAAATATAATTAAATATCAAATTTCTTTATAAATTTTTCATTAAATTATTTTTAAATTTGATTTAATTATAACAAAAATCACAACAAATCCACAAAACTCAACTGAAGCCAAAGGAAAAAATCAAACTCTATGGTCGAAATCACAAATTTACGTCACTTGACGAATTCAGACAAGTAAACTAACTCAGATACTTGTCCTACTTTCTAGGACAATTGGCTTAGGGTTTGGGATTTAGACTCAAGAGTTATCTCCCCACTTATATTGAAATATTGCGATAGTGTACGTCAATACCTGGTACCTGCAATCTGCATAAAATCCATGCATGTACAAACACAATATTCTAAATTAAATAGGTAATGGTAGGAAGTGGTTCATTGTGTAGATCTCGACTAGCAAGTGACTACGATTCCCTTCGTCAACCACATCAGAAATGTCAAACATAAAGAAAACATACACGCACACTATACACATGCAAGTAGGGGGTAAGTATTCATAGAAACTGCATAAAAATTATTCATCTAACTAACATCATCAAATAACTAAAAGCATTGAATGAACATACATCTATCATCATTGAAACAATCATGAAATAACTAATTGAACATACATATATCAACTGAATATGAAATACATTTAATCTAATCCAATAACCAAGTACCAATAATCATAAAACACAATCAGAAAATTGACCTAAAAGAATCTGACACTACAACAAAAAAGTCAAGTAGGGGTAGGCATTACACATATGTTAATATTGGATTACTTATGTTGATAGAGCAATTTTTTTCACGTGTCATTCGATTAATTATGTGTCATAATCAACTATTTTTTTTCTCTAGAGAGGTCAATGCCAAGATCTAATGGTGTCCTCAATGTTTTATGTTTTGGAAACTTTCCACCCATAAATAAGCTCAAATAGGGTGAACCGTGTAGTTACCTTCCATTTCTCCATGTAGACTTGAAGCCCAGTCCTTATGTATAGAAATTATTCAAGTAAGATTATTATAATATGTTTACCTATTTGTCAACTATACTTTTCTATTGGCCTATGGATGATATGGAGTGGATTTCCTACCCATCCACACAAATTCATCAATGTCTTTGAGAGTCGATGTGACTTGTCTTCCTTGATTTGATATTATCTCTTTGAGAACTCAATATGTCATAAGAGTTTCTTCATAAAGGAATATTGTCACCTTATTAGGATTTATGAAAAAAATAGGCACCTCGAGAACGATTACTCTCAGCATTATATATATATATATATATATATATATATATATATATATATATATATAAGCCAGTGGCAGTTGCGACGCAATAGGAAAAGTATTTTTTAGTTTGTCTATTTTTTATTAGGTTAGTATTGATTTATTTATTTCTTTTTAAATATAGTTGTATAAACTTACTATAAAATTGCATTAGTATAAACTTAGCATAAAATTATTCTTCAACATTTTATTTTTTAATTCTATATATAGTGTTTATTTGCATCACTTTAATTCAGTTTTATTTTAAGGATATTGTTACGTAAATTGTTATATTGAAGAGTAGGGTTATGGTTAGGGTTAGGGTTAGAAATAGAGTTAGGGTTAGCATTAAGATTTAAATTAGGGTTAGGGGTAGGGTTAGGGTTATTGTTAGGGTTAGGGTTAGGATTTTAATTAGAGTTAGGGTTATAATTAGAGCTAGAGTTAGGGTCAGGATTAGAGTTACAATTAGAGTTAGGGTTAGGGTTAGGGCTAGGGCAAGGGCTATTTTTAGGATTACAACTATTGTTAGGGTTAGAGTTAGGGATAGGTTTAGAGATAGAGTTAGTTAGTGTTAGGGTTAGGGTTGGGGTAAGGACAAGGGCAAGAATCAGGTTCAGGTTACAAATATTGTTAGGGTTAGGGTTAGAATTAGAGTTAGGGTTGAGCTAGAGTTAGAATTAGAGTTAGAATAAGGGTTAAGGTTTTAGTGAAGATTAAAGTAAGGGTTAAGGTTCGAGTTAGAGTTTTGAATCAGGGTTAAGGTTAGAGTTAGGGTTAGGGTTTTAGTCAAGATTAAAGTAAGGGTTAAGGTTAGGGTTAGAGTTTTGAGTCGAGGTTAAGGTTAGAGTTAGGGTTAGGGTTTTAGTCAAGATTAAACTAAGGGATACAGTTAGGATTTGAGTCTAATTATGGTAGAGTTATATTTACAGTTAGAGTTAGAGTTAGGGGTATGGTTGGGGTTAGGGTTAGGGTTAGTGTTAGTGTTAGGATTAGAGTTACGGTTAAGGTTAGAATTAGAGTTAGGGTTAGGGTTAGAGATTGGCATATAGAAAGGGTTAGTGTTAGGGTTAAAATAATTGTTAGGGTTAGAGTTAAAGTCCAATTATGGTAGATTTAGATTTAGGGCTACAATTAGAGGTAGGGGTAGGGTTACAGTCAGGGTTAGGATTAGGGTTGGAGTTAAAATAATTGTTAGGATTAAAGTCCAATTATGGTAGAGTTAGATTTATGAATAGTCAATGCCCATGCCAACCTTAATGGTAGTTGGAAGGTCCTACCCCTCTGCAATGGTGCTATTGGTATTATGTTTGGATGGTGATCATCAAATGCTACTCCAAAGTAATTATCAAATTCAACTATAACATATGCTGATGGCTCAGGTGGAGCAATTCCTGGTTTGTAGACAATATTTCTGATATATCCCAACGATCCATTCACAAGACCAACTTCTATCCATAGATTTGTAGTCAATACTACTCTTGCATTGTTACTAATCAATAACTCAATATCAAGTTCTTCGCTTGATAAATCTTCATTTCTATTACCATTGCTTGACTTGGTTGAGAGGCTACATGTAACTAGATGTTTTAAAGAATACAACATCCTCATGTTATGGTTATGAACATTGTCATTTGTAGAGAATAAATGCATTGTCTTATCAAACTCATCATTTCTTGCAACATCTAATCTTATAGGTGTTCGTGTCATGAGCAAGTTCTAGTCATCTACTTGTGGATTCACATCCCTCACATTTGTGAGAAGCTGGCAAAATCTTTGTTGTTGGATATTTTCTCCATCTTGCCTAAATACTTTATCTATTGTAACCATTGTCTTGAATTCCTACCATAATAACTTTTCTCGCCTATTGCTATCATATGCTAGTCTATCATTAACAAGAGGTAATTGCCCCAACTCACCAACTAAAATAATAGATACACCTAAAAGATAGTTGCAAATTTTTTAGTTACATACATAAAGTAAAATCAAAAGGTATGCATTCTATATGACCAATCTTAATAAGAATTAGAAGACATTAATAACACCATGTGATGTACGAAAAGGGATACCTCCAAAGCTTATGTCTGCTTTATGCAGGAAGACTTGTCTAAGTTGACTATCTATATTTTTCAGCATGTTTTGGCTAATGAAGCTCATTTCATCAATCACAATATATTTCATATTTTCCATCTTTTGTTGAAAGCTTGTAAGTCTTGTCCCTTGTAGTTGGGAAAAATCTATAATTAGAATCTACAACTTTGAATGAATGGTAGATGCTCCTATATTGAAAGTTGTAACTCCAGTTAGTGCAAGCAATAGAAGAGGAGAAGGATTTGTCATTGATGCCATCTGAAAAGATTGATTGATGACACCAATTAGATAAGACTTTCCCATTCCCATTGTTCCTTGAATTATCATAAATAAAGGATTTACCACTTGATTCCTATGGTAGTGTGTCAGAATAATGTTGACTGCCTTTTGTTGCTTGTGACTGAGAGTTGTAAAGTTGATACACTGTGGAATGTCATCATACACAAGACATCCATGCTTTTTCATTTTAGGTATGAAATTTATTGCTTGGATTGTCTCCTCTTCACTTTGATATGCACTGCACCAATTTGTATTTCTATCAATATCTCTTCTTCCCAACATGTCAATTTTAGAAATTGGCATATGTTGACCATGATGTAACCTAGATATTATTTCCTACTCATGGTCAATAGTATTTTCCTGAATGGCTCCATTATCTTCTATCTCTGAATCACTTGAAGGTTCATTATTATGTGCATATTCTTGCCTTTGGACATGCCAATGATTATAGTTGAGTGAGTCCCAATTTGCTACTATAGTATCATCATCGTGACCAATGTCTCTCTCAACATTATGAAAAGGTTTGTATAGTAACAACTCAGATAAATAAAAGTCCACCCACTCATCAGAATCTCATGGAGGAATAGAAAAATATCTAGGAAAAACTCTACCAATAGTTGCTTTCTTTCTTGGCCCCCATTCATTATCTCCTCTTCATTTAGGATTATATAACTAGGACCTTGCTGCATCAATCAAACTGATACCTTCCATACAAAGTGGTCTTATTTTATAACCATCAATAAAAGATTTTGTGAATTCTTCCTCATTTCTATCATCATTGGCTACCACGAGTTTGAAAACTTCACGTGAGACATTTAGATTGACAAACTTTCTACTATACTCCATCAACAAAATTTCTAATAACATATGACATGTTTCTTGAGCTCCAATATCTCTTTCTATAACTATCTCTGTTAAAAGTTTTCTATATGCCCGTGATGGTAAATCATTAGGATTTTCAAGATTTGAAAGATGCATCAACATTTGTTGATATGTTTTAGAGCTTCTCTCTACTTTTGCTACATACTTTGCAATATATTTGATAACTACATGTCTTGAAAGGACAGGTTGCCAATCAACATTGGCCCTCCACAATTGTAGTATGTACCGATTGTGTGTATTAACTTTGTCATCATTTCTTACTAGTTCAAAAATTTTCTCACCCGATTTTGCATCAATGTATAACTTTGACCCCTCCAAATTTAATTTCCAAGGAGCATTATACCTTAAACATTGGTGAATACATATCTAGTTAACCCCACTTGTTAAAAAATGTGAAATAGAAAATTTAAACATAATTTTTTTGAATTTTATTAACCTACCAACCATTCTTCCTCTTTTTTTATGAAGGCACGCTCCCTCCTTACAGACAGTGTGTCTCTCAACATAATTGAGTATCTGTTCATAATCCTGGTCTATATCCATCTTAGCGAGTTGCATTGTATTCTTAAGGCATGGATGCTGGCCAAAATTCTAGAGGACCTGTAAATGATAATTCATAGATTGTTCTATTGGATAGAGGTGAGAAACACATATTAATATTTAACTCATTTATAATATGAAACTTACGTTTATGTTTCTTTGATGCGGATCAAGTCTAGGATTCCATGCATGAATAATGGAGTCAAAATATCTCTCAGCACTTTTTCAGTCATCCTCATTTGACCAATTAATAGTGTCCATATTTGGTGCCCCTTCGAGCCATATGAAGCCATGAACATGAGGTGAACCATGATGTTGCCACTTATATCTACACCAAAATTCCTTTACTTTCATACCTTTTTCAAGTATTTCTTTCTTGAACATTGTATTCCTTAAGTGCATGTAATGAGTGACAATATGTGGATAATCGATGATATTCTGCCTTCTCCATCTTTGAGCCTCTCATGGATCAGTAGGCAGTGTACCAGGCATTAGTGCATGTAAATTAGACCATTGCATATCCATTGCACTTAATGTGAAGAAAATTGCAGGTGTGCCAAGTTGGTCAAGCAAGTTAGTTAATTTTGTTTTACATTTTGCCCAATATGATCTTGTTCCTCTTAGACTTGTTCTGAACCACATTAGCCTATCTGTGAGATTATTACGAGGCATATTCTCCATATGTTCATGCAATCATTAATAGTTACTAGCATTTCCTGAAAGCTCTTTTTTGCAAAAACAAGTGCTGAACTTTGTGCGTGATGTCACATTACCATGTTCTGCACAAAATACCTAAACCTTGGATGTTTTCCAAAGTGATGATCCCTATATTTGATCAAATGCTTTACAAATTCATGCAAGTATACTTGTTTTATTCTAGGATCTAACCAATCACAACTTCTGTCAGGAAACAATGTTGGGAAAGCCATATCCAACAACCCAGATGTGACATACTCATTGATAGGTGATGCACCTATAGATGGCCACTCAATTAAAGCAGATGGAATTGCATCAGGATTATTAACTCAAGCATGAATTAATTCCATTTCCCTTTGAGCAGTAAGTGGCCTTGAAGCCATAGAGTTTTTGTGCTCAATTATATTACCTTCATCTGTCTCCATGAGAGGACCTAGGAATACAACTTTATTTGCATCAGAATCAAACTCCATGTGCATCGTCTTTAATCTATGAAAAATATTCTCACCCATATTTGAAGGTAGGTCATTAAGAGCACTTTCATCTATCCTGACATCTGCATAAAATTTATCATTTTCAACTTTGTAAATTTCAAAGCTCTATAAACATGATCCCTATTCACAGTAAAGTTATATCATGTACCACGTTGATCCCTTCTTCGAACAATAATGATTGGTAAGTGATCAATTGTGTGTGGCAAGACTTTTTGATAGATGTTCAACATGTTGAGAAAAACTAATGGTATGTCCTTTATACTTATACTGACCGCCAGTTGCATGTGTAACTTGCAATATAGGGTTTACACATGCAATCAACATCTCTTCAACTTGAGTTAAATTTGCAACCTTTGGTAGTTGACATCTTGGATCCATATTATTTGAAGATGAAAACCTATGAATTCCTGTCTCTTGACAACACCTATTACATATTAGACCCCCACTGGTGCGATATACTTTCATTCCTGCGTATGACTCCTAACAAACATAACACATATTTGGTGTTTTCAAACTATCTATCTGATATCTAAACTGCATTTGGAATCTTCTAAATTTGGGTTGAAGCATATTATTTGGGTTGGGCATGTTTTCTCTATCACCTTCTAATTCATCATTCACATGGATTTGACTTCCATGTTGCGGTATTTATGGGACACGTTCTATCGATGGAGACCCTTCATACTAAACATTTAGTTGATTGTTTGCACCTATAGGATGTTCATGTATGTCACTTGGTTGCACTTCAACATGTTGTACATCGCACCTTTGTGCATCTGGAAGGACCCTCGCAGAAGTATGGTGGCGATTATTTCTCTGTACATTTTTGTTCTCTCTTTCATCATTTTCTAGTTGTACAACTAACACTTCAGACCTTCTTCTACCACAACTTTGCCTATTTCCTTGATTTAATGTTATTCTTTGTTGTTCTCTTTCATTTTTTGTTTTTTGTTGTTGTTGTTGACGTCTACGATATTCTCTTTGATATTGCCTTTGGTATTCTCTTCTTGCCTCCTCTGATTCAAAATTTAACCTAGGTCTCACCATAGCTAGTACAAAACTAATATTAGTGAATTAAGAAATATTTTTCATGACAATAAATAATTTTCCATATAAACCATATACATTAGTAAACTTCATTTATTAGAATATGTATATGATTTATTTAAGTGATAGTTTATTTAATAGACATCAAAAAAATTATAGCAATGAAGATTATTATATAAGTAGTTAAATTTATATATAATGTTTGCATGAATGAAGAAAATTAACATTTAAAATGAGTAAAATCAAAGTATTTGTGAATGGAGACAAACAATTTAAAGATTTAAAGATTGTTGAAAAACATATTAATTAAGAATAAGCGAAGGAAGTATGAACAATAAATAAGAGAATACATTAAAAGATTATGAAAATACATTTTCTTAAAGAAATATACAAACATGAAGATATATAATAATTTGTTATTTATGAAACATTGGATACATCATGTAAATATATTATTTTATTTATGAAAACCTTGGATACATCATTTTAAAAAACAATGGTCTAAAAGACCTTTTATTACAAAACACATGTATACATGATGTCAAACTTTGCAATACAAAATGCCAACACCAAAAATAATAGGCAATCCACTTTATGAGATAGTGAATTCCCATTTTCCAATACAATAGACTAATTCCCAAAAAATATGTCGACCTCTACTAAAAAACCCAATAACATATTCAGTACCATTGTCTTAGTATCCACCTTCCATTAACCCATTCATGAGATCGACATAACTACACTTGAGAATAGGGTTGAAGAGTTTGAGTATGTGGAAAGTAAACTTCGTAAAATTATCGTCGACGAAGTGGAGACTTAAATTTATCAACAAAAATGCTTGACCACCAAGAATCATTCTTGAAGATGTTTACCGCCAAATCTAATGGGATGTACTGTGGAAAAGAAACAATTGGAGGTCTAGGTCTAATATCCTCTACAAGAGGTTCTTGTGTGAACTCATCAATTATAAAATTATCATATTGAATGAAAAATTTAGGCCTGGGAGCGTTGGCCACATGTCCAATAATAGTGCCAGGGAACCATGCTCCCTGGAAACCATCCTCATGAGAACAAACTTCAACTTTCGTCCCATAATTGAAGTTCATGTTTTATTTATACCTTTAGCATTAACACAATAAAAAAAAGTATTTGATTATTTCATTATAAACATATAAATCAGTCCTCAATACAAAGTTAAATATTTCTAAAATGTTTATAATAAAATGCATATGATTACATAGATGTAAACAAAGCAATATTTATTATTCTATGAAATATTTGCATTTTAACATTTCAAATAATGTGGCATTGCCATCCACTTTTGAAACATTACAAATATTTTTAATTATAGCTAACAATATAATAAATTGCTTACTATTATAATATTAAAAAAATGGTGGTATTGCCTTTCACTTTTCAAAGATTAATGTCTAAAAATGAATATTGATTCTTTTAAAATCTCATATAAAAAATAAACATAAATAAAAATGAATACATGGTTACTCTAATTTTCAAATAACAAAATTAAAAGTATAAATTTAATTTTTCTTATTTAGAAACAAATAAATTGATACTTTAATAAAAGTATATGGCGGCATTGTCATCCACTTTTGAAACATTACAAATATTTTTAGATATAGCTAACATTATAATAAATTGCTTACTATTATAATATTTTAAAAATGGTGGCATTGCCTTCCACTTTTCAAAGATTGATGACTAAAATTTAATATTTATTCTTTTAAAGTTGCATATAAAAAATAAGCATAACTTAAAATAAATATATGGTTACTCTAATTTTCAATCAACAAAATTAAAAGTATAAATTTGATTTTTCTTATTTTAAAATAAATAAATTGGCACTTCAATAAAATATTTGGAAAATGGCGGCATTGCCATCCACTTTTCAAATATTATTATGTAAAGATTAATTATAATCTAAATGTAAATTACAAAACTATTATAATTGAAATAGTAATCTAATTCAAAATGGTAATCTAAATCAATATACTAATCTTAATGAAAACATTACAAATATTTTTAGATGTAGTTAACATTATAATAAATTGCTTAGTATTATAATATTTTAAAAATGGTGGCATTGCCTTCCACTTTTCAAAGATTGATGCCTAAAAGTTAATATTTATTATTTTAAAAGTACATATTAAAATAAGCATAAATTAAAATAAATATATGGTTACTCTAATTTTCAAGTAACAAAATTAAAAGTATAAATTTGATTTTTCTTATTTAAAAATAAATAAATTGGTACTTTGATAAAATATTTGAAAAATGACGGCATTGCCATCCAATTTTTCAAATATTAATATGTAACGATTAATTATAATCTAAATGTAAAGTAAAAAACTATTTTAATAGAAATAATAATCTAATTCAGAATAGTAATATAAATCAATATACTAATCTTAATAAAAAAAACTATTATAAATCAAACTACTTTTGTAAATGAAAATAGTAATCATTAAATTTATAAATCACTATTTAAAAAAAATATATTGATATGGCGACATTGCCATCCGTATGAAATATTATGAAAAAAAACACAACATCAATCTAAAAAATACATTGAAAAATATCAAAAAGCAATAATCTACCCAAATCATATCTAAATATATAACATGCAACTATATATAAATAATGCATGAAACATGCAAATGTAATTTTGAATACAACAATTTAAAAATTTAGAAATCTCATTTAAAAAAAAAACGCAACTAAATGTAAATAGTGTAACTACTATTCTAAATGTGGATAATAATCAAAATGTAAAATAAAAATTTAAGAAAAAACTTACTTTGCTTTTTAATCTCCTTGTTGATCTTCAAATGTAGAATGCTTTTCCAAATGATTTATCTTTTCCTCTTCTTCCTAAACAAAGTTTACTCTACCTCAAAACTTGTCTTTCTATACAAATCTATTCTTCTATGAATGAAGAGCAAAAATGAAAGGAGATAAGTGTTTTATAATGAGAGAAATAAGTGTTCATCTCCCATGAAGAGACTCTTCAATATCCACTAAGAGACTCTTCAATTTCCACTAAAAAACCCTTCAATTTCCACTCCTCCACTCAAATAAAAAATAAAAAATAATTATTTAGAAACACCAACAAAATTTTTTAAAAATAGACATATTGAATGTCTACACGTCATCATCTATTTTCTTCAAAAAAAAAATTTAAAAAAATTACAATGAGGTGACAAGTCACCACCTCCACCACTCATCCGTTTTCTTCAAAAAAAAAAATTAAAAAATTACAATGAGGTGATAGGCCACCACCCCCGCCACCCCATGCATGGGTTCTATTAAAAAGAATGAAATTGTCTTGTATACTTTATCAAATACATGTGCGGTAATGACCAACAATAATCAATGTCCAATGTGTTCATGAAAGAATGCATAGCTACAAACTAACCCACATACATCTATCTTATATAAACTTGCACTTATTTTCCCTACCCCTTGTACTTCCTTTGGGTGCAAGTGCTAGTATCTTGTAAAGGAAACCTAATTTGGTCTAGAAAGCCTAAAGTGCACAAGACATCTTTGATTGAACCTTGTTTATGGTCATTAATCCAGGAATTTGTTGATTGAATTTAACCAACTCATAAGAATAATTTCATATTCCATTTGAACCTCCAACATGTAGAAGATGATAGGTTGAAGATAAAAAATCAACTCAAGATAAAAAAAATGTATTAAAAAACTATTTAGAAAAAAATTATAAATTAAATTAATATATTTTCTATAAACATATATAGCTTTACTTTCCAAAATAATAATTTAGCCGATAGGCTATTCGTGGGAACTTTGTTTCCGAAAATTAATTTTTTGACGGAAAATTTGCAAGAGTTTGGTCGGAAAATAAAAAATCCTTCCTATTAATTATTTACCAACTAGTTTTTATCTCCCTCCACTTTTAACTCTCGTTTTGATATTTAATAGTTGTTATCTCCACTTTTAACTATTATTTTTATTTTTCTATTTATAAGTTGTGATCTCCACATTAGCTCATGTTTTGATTAAGTAAAAACAGGTTTTAAAGGACCCAAAACCTATATAACAACAGAGTTTTGGAAACAAGCAAGAGAAAAGAGCTAGAAAGAAAAGAAACCAAGACCAAGCATGAAACAAACCTTAGACAACAAAAAAGAGGTCACAGAGGACTGTGCTAGAAAAAACAGCAAAAGTCCAGCAAAGGAATAGCAACCAACCAACTAAGGAGTGTTGATCAAATTCATAGCATGGTCCACCAAAGAATGCATGGTTTCAGCAGCAGCTTTGACCTCGTCTTTCCTACTAGTTTCCTCAATCTTCTTTGAATGGGCATGGGTACGCATACTTGGTCCTTGAGAATCAGCCCCCAAGGGAGAATCCTGGTCTTTACCTACCTCATTCTTCTTCAGGAAAGTAGAAACATTTTCCACCATCTGCTTAAGCTGTTTGCCCATGTTGCTCAATCTGGATTCAAGTTTTGACACCTTCCCTTGGACACTGCTAATATCCTTGTCCATAACCCTCTGTTTAGCTTCCAACACAGGAAACTTATGCATCAAATTTTTAACTTCTTTAGCATTTCCTATGACCTCCGAGAGCTTGTCAATATGTTGTCCTAAGGTTCTTTCCCCTCTTGCCATTTTGGAAAATTGTCCTATTTTCTTGTTTAGCAAAAACATTTTATGCTTTAAGATGCCAATGTCCTTCCAAATAGAGCCTGGGTTGCCAAACATACCTTTAGAAAACCCTAACCCACTATCACCCCTTTCAGATTTAGATCCCTGCTCATCAATATCAGCATCAGAATCATCTTTAACTTTCTTAGCATTTTTATTGACCTGATACCGCACAGGCTTCCTTTTCCTCTCTAGGCATTGAGCCAAAGGCTCATCATCGGAATGCATTGACACTCTCTCATCTATACAACCCTTACCTTTACCTTTACTGCCTCCCCTATTTTTGATGTGCTCGCGAACAATTTCTTCAACAAAATCACTTTCCCTCTCCCAATCAGAATCCTCCTTCTCAGTATTCTTCTTCTTTTTCTTATTGTTGCCATCGAAACTAATTTTAGGGCTAGCCAGACCTCCTTCAGCCTCATCTTGTGTGTCAAAGTCATAGCCTTTTTCTTGAATACTCCCTTCAGTATCTTGATCTTCCACTTTAAAATTCTTTGGTTTTTGGATTTTTTTAGATTTGAGCACATTCATGATCAAAACCATAAGCCCTTCATGGCATACATGTTCCCCAATTGGGTCACGCTGAATGACTTGAGTAGAAATGGCAAGACATTGCAACAGGTAGGAAGGAAAATTCACTTTAATATTATGTCAAAAATGATTTGCAAGCATAAAGTGATAACCATACAATTTGGTAAATCTACCATCCAAAGTTAAATATTTCATAATGGCAAAGAAAATAAACCGCCACGGATGAAACACAGAAGCTGGGTTAAAGTAAGAAGTACTTATCTTAACCAGACAGTTTCTTTCCTGTTCGGTCTCAACAAAATCATCAATTGCCTTGTTCAATACCTTCCTTTCCCTGTAGAAATTCATCTCGTCCAATCCAACCCAATAGCCTCCGTGATGGTCTCAATCGAAACCTCCATCCTCTGATTCTTGACCAAAATCGAGCCATCCTTCCAAGATTTTACAAATTGGTGCATGATAGCAGGATTATTCCCTTTAAGTCTCTTCATGTAGCTGGTAAAATTGCCATGCCTAAGGATATGCCAAACCTCTGGTTTATTCTTCCATTCTACACAACTAGTTTCAACCCATTTTCACTTTCCCCCCATAATCTCTACAACAAACACCCTAAATTGCTCTGACTGAGAAACCCCAAACTCTTTGCAAAATGAGGCTCTGGTTTCCTCACACTAAAGAACCCCAATCACCCTACAATCACCACAACCTAAACACTGATAGAAAAAAGTAACCCATAATCCATGTGAGCTACCCACATTTCCAAAAATAATTGCCTAATTCACTACAAAGAGGTAAAAATCATAATTCCCTGACAGTGTCATTATTAAAAGATGTTTGTTGGGATTTCCATTTGTCATGCTTGACAAACTTGTGGCCATCAGCAAGTAAAGTGGCATATGAATCCCATATGATTTTTTGATCATTATAACATGCCACATTGGAAGCCCAATTGGCTAAGCCATTTGCTTCCCTATAATTATGGGAAATAATGCAATTTTGAAAAGAATTAATAATATCACCAGCCTTAGATATAATGTTACTAATGTTCCATGATGGTGGCTATATCTTCTTTAAGCAATTTATAATGTTGAGGGAATCACCTTCAATCGAAATATTTACCAGATTCAAGTCTTTGGCATACATAAGACCATAAAGAGCAGCTGAGGCTTCCACAACATGATTGGTTTGACACCCCAAAGGTATAGCCATACCACCAACAAAGTCACCATTAGAATTCCTAATCACCACTCCACAACCAGCAAGGCCCGGGTTCCCTTTCGAGGCCCCATCGAAGTTCAACTTAAACCAATTAGTCAGAGGACAATCCCATCTAGCACTTTCCCTTGGGTTAGGATCCTTTGTATCTAGAATCAGGCTCCTTATATTCCAATTATTCATCACCCCCACATCCCAATCATTAGAAGGTTGTTGTCCCTTACCGCAAATTTTGATATTTTCATGCAAAAGGACCTTAATTTTATGGAAAACCTGAATAGAGTTGGATTCCACTCCTTTGAAGGTCCTATCACTACGTTCTTTCCAGACCCCCTAGCAAAGATAAGGAAGTATAAAATCCCACAATTTAATAATTAGATGGTTCTTAGAAGGAGCTTTCCAAGACAAAAGAACAACTGGATAGTAGCATGAGGGACCTAGTCCATATTCATTAAGTCCCAAATTTTATCCCAAACCTTAGTAGTAAAGGGGCAATGGAGCATTAAATGATCCACTGATTCCTCATCATTCTTACAAAGAACACACTGATTAACAATGAAGAATCCTCTCTTCTTGAGATTATCAAGGGTTACAAATTTTTTTTGCAAAAGGATCCAAAAAAGATATTAATTTTAGGAGTCATACCTTTTACCCAAGCCATTGCCCAGCAGGGAACCTCGTAATCTTTAAAAGAATTAGCAAAAGCCGACGAAGTAGAGTACACACCACTAGGATCCTTTTTCCAAAACATAACATCATCTTCATGGTTCAGACAATAAGCATTCAAGCAATTAGCGAGCTCAACAAGATTCAAATCCACACTAAGAAGATTTACCCATGAGTCATTCTTCCAGTAATCACTAACCAGAGTACCAAACTAAGTCTTGCACTACTCCATAAACCCATTCCATCTTGGATTCTCACAGAGGGGGTAATCCAAAATCCAAATATCTTCCAAAAAAAGTATCTTCAAACCATTTCCAGCCTTCCATTTGACTCCTTTCCTTAAAATGTGTTTAAATTAATGAACATTCTTCCAAATCTGAGATCCCCCTTGATCAAAATTAGAAAGAAGGAAATGTTGAATATCTAAGTTATTCCAATTATATTTATAATCCCAAATACACCTCCATCCCCCCTCTTCCTTATGTCATCTCCAAAGAAGTTTAGCCAATAAAAGTTCATTCATAAAAGAAATCCTTCGAAGCCCAAGCCCTCCCTTCCCTTTTGGAATGCAAACATTCTCCCAGGCAATAAGAGGAAGTCTCTTTTTAGTCTCCATACCTATCCACAAGAAAGTTTTTTGTATCTTCTCAATAGCAAGTGCAAACTTTCTGGGGATTTTAAAGACACTCAAAACATAGAGCGATACACTTTGGAGGATAGATTTCAAAACGATGACCTTCCCAGCCTGACTAAGGAGGGATCCCTTCCAGCTAGCAAGTTTCAAGTGAATCTTGTCAATCAGAGAGTTCCAAAAATTATTAGGGGGAGATAAACCCAAAGGTAGCCCCAAATAAGTTCCAGGCAAGGATCCGCTTTCACACCCAATAATCCTTTTAATCTTTAATTGTCTAGCCTCACTAACATTAATAAAATAAATCACACTTTTATTCCAGTTAATGGTTTGGCCAGAAGCATCCCCATAGTCAGTCAAAGCCTTCTTAATATTCCTAACATTTCTCACTGAGGCCTACCCCATGACAATAGAATCATCCACAAATTGTTGATGCAAGCACACTAGAGCAGAGGAGGAAGGGCTAAGACCAAAAAAGTCTCCTTTAACAACCATATTATGAATAAATATTCCCATGCATTCAACCAGGATAATAAAAAGAATAGGAGAGATTGGGTCCTCCTGTCTAAGGCCCTTGGAGGCCTTAAAAAAGGAGGAAGGGGAACTATTAACTAGAACAGAAAAAGAAGCCGATGAGATAAGCATAAAGATAATATCCCTAAATCTCTTATTAAAGCCAAACATTTCCAAGCACCTGAGGAGGAAGTTCCAATCAACTCTATCATATGCTTTAGAGAGATTAAGCTTAAGCAGAAACCCTTCTTTCTTAGATGTCACAAGAGAATGGATGTTTTCATGAACGGTGATTATGGAATCCAAGATCTGCCTACTAGGAACAAAGCTATTTTGCTGACCAGAAATAATAGCTGGAAGAATGGAGAGAATTATGAGAGTCAAAACTTTGGAAATAATCTTATAAAAAGAATTGCATAAACTGATAGGCCTAAACTGATCCAAACTATCGGCTCCCAGCTTCTTAGGAATAAGGGCAATGAAGGTCCCATTTAACTCTGTAAGGATGTTTCTTGAACCAAAAAATTCCTTAACACCATTACAAACATCAGAACCAATGATATGCCAATATTTATGAAAGAACAAGAGGGGAAAACCATCAGGACTAGGGGCCTTATCACCCTCAAAAGAAAAAGACAGCCTTAGAAATCTCATTCGAAGAGGGAATGGAAGTCAAGACTGAGTTCTGAGCTTCAGAAATACAGGAAGGAATATTGTCCAAGAACATTTGCTACTTTTCCATATTCACGTTTGGGTCACACTGCAGCAAGCTACCAAAGAACACCATGGCCTCCCTTTTAATGAAATCTTCATTATCAGTCATACCATCAACCATCATGAGTTTGGATATTCTATTAGCCATCCTATGCTTCAAGGTAGTCATATGAAAGAACTTGGTGTTTCTGTCACCTTCTTTAAGAAAAACTTTTCGAGAACGTTGTCTCCAAAAGGTCTCCTCCTTAGAAATGAGATCATGAAGTTCAACCAGTTTATTGCTCTCTTCTTCCCTAGAGACCATCTCATAACCATTAGCTTGAATCTTATTTTGAATGTCTTTGAGCTCCTCCAATATCTTGGTTTTGTTCTAAAAAATATTACCAAAAGTAGTTTTATTCTAGATTTTAATGTGTTTCTTGACATTTTTCAGTTTGGCTGCCACTCTAAACATAGTTGTACCCTGGACATCAATATTCCACCACTCTTGAATGAGGTTCTCCAAATTAGGATGAAGGGTCCACATTTTTTCAAATCTAAAAAGGAAATTCTTTTCAAAACTAAAAGGGTCAGCAAAAAAGAAAATTGGAAAGTGATCAGAGCCCATCCGACCTTGAGCATTAAGAGAGCATTTAAACTTCAAAATCCATTCATTGCTGATAAGGGCCCGGTCTAGTCTAACTTGAATAAGATCCTTACCAGCTCTTCTATTCGTCCATGTGTACTCAACCCCATGTAAATCAAGATCATGAAGCATATGGGAGTCAATAAAGTGCATAATATCTAATCTATTGTCCAAAATGGACTGATTACCTCCCCTTTTTTCAAATTCCTTTAAAGGGGTATTAAAATCCCCTATTACCAACCAGTTATCCTCAACAAAAAGCTTTCTTTGATTAGAAATTTCTTCCCACAAAGCTTTCCTCCCCCAATTAGTGTTAGGGTCGTAAACATTAGAGAGAACCCAACTAAAATTATCCTTAGAATTAACAAAATGCACATTCGTCATATTTCTATTTTGATAAATGAGTTCCCCTTGAATCCATTTGTTAATCCAGAACACCGCCAAGCCATCTGAAGCACCATCAGAGTCACTTCCAAAAATTTTTCCTCCCTTAAAGATAGAAAGGCGTTCCACCTTATCTTTGAGCATCTTAGTTTCCTGGATAACAAAAATATCAGGTCTATTATCCCTAATCATATTTTTTGAAATATCATGTTTGTGAGGATTATTTAACCCTTGAATATTCCACGATATGATCTTCATAGTTTAGCAAAATGTTTTGAATCAAGGATAGTTCTCTGACAACCATCAGCTATACTCTTAATAGCCTCAGTTGTTCTTTTATGTTGATTAGAAGGTCTACCAGTAGAAGATGGCAAAGACCCAACATCACCATTCTTGATGGCAACACTACCATTCTTAGATAGATCAATCTTACCCTTAGAAGGTTTGGAATCAACTTTGGCTCCCTTCTTGTTGTTATTCACTAGGGTAAAGTTCTCTCCATTTTTAATCCTTCTGCCTCTAGATTTCTTCCCTCCTATTGTCCCAAAGGTCCCAAAACTATCCTTTTTCATAGCTACTTCCTCAACATGGGATATAGTGAGAATGTCCTCAACCACTCCACTAACAAAGGAATTATCCTTCACAACAGGGGCTCGGGGAAAAGTCTCCTTGTGGGAACCATCAAAAGCCTTAATCCTATCCTCTATAAAAGGAACCTCCAAATTTGGAACCTCTAGATGATCCAGGGAAGGGGTAGCCAAATCAGCCATCGTTGTCAAAGGTTGTCAAAGGTAAGGCAGAACTAAGATCCTTTGAGGGACCTGACAAAACAATATCCTCCCCATCTTGATTTCTCAAGTCAAATATCTCTGCATTCTCCTTTGAAATATCATGCAATAATAGGGTATCTTGGTGGGAAACAACATCCACACTAGCCACATCCACTATAACCTCTGGATTGCTAGAAATTTCCTTATGATCTTGGTTCTTAGTAGGACAAGGCACCTCAGTAGTCGCCACAACAACCTCTATAGATTGAACATTCTTTTCCCCTACTAAAACACTTCTTCTATCCAAATGAGCAAGGTCCTTTGAAGGAACAGGCCCCACAACTTCCTTGGAGATTTCCAAATGAGCTTGGTTCTTAGGAGGAGAAAGCACCTCAATTGTCACCACAGCTGACTCTTTAGATAGATCTTTCTTTTCCCCCACTGAAGAATTGCTACTATCCAAATGGGCAATGTCCTTAGGAGGAATAGGCCCCTTGACTCTCGCCGCTGTCTCTTTAGGTTGGGCTTTTTTGACCCATATTTTCTTGCTCTTCTTAGCATTCTTATTAGCTTTTCCTTTCAATAAAGGACATTTCTTAGCCCAGTGACCTACTTTCTTGCAATGGAAGCAAGCAAAAGGGATAGATTCATATTCAATCCTCTGGTCCTAAACCCCAAGTTTAGATTTTAGAGCAATAGATTTCAGGAGGTCTATCCCGCGGGAAACTCCAACACAAAACCTGGCAAAGTTCAATCTCCTTCTAGAAACCGTCACTAGATCTATAGAGAGAAGTTCCTCAAAGGTGTTGGCTATACCTTTGAAAAAATCTTCCATCCAGAACTCAAGAGGGAGGCCATGAAGTTTCACCCATATAGGAGCTTGAATAGCTGAATCATCCAAGGAGTAAAGATTAGGGGCCCATTTTTGTAAAAGCATGGTATGCTTCCCCATAACCCAAGGACTACTACACAAAATATCTCTCTTATCCTCATCACAAGAGAAACAAAAAGAAAGACAGCCTCTAGCCATAGTAGAAATATCCACTTGACCCTTCAAACACCATTTTCTCTGCACAAAAGCCTGCACATCTTCAATATTAGGTCGTGCACCAACAAAATGCCCAACTAGAGTAGACTCCATACAAGAGATGTTTCTATCAATAATCTGATTAGGAATCTTAATAGAAAACTTACCTTTCTCCTTCGTTGAAATGTCTTTAACTGGCAGAAAAGCAGATTTTCTTGTGGGTTGAATCCCAAACAAGCTAGACCATTTTTTATTCTGTTTGCGGCCCCCCCCCGCCGCATCTGCCAGGAACTTGCCATCACCCGCATCCCCAGATTCGCCATCATCCCCATATTTGACAGGGAGATTCCCAGACTATTCTCTAGGTATAGGGGGATTCAAAATCTTATTCCCGCCCAAACTCTCACCATTCTTGCTCCCACTCGCCATCTCCACCGTGGTATTCATAATAGATTATTAGGAATAGTGTAATGTTTACACATTAGCTCATGTTATGATCTATTCATCTAACTTTTAATTTTTTAAATTGATTTAGATTTTAGTTTTTAAATTATTTTAATTTTAATTTTTTATATTAGTTTAATTTTTTCTTTAAATATTATTTTTTAGTTTCTATAATTTATTTAGTCAATAGAATATTTATTAGACATATTATTTTTTTGTATTTCTCTTATTAATTTTTCATAATAGAATTTTTGATGGATTTTTTAAATGATTTTTTTCCATATGTGTAAAATTTAACTTAAATAAATGATATTTATTAATCTATTTAAAAGATTTTAGTAAATATTATGTTGTTTATATTGAAAATTATTAATAATCTAATTTGTTCACATAAGATTATAATTTAAAT
This sequence comes from Cupressus sempervirens, assembly GCA_028749045.1. Taxonomy (NCBI): domain Eukaryota; kingdom Viridiplantae; phylum Streptophyta; class Pinopsida; order Cupressales; family Cupressaceae; genus Cupressus; species Cupressus sempervirens. Next base: position 723,757,615 of record CM053785.1, read on the forward strand.
ATCCACTTTTAACTATTGTTTTTCTTTTCTTATTTATTTAAAAAATAATTATTTGTGATCTCCACATTACATTATGTTGTGATCTGTATTTATTAAACTTTTGATTTTTTAAATTGATTTAGGTTTTAGTTTTTAAATTACTTCAATTTTATTTATTTATTTATTAATTATATTAGTTTAGTTTTTCTTTAAATATTGTTTTTTTAGTTTCTATAATTTATTTAGTCAATAGAATATTTGTTAGAGATGTCACTATTTTTCATTTATTTATTTATTTTACTTCTCTTATTAATTTTTTGCAATAATTTTTTTGATGGTTTTTTTTAAATGATTATTTTTTTCACATTTGGTAAATTGAATTTAATTGCAAAATATTGAAATTATTGAATACGTTTCTTAAGTAATATTTAGATTTCCTCAATATTGCAAATCTTATATCTATGTTTTAATCTTTAATTTTTTTACTTTTGTATTTTCATTTAAAAAAACTTATATTTACATTATTTAATGTTTATTCTACATTTTTCTCTTAAATCTCTCTCCTATCGACACACTCACTGCATGTACAAAAACATGCGATGATAGTATAAATATAATTTTCTATCCACACAACTCAAACGTCTTTTCATAATTATACCTTGAAAATTTTTTTTTTTAATAATCAATTGAATTTTTTCATTTATTAGTTCCTGTCATTCGGCAGGATACTATAGCATCCAAGTGGGTGCTATTTGCAATTTATTTTTGACCAACCACAGTCATTTATTTTCAATATACTAATCTTTTCAATAATGTATTTTCTTCCTGTTGGACTGTATTTGTACTGGAAATTATTAAATATCAATTGTTCATTGGCCCATAAGATGAATAGTAGCGCTTCCAGTTTTCTCTTCGGGGTTTGAATAACTTGCAAAAGCTAAAGTGAATTTGTTCCTGATGAGACAAAATTTAATATAATTTGCTCTCATTACAACTCATTTAGTGTTACGTGGACAGTTTGTGGTTCAATGACTTTAATGTTTCTTTTCATTCCTTAGGCTTTCGATACTGAAACCAGGCAAGATCTCGTAAAGGTGTTTCCTTATTTGATTATTGCAAGTTGAGGGTAATTAATAAGCGGGAATGTATCTGGCACAGATGTCTCTATTTGGTTGTGCAACAATTAATAAACTGAAATTTATCTCATTTGTCGAATTATAGAAAGGAGTGGTTGGTTTCAAATTGACATGCTCTTCTTTGTGCTATGCAGAGAGAAATTGGTTGTGTTGTTCTTGTTTTTTGTGGTCTCTCTTAAACATTTCTATCTGGGTAGTTTTGGAATTGCTGGTTTCAGAAGTTTCTGACCAAAAATTTTAGTTTTATTGCATAGGTTTGGTGATGCAGTGGATGTGAATGTAAACAAATAGGTATTTTTACCTCTTTTAATTATTTTCTGCCTCCATGGGTCTCTATAGTTTTTTCTCAATTTAAAATGATCATTTCTTTGCTACCTTGTTCACAAGTGTTTTGTCCACCTAACTTCCCCATTCTCCTATACTCCATTAAATAAGATCTCAAGATCCCAACGATGGCAATTGGTATAATTGACTCTTGTGTTTAAAAAAATATGTTGGCTTCAACACATAAATCAGATGCACACAATTACACTTGCAGAGGGAAAGAAATTGTAAGATGCCGACCAACTAGGTGGGGTGAAAATTGGAGATTTTATGCCAATGCTATTGGATATGTATAACATTATCAACCAATACAGAGGCATTATTCCGGTAGAGAAATCTTGACCCAAACTTCACAACTTTATGTAAGTTTTAAAAAATAAAAACACTTAGATAGTTAAAAATTTGGTCCCATGTCTACTTGGTTACAGATTTTCAATTTAGATTAATGAGCACCATTACTATGGGCATCATACCGATTTTCCTTAGCCATTTTGGCTCACCCTTTGGAAATGGCTTGTCTCCCTGTTCTTCTAATAGTGAAGGTTTTTGAATTGGGATCTTGTGTTTTGGTTTCCCTTTAAAATTTCTTAAATCTTTCAAATGTACGCTATCCTCATACCGAAGGATCTCCCTATTAATGCTCTTCTCACATCAAGCAATTGCTACATATAGAGGCCAGTGATCATGTGGGCGGCAATATCGTTACAATAGAGATAGATGGATACCTTTGAAGGAAGGCCCCAACAGTTTCCAGCCCTCTGATTCCATGCTTAACTTATTGTTGCATTGAGATGATCTTTCACTTACAAACATGCAACCTTATTTTATGCATTTGCCCCCAAAATACCCATGTGGCTCGCTTTCTCCCAATATTATGGGATATTTTTTGGTTTTCAACTACACAATCACAACATTATTCAGGTTTTTAGTGAAGAAGTGTATATTATATTATTGTAGAAGAAAGTGGGAAAAAATGATAGCAATGATCAATGTATAGATTGTTGTGTGTTATGAGCTTTGTAGAAAAAAATGAGATATTGACGAGGATTTCAAAATTATGTGATTTTTAACCTTCATCTTTAAAACTGATTTTACTTGCATGTTTAGCATTTTGAAGGATTCAATATTAGTAAAAAGTAAACATAACTGTTTGAACCCAAAAATTGGTTTTACCATGAATTTTAAATAATGTTTGATTTAATGATTTTTTTACATGTGGTATCCTATAGTGTCATGTTTGGATGCACTTTTGATGATTATTAGTAGCTTTTCTGTGGGGAATTTTGAATCCCTGTGGAAAATTGTGATGGCATATCGAAAAAATCAAAATTTTATGACATAATTTGAATATTTTGTAATATGTTATTATACATTGTATGGTCATTTTTTCAAATCAACATAACAAATGTTATCATGTTAATTTTTCGATCAACATAACACATGTTATCATGTTAATTTTTAGATCAACATATTATTCTATGACAATAGAGTTCATTCAAATTGAACGTGAAGAACATACACAAATCTAATGAAGAAGTTTATCTGCCCATGACCAGAAAAAATTTAGAAATGTCACAAATAGTATCGTTCAAAAATTGGTTTTTGGACAGAGATTTCAAAGAAGAATTTTTACTTATATTTTATTATAGGGTTATCTATGAGTAAAAGTATTGCAACTTATTTTCTTGCAATAATACATATTCTGACTTGAGGTTGCACACGAAATCAAAAGTTTTATTTGACCAAATATTTAAATCTCACTAATTTGCTTCCTAGTCGTTCTTTTATTTATAAGAATTTAATTACTAATTTTTAATACAAATTATCAATTTCTTTTATTGACTAAAGGACTGAAGATTAGCATTGCTTAAACTGATTTGGTAGAGAGAGTCTAGTTTATTTGCAAGAAAAGTATTTTGGGAGTGCCTATATTGCACATATCCATTTACTATTATGTTTCATGAGTTAAATTGTAATTTAAATGTCATTTCATCCAGAGATGTAGAAGCCATGGAGCTACTATGGACTCTATAATCTAGAAATAAAATCTATTTTAATGTTATTATAAAATATTTGGTACATAATCTAATTCATGAACATTTGCTTTAATTTAATAGTCTTATTGTCTTTTTCTGTATATTATTGTAGAAAAATAATAGATTTTTCAAGAACACTTCAAACCCTCGCAAGGCATAGCATATCAAGTATATCTAGAAGATTTTATCGCAAGTTAGAGGCCTCAAAGATTTTTTATAATGAAGATTAGTTATCGACCTCTTTTCCTATGATGGATACAAACTATTTTAGATTATGTATTCATAAAATATTGCGTAGTACTTTATATCTTTCGTAATATTCAAGGTTCATTTGTTTAATACAACAATAAAATGGCTTGATATTATGTCATATTACTTTTAATAATAGGAAAGTGGTAAAAATAAAATTAACCCTTTCATAACTACACAAAAAAGAAAAGAAAAAATTTCTCCAAATTTTCATTCAAATTTTACTTCAAATTTTACTTTACCAGTAATATGCCATGTAAATAAACTATATCATGTCTACTCCACCTTAATCATATTCTCATTTTATCACATCTTACTCCAAAAAAATCACGTTCTAAGCAGGAACTGTAACACTTGCGTCCCTTGTTCTTCAAAAATTTGATGTTAGGACATACGAAAAACTTGGCTATTTCATTGGTTATAAAATTGAATTACTAAAATTTATCAATTGCCCGAGTGATCGTTCCTATCGATGCTCTGGCATATGGGAATTTCCCAGAGACGGAAACAAATAATAAAAATTCATTAGGAGAAATGATGTGCAGAGCACCAGGGTATTCGGGAAATTTAGTTAAATTGTCGGAGTGATTGTTCCTATCGATACTCTGGCACATGGGATTTTCCCAGAACCAGAAACAAATAATAAAAATTCATTAGGAGAAATGATGTGCAGCAGCATCAGGGTATTCGGCAAATTTAGTTAAATTGTTTTTAAACAAATTTATCCCGGATCTTCGTCATGGCAATGATTCTCAGAAACTCATCCTCCAAATGTGGATATTTCTATCTAAGGGCAGTATATGCTTTCTCAATACCAAAACGAGATGAATTATTTGGATCCCGAGCGGGAAATGGCAAGGATCGGCCTACAGCTTTCACGGCTGGCAGGAGTTTCAATCGGGAGGCTTCCCTTGCGGCAGGGACGAATTCAATCCTTTTTGGCCCATTTTTCAAAGGACTTGGAGGAGGCCGCGTACGGACAGTTGCTTCTGTTTCTGCTTCTGCTGCGCTGGAGGAAAGCTCTTTAAAGGCCAGGGGTTTGCTTGAGGTCCTGCAGCATTATGGACAGTGCTATTGGGAGCTATCCAAAGCTCGCTTAAGGTTTTTCTATTCAGCTTTATCTTAAAAAAAATTACCCGTCTCAAATGAGGTTAACTTTCGTATCCAAATTGTCACGTTAGATTTTTTTAATCTGTTAAAAACTAAAAAAAGGTTTCACTCGATTCGAAGTTAAAAGTAAATTAATTCAGATTGCAAGTCCGTTTTTTTTGGTTCTTTCAAGCAGGCGAACAAAATTGTTCCGCCGTTTGAAATTCTGTTAAGTTTTATTGAGCAATTGCTAGGTCGGGAGTTTCCAAAAAGATATTCTTAGGTTTCAAATTGTCCATTGGCTATTAAGGTACTATAATAGCTACGTGGCCTTCTAATCTTACTGCGCTTGCTGGGTTGAACCATGGTTGTCCTCTAGCAGTATATTCCAATTTAAGTGGTAAATAACCTCGTTTAATTATATTTCAATGTTCCACAATTTCAAATGCATTCTTTATTGGCCTTTCTCAATCTTCATAACAAGTTCTCTGATGTTTTTGGCTGCCGTATTGGCCCTTTTGTGGTTGTGGGGATTTGACCCTGTTTCATCTTCTTTACAAGTGCTCTTACTCTATTGCTAGCCACCCTTTGAGTGAATTGCTTTTTATTTTTTGATAGATTGAAATTAATTTTCCTTACCTCGAAGTAAAAAAATTCTGTCAATATGGTCAAGGATAAAGCGTGTTTAGTTTTTCACAATTCAGCTAAATTAAAAGGATCGTACGTGTAGGACATCTTTATTGCCTGATAATTAGATTAGGGTTTTGTTGGCTGCTTAAACATTCATGCATCTGTCTTATAAGATAAACTTAGTTACCCTCACTTCAGGGAAGAATAATGTCCAAGGCCGAGTTGGTAAGAATTTTTGTTAATAGTTATTATCAAAGTATGAGTCATTTGAACAAGTTTTATGCAGACTTTAACGGGCTGCCTTTGTATTTCTTGGAAAATCTCAGCTCAGGTTATGGGTGGCCTTTAACATGGCAGGGGTTGAAATTGGACCATATTCTTTATTACTTGTAAATATTGGTGAACGAATTTTTCTCTCTAGGGCTGGACTATGTTAAAATACCGAGTCAACAGCAGAGCTGAAAAAATATTAGTTAAACAATAAGGTATTTGATTTCGTTTTGCAGCATTAAATTGTCTTCTCTGTTGGCTAGATGTAATATACTACTTGGAAAAATCCCATTGGCATGTTACTGGACATTTTAAATGTTTCTTATATATAGTTTTCATATTTCATTTTCCATTGTTTTATAATTTTACATGATTTTTTAGTGATCTAGATTCGGGTACACACCAAAGACTTTTGAATGCCCATTTTTGGGCTAAAGTTTTGATGAAGGGGTGAGAAATCGTCACATCCCACAGAAGCAAATAATCTAAAAATTTGTCTAAAAATCTGATATGGATATTCTCCAAAGCCAAAACACATTTTTGCAACTCAGATATGTAATAATATGCAGAAAATCAGCAAACTATCTCTCATTAGTCTTATCCAAATGTTCATGGCATTTGCGGATAAATTTACATGCCCTAAATTAAATGGCATGGAAACCTTATAGGCTTCAAATAACACTCCAAAATCAGATACAAAATTGATTTAAATCAGCTTATAACAGTTAGAAATTATGAGGTAAAAATCTCTTCTCCTGCACTGTGCTGCAAAACAGGCTCTCAAAACTTTAGGCTTGAAAACTACCCATAATCATATTCTTCATCTTTAAAAGCTGCAATTTCACCAAAGACAAATTTCTTCATCCTCTCCATCCCTAAAATCTGGAAATTGAAATCCTAAAAGAATGTTGAAACTTGCCTATTAACCAGCATAGTTACCAAAACATGAGTTTGATAACCCCCAATTGTGACACCCAAACAAGGGAAAAATATTGTCCCAACTTAGAAATTGCCTACAAAGCTTCTGGATGCTTTGTAAAATCCACCTCCAGACCTGCCAAGAATATCCATTAACTTGGAAACCTTATAGGCTTCAAATAACACTCCAAAATCAGATACAAAATTGATTTAAATCAGCTTATAACAGTTAGAAACTACGATGGAAAAATCACTTCGCATGCATTGTGCTGCAAAACAGGCTCTCAAATCTTTAAGCTTGAAATCTGCCCATAATCATATTTTCTATCTTAAAACCTGCAATTTCTCTAAAGGCAAGTTTCTTCATCCCCTCCAGTGTCCCAAAAATCTGGAAACGGAAATCCTAAAATGAATGTTGAAACTTGCCTTTTAACCACCATAGTTATCAAAACATGACTTTGGTACCCCCCAAATGTGACACACAAACAAGGGAAAAACACTGTCCCAACTTAGAAATTGCCTACAAAGCTGTGGATGCTTTGTGACCTCCACCTCCATACCTGCCAAGGATACCCACTATACCATCAACTCAACAAGACCTTGCAATAGAAACTGCTCAATAACTCTCTTAGACACCCATTTTTGAATATTTAGCATTAAGGAAAGTATCCCGAGTCAAGGCAAGTTGTAAATCCCATTTTCCATGCTCAAAAAGGAATAATCTAGAGTTGAGGTTGATTATGCTAATTTCAAATTTGAATATCCTATCCACCATGGATGCTCATGCATCAAACGCCCAAGGTGCTTTGAAATGTCCCATGAGTTAAACTTATAAACATTTGTAGGTTCTTTTCTTATCCAGTCTTTCTCTTAACCATACTTAAGCCCCTCAGAAGCCTCAACAACACAATTTTTTATAACCGTTAGGTTTTACACATGTAAATTGCCTCACATTCAGTGATTTATTTACAAAACCCTCTTAAAACATATGTAAATTGCCTCACATTCAGCAATTTATTTACAAAAACCCTCTTAAAACACATGTAAATTGCCTTACTTTTGGCGATCTGTTTACAATATTCTCTTCAGTGATCTGTTCACGACCATTGTAACCTCAGCTCTTCAATCCCTCTAAATGGTCTTTCTTGCAAGTTCATATACACACTCAAGAAATTTCTCGAACAATCCAACCCTTAGATCCTGGTGCAAACTGCTTCCAGTTTGGTGATCTGTTTACATGCTCATGAACTCTTTCTTTGATACCTCTGATGAAGGGGTGAAAAACTCTCAGATCCCACTCATGCAAATCATTGAAAAACTTGACTTAAGTTCTGATATGGGTATTCGCCTAACCCCAAACACATATTTTTGCAACTCAATTATGTAAGAATATGCAGAAAATCAGCAAACTATTTCTCATTAATTTTATCCAAATTTATATGAAATTTGCAAATAATTTAACAAGGCTAAATTTAAATTCTAATTTGCTGGTTCAGGTTCCGGGATTTCGTTGGCTGGTTCGGCTTTTTCTTCTTCTGCGTTTTGGGTTTGTTAGTACAAAAGAAATGTTAAAATCATATTATAATATGCAAGTAGTATGTTTATCTGCTCTAAGAAATGACGATTAATACGAATTATAGATTTGACATGCCAAAACCACATATATGAACAAATTTAAACCAATAAAATCATTCATCTGGAGCCAGAAATAGTTGTTATTTACTTTTGTTAATGGTGTCTATTGCTTGCTGTTCAATCTATTGCGAATCCTGTGTTATGATATAATGTACCTATTTTAAAAACATGATGCTAAGCCTATATGAATTTACAAATTGAACATTAAAGCATGAGAACTTTACTGTGGTTCTTAGTAGTCTGCATTCTAAAAAGATGTAATATTTTTCATAAGAAGTAGTCTGTCGACAATGCCAGATGATTTCTGGAGCTAAAAGCCTCTTTCAATGAAAAAATGTGATATATTGTAATTGCTGTTATAAATGCTGTTTCTTCAGTAGATTCATATTTTGATGTTTACTTCTATTCTCTAAGCAAAGTATTCAAATAAAAAAAATAAAAATGTATAATATCTGGAATTCTGTTTATGACTTAGAAAAGAACAACTGTCCCAATAAATATCAGATTGGAATGTGAGCTGATTTTGGCCTTGGTTTGTTGTCTGGCCAAACCAGGACTAGAGCCAATACCACAATTGGGTCAAACCACGACCAGAGCGCAAGTTTGTAGGGGAGAACCCAATCCCTTTGATTGAATTGCATGGATGTCTTATAGGCTTCAGATAACACTCCAAAATCAGATTCAGAACCGATTTTGAATCAGCTTACAACAGTAAGAAATTACAATCCAAAAATCACTTATTCTCACGCATCCTACTGCAAAACAGGATTTCAAATCCTTAAGCTTTAAATCTACCCATAGTCATATTTTCCATCTTCAAGCCTGCAATTTCTATAAAGACAAATGTCTTTGCCCCCTACAACTGGCCAACAATTTGAAAATGAAAATCCTAAAATGAATGTTTAAAGTTACCAAAACCTGACTTTTGGCAACCCCCAAAAAGTAATACCTAAACAAGGGAAAAGCATCTTCCCAACTTAGAAATCGCCTTCAAAGCTTCTGGATGCTCTGTGATCTCCATCTCCAAACATGCCAAGGATATCAGCCCAGTATACCATCAACTCAGGACCTTGAAATGAAAACTGCTCAATAACTCCCACTTGGGCCCCATTTTTTAATATTTGGCATCAAGGAAAATATCTTTGAGTCAAGGAAAGTTGTAACTCCCATTTCTCATGTCCAAAACCATAAAGAACTATTCAAGATTTTGGGTTGAATGTGCCGACTCAAATTTGAATCTCCTATCTACCAGGGATCCTCCTGCATTATGTTTTTCTCTACTAAACCTACTTAAATATTTAATCCTTGTAATTATGTCATAACAAATAAATTTTATTTGGTCTTTGTTGAAACTTGAAACATTTGGCTACATGTTGGAACTCATCTGTTTTTGGTACGTAATGGGCCGAAGCCTAGATTATTTAGCTATTTATTTCTATTATTATTATTTGTTGAGATTCATTATTAGTACGTATTTATTAATAGTGTGTGTTAAGCTTGAGTAGATTCAAAACCAAGATCTTACAAATGAGAGACTGACAATTTACTGTTGTTTTGTAGGCTCTTGCCTTCTTGTTGGAGTTTATTTAGTTTTCTGCAATTATATGGGTTTTTTGTTGTTTGAGAGGCTTGAGCTTGAGAGTTATTTCTTCTTTTTTCTTAATGACAATATCTCTTTTGTTCATTATATCTATTCCATTGCTGGATCTCCTTTTAAACTCTCTGAGGAACTTTTTAGTCAGAAGAATGTGAGCAACCACAGTATTATCCTACATTTTTCAGAGTTATCTTTGCAAGTAATGTTTCTTAATGCTTTCTTGTACAGAATATATTTGTCATTGCTGATTGTCTGGAGACAAGAATGTGCTGTGGATGATAAGGATAAATGTGGCACACAGGGAGTCCTTTTTAAAGTTTTAATCTGTGTCAATTTTGTGAACCTTGCCCAGGAAGCAACATACAAAATAGTAAAAAGCATTTAATGTTTAAGCATATTTCCCACCAAGTTATGTTTGTTACTCTGTGAGGTAGTTGTAGAGAGGGCGACTGCAGAGGTCAAGGTTTTATTATGCATGCAAAAGGTTGGAGAATTGGAAAGTATTTGTGCCTTAGCTTACATGGGATGACAACCTTAAGATGATTTTAGAATTCTATTTTGTTTACCTTATTCTTTGTGATTATGTCTTTTGTGTGTTCAGAAGTTTAAAAACTTCTGGATAATCTTGCAAATGTAAATTTTGTGATCTAAAACTATTATGAACTAAGTGGTTAATATTTGCTTCATATTAAAATGATCAAGAGATCAATATATACAAAAGAATGGACGATGTTTCCTTAGGAAACAATTGCAAAGAATAGAAACATTCTATTCTAGACACAGGAAACTATATAGTAGAGACATTCTAATATTTACAAGAGATTACAATAGATAACCATTAAATAATATATAATAATAATAGAAACTATCTGTTATCGTAATAAAAACTGGAACCATCAATCAGGGAATATCCTGAAAAGCACACAGAAAATACTGGGGGTAAGTGGGTTCAGGTATTCTGTAAGTTTCAAACAGATGAAACCACTTAAAAGAGAGACAGGTTAGAGAGAACAAACATCAAGGAGAATTCCAGATTTCATGTGGAAACCCTTTTGGTTAAAGATCATGGTATATCAATAGCTTTCATTAACGAAATGGGCACCAACCCAAATTACATAATTGAGCACCAACTCATAGAGTACCAGGAATCAAATTCTGACGCTGTCAGAACACCTGCAACTGCTATACACCAAGAAGCATCGCACCAAAAAAAAAGAGTTTATCACAATCGATGCCACCACTAATTATAGTATGACTCTAGACTTTTGACATGGCAATCTAACTAGCTTTGACATCAATGACAAATTATTCAACATATCCAATGAATTTAAAATTTTGGATTGATGGGTTGAGTATCTGAAAATGTTTTTTTTTGCTTATTGATGATTCAACAGTGAAAACCAAAATGTTTGATTCAAAGGTCTTATGCAGGGTGTTTGAGAAATTCTTAAGCAATTGTTATTGGCTTTCTGAAACTCTGTAAGTCCATTGTTTGATGCTATAAATAATTAACCCCAGATTCCACACAACAACCATAAAGGTTGACCATGTTCTTTGTTTTTGTGTGGTTTTTTTTCTTTTATTAGATAATGAAAAATGACCCTTTCCAAAGGGTTAGTGTGACCTATACCAAGTTTGAGAATTGATAATCATGTGTGACTGCCAAATTATGCAAGTTTGTTTAATGGCTCTCAAAGTTTGTTAGCATCAGGATCATGGTAAATGATTGGAAATTTCGTTATCCGACTTTTAAAATTTGTCAAAATTAACTCTCATTTTAATTTGTAAGAGATAGACAATTCTAACTGAACTGTAAACAAGAGTCTTGATGATAAAACCATTGTGGGAATTTGATCAGGTTGAGTTGATGCTTGAGAGTTGAACCTAATGTCCCCTTTTTCCCTGGCATGTCAATAAATAAATAAAGACTAATGCTAGTCTGTTATCTATTCTCCTGATAGGCCCTTCGTTGGTGATATACATGGAGCTCACACAAAGGTTGTAATCAGTCTGATTAACTTAACAAATCTGGAGGACAATAACAGTAATGAATAATCCAATGATAAAGGAAAGGTGATTGGATGATGAAGTACGATGTTCAATTGAACCTTCATGTGTCTGTGACAGCCTCAATAGTGTATTAGAATTTTTGTAATAGAAATAGTTTACGAAAGGATTTACATCAAAATATCCATAAACCAGTATCAACCATGTTAACTGTAATATCAAGTCTACCACCTCCAAAAAAAAGATATCTACTATGCTACGGATCAATTCTCATCGTACATTACAAAATATTAAGATCGAGAGAGTTCTGACTATCTGATAGTCAAACAGCATCTCATGACTCTATGATATTGTCGCACTTCAGCTCTGTCTGTGTCAAACCTCCCCAGTTGGCGATCAATAGCAGGAACAGGAACAGCAGAGTTGTCCTACTGAGGATCATCTGTAAGTTTAGGAGCTTTGTTAATTTCTTCTATGCCTTCCTTGGTGATATTTTTGTCCTTAATAGATGTCTCAATAGCGTTGAGTTCCTTTTGATTGAACATGTCTTTATGTGCATTAAAAAGGTGAGCCGAATTAATATCTGATTTATAAATCAGTAGCATTCCCTCTCTGACCAGGATCATAAATTGGTTTTTGGGGATCCCAGCGCTTCAGGTACCTGTAATATGATAAAAAGGATAGTAAGTTTATGATTAAACTCAGTAACGATTCTCTTTGAACCCTGAAAGACATCCTCAGTTCGCTTGGTCCGTAAAAACCAAATAACTTCACAAGATAACAGAGACCAAAAGATGTTAAGATGATCATCAAAACAATCAACAAAAACCAGCTAAGATTTAAAACCAAGATAAGCCAGGTCAAGAGTCCCAAATAACAGCAGACCAAGGAAACAAAGATTAAACCATGATAGCAAAAAGACACTCAAAGAAGAGGTGGAAGATAGTGTAATAGAGTGTTGGACAATGGTGCTCTGATATTTTCTTGTGAATCTTGATTCCTTTAATCTGAAATGACGCACAAATCTCCTATTCAGTCAACCATGCAATTTTTGCTTTAGAATGACCAATGCCAGAGGCAAGATTTTTCTTCCCCATGTCCAAAGTAGGGTCAAAAAGGTTCTATCCTTGTAGGTCTTTGAAAACAGCCATGGTTTTCCTTCCTCACCGCCAAAGGAAAGCCAAGAGGGCTCTCATCCTTGTGCTCCTTAGAAAACAGCCAAGTGTTTTTGTTCTTGAATGCCAATTCAAAGACAAAGCTGGCAGTGAAAATGCCAAATGAAATCTTGACAGTGAAGTGAAGAGGCATCACCTTGAGATACCTTTCCAAATTAGAGCCTTGGATTTCAAGAGTTTTTTATTTATGTTAATTTTATATATTTAACTTTTAAGTGTTCAGAATCACTTTTTTAATTTATTAAAATAATATTGTTTTTAGTTGCCCAAAGATAACAAGTGCCTGGGTCTGACTTAAAATAACAAAATTTTCATTTTCTTTGCACAATCTCTTATCCTATGGAAAATGAAAACAGGCCAGAGGTTTTCTCTCAATTCTTCTCATGACACTAGTTTGGACATGACACATGCCAGATAGGAAGCAGGATATGGAATCTCATAAATGCTATATTCTGGCTGTCATAACAATGATTAACAATCAAATCAAACATTATATCAGTCACATTTTATCGCCTGTGCATTAACATGACTTGAAATCAGGGAAGCCCAGTTAGATACTGGGTTTTCCTTCGTTATTGAATGCAATAAGACACATGCCACTTCAGAATTAAGCTGCCCATTGGATTCAATGCTTGCTGGTGATTCATGGATAGTGTAATTTTCCTAATATCGCTACGAGCTGGTACCGGCAATAACTGAAAGTCTAATTTTCCTAATATTGCTATGAGCTGGTACTGGCAATAACTGGCAGTCTAATTTTTTTGAATATTTCTATGAGCTGGTACTAGCAATAGTTCTGATTTATTTGTGAACTTGTGTGGATTCATGTTTTAGCCTAATCAGGTAATAATCATTTTTAGATATTGTGTTTTGGTTATTTTATCTCTCAACTGGAAACAGTTAACGTCTTTCTGTTAAGATGTTTTTTGGCAGTCAGATTCCATTTCATATTTAGATATCAATATATCAGCTATCAGGCTTCTCCGTGTCGTAGGGAAAATCAACAAGACTCAAACAAACTGGTTAGAAGCACCGATTTATCAACATGCTAAACTTAAAAATCTATTTAACCCTAAAAACAACAAAATAAGAAGCATTTTTATCAGAAATAAAACACACAAATGAATGCATGCAAACCGACAAATACTCCAAGCTCTTGTTGCTTCTCTTTGCTTTGTTGAGATGTAGCACTCAGCTGTGCTTTCGGGAACACCTTGGGACAAAGCTTCAAGAAATATGATTGTAATGGTTGTGATGATAAATTGACATAGGTTTGATACTTGATTGATTGAAAACTTGCATTAGATTGATACAGAATTGAGAGAGAGAGAGAGAGTATGAATGAATGATGGTTTCTTATATAGAATTTGTGGTTAAAATGGATGGTCAAGATTGATCAAAGAAAATCAAGATTGGCAGACAAAAAGAGATAAGACTGAAGAAAGGATTAGAAAGTTTCCAATTTGAACTGGAAAAATAAAAGATCAAAGCTGAAGATTTTTTCAATTTTTAGAGAGACAAAGTTTCCAAAAATTGAAAATGGGAAGTCTTTGTTTTTTCTTATTTTAAAGATATGATTTTCAAAAAAAGTATATTTTAGTTTGTGAGGAATTTTTATTTCAAAATTGATAATTCCTCATAATTTTTTTTTTCCAGATTTTAGAAGATCTAATTGAATTAAAAATTAAATTAAATTAAAAAGATGAAATTTGTAACACCGTGCTAGGGAACCCAAAAGAAATTAACTTAAAGTTTCACTAAGTTTGTCAAACATTTTTTTTAAAAAAGATAATAACATCAACAAATAATATAGCGGAAGCAATAACTCACACACATACAACCATCCAAAATAGATTACATCCCTTAAGGGTTCCATGACGTTAAAACACATTTGAGTTTTATTAATACTAAATCTAACACATAACCAAAATCCACAGCATGGAATAATCACAAGTACAAATCCAATTCAATAATATACAATTACATAAGATGCCACTTGGCAAAAGCAGAATGCATAATCATCCACTGTACAAGTCACAGGGTATGAAAAGCTTAGAGAATATACATCATCAATAACATACATCGTCTCATAAGATCTCTGAAAATCAAGTACAGTACAATAGAGTAATACTATCCAACAAAAATACAAGATCAGAAAGAAAGGAACAATTGCACAAGAACAACCAACAACGACATCCAACTGCTGGATTTCAATGGTATAAGAAAAATGCACTATCACCCGACCTCGTGGAACCTAAATGGCCCACTCCCACCATGCTGAGGAGATAATCTCAAGTTCCATACAAATATCAATCCACAAGTCATAACCAACATCAAGGTCAAGGAAACACTTGAAAGAAAACTATCTCAAAGATACCAAAACACAAGTATCGTCTAATTTTAGAGGCAACAAAGACATATAGGAAATCTACTGTGTAAGTGGGCAAGTGTCATCGCATGAGCCAACTCTAAGGTTACCCTGGCAGCCTCTTTGGACTCCGGTCCCCTAGTGTCTCTATGCAACGCCAGTATCCTTTCGTACAAACAAGGCATACTAATGAAGCAAGGTCACAACCAAGCATCCTCTCTACTCCCATCCTAGCCTGTACTAGCACTCAAGGCATGGGTGAGGAAAAACACTGACTATTATTAGTGCATTTTAAACCCATTTAATGAAATGTTATTACTTATTAAAACAACTTACAATGGGTTACCCAGGTAGCCACTTAGGGCTCCGACCTCCATTGCAAGCCACTTCCCAACGTACACAGATTACCTACCCTAGGCTCATAAAGGTACAAATCATAGAATTCACAATATTCACCTCAGTGCTTTGCAAGCAACTGGAAAGCACCTATAGATAAAACACATTATTCACCTCTGTCCTTTAAAAGCAACTGGAAAGCACCTAAAACCAATCACAATAATCACCTCAGTCCTATACAAGCAACTGGAAAGCATCAAAAGACAACTGATCAAATCTGAAAGGTTACTCCAGGAAAATCACCATAATCACCTCAGTTATATACAAGCAACGGGAAAGCATCAAAAGATAACTGATCGAAACTCAAAGGTTACTCTAGAAAAATCATACCATTCATCTCAGTTCTACACAAGAAAACTAGAAAACACCACAAACATCTGAACAAACTCATCATAGAAACTATGTGACACGTCACCATGGTCGGGTATAAAAGATCATACACATAACAAAACTTCCAAGCCTTTGGTAAACATCCTAATTGGTCAAAGCACTAAGTCAAACCTGAACCCCAACATGAAAAACATGATACATTTCATTAGAAATTTAACAACTATTTTCATAGTTCAATTGGTTTTTTCAAACTCTAGAGTTTAGTATACAAATAGGGTTTTCAATTTTCATTTTCATAGTATCATGTTTGATGAAATTTCCTAGTCCACAAGAACCTCTAAAGACTCAATAATCCATTTAAAAGTTGTTTAAATATAAAACCCCATTTTATATAAAGAAGAACTATCAATTTAATAATACCAACATCCGTTAAAATTCTCTAATTAAAAATATTATTATATTTTTGAATTTTAAGGATAACCTTGTAACCAATCTTTTAATAAAAATTATTAAATTATTAAAATAATAACATATTAAATTATCAATTAAATAATACTAGCTTCCTAATAACCATACTTACTAAAATAAATAATATAATAAAATTTATTAAAAACTATTAATAATATTTAATAATATAATATAAAACATTTATTTAAAAAAATACAATAAAACAAAATCTCATATATTATATATATATATATTTTTAAAGAATTAAAAAAAAACTTAAGCCTAAAAGGCTTGGTAGCCGACGTAGCTACCAAGGTAGCCGCTATGTTGCCCAATGCAGTCGTAGTGCTGCCAAGGTAATTGTTGCTGTCCTTGATAGCGTCGGCTTGCGGCCGTAGGAAAAAAAGCAAAGAGGAAAGGGGGGTGGGGGCCCCCGCCCACGATAATAAATATATATATTTTTAATACAAACAACCAGTATAAAAGCCCTCCCTTTAAAAAATGCATTTTCATGATTTTTCGATATTATGATGTGATACAAATTATCATAGTAAAATATCTACTGTGGTAATTTTTATTAACATATTTTTTTTACAAAATTTTCTTAATAGATCTCACAGGAAAAGTACGAACAACCAATTGAATTTGTATATTAAATTTGATTTATTTTCCAAACCCTACCCGTATTGCAATCAATAAATATCACAGATCTTTAAAATTTACAAGACGAGGGTTTCAAATTTTCAATTCATTTACAAATGTTTCTCAAACGAAAAACGATAAAATTCGCAACAAAGGTTTCGACCCAAATAAACTCTGAATACAGATCCACAAACACAGAGAAGACTAGATTCAAAGAACGAAAACTGTTGCGCAAAACCCATAAGATCCAGGTAACCTGGATTTGATTCTAAAACAATGAACACACGAAGCTCAAGAGCAATGCCCCTTCTTCCAAAAACCTTTTTTTTGGAAATTGGCTCCTTCGAATTGTCGTATGAAGAAATGAGCTCTCATTCCTTAATAAAGAACTTTACCCAATTAGGGCTTCGCTTTTGCAATCATGCAGAATCGATTCCTTAATTATTTTAATTATTTTAATTTCATGCTCAATCTTTTTGCAATTTAATTAAAATAACTTTATTAAATTAATTCCTCTCTTTTATTAAATCACAAGATGTCTTTGATTAAATATTTATTAATTTAACTAATAATAATATTTAGAGTTTATTATAAAAATGAAACTCCTAAATAAATTATATTTAAATTAAATAAATATAATTACGCCAAAAATTAGAACTTTAATTAAATCTTTAAATTTAATTAATTAAATATAATTAAATATTAATTTTTATTTATAATTTTTTGATGAAACTACTTTTTAATTTGATTTAATTACAACTGAAAATCACAACAGACCCACAAGACTAGATACAAAAACTCAATTGAAAGACAAGGCACAAATCCAAACTCCAGGGTCAAAATCACGAATTCACGTCATTGATGAATTCAAAAGGGTAAACAACTCAGATACTTGTCCTACTTTCTAGGACAATTGGCTTAGGGTCAGGATTTGGACTCAAGAATTATTTCCCCTCTTTTACCATTGAGGTACTACAATAGAGCACGCTCATCTTGGCAATTCAAGGAAGTTGATGCCTGGTACCTACAATCTGCATAAAATCCGAGCATGTACATACACATATGATCTACACTAAACAGGCAATGACAGGGAGTGGTGCATCGTGTAGATCCCGACTAGCAGGTCACTACGGCTCACTCCCTCAACCACATCAAAAATGTCAAACATAAAGTAAAACATTCAAGTACACCATACACATGCAAGTATGAGGTAAGTAACCAAAGAAATTGCATATAAATAATCCATCCATCTATCATCATGAGATAACCAAAATCATTGAATACTAGCATCATCATCAAAAGAGTAATCATGAATACATGGAATAACTGAGTATCCAGTAGCTCATCGCATATATAAATTGAGTATGAAATAACATCTAATCAAATCTGGTAACCAAGTACCGATAATCATAAAAGAAAATCATAAATCTGGCCTAAAAGAATCCGGCAATCCAACATGAAAAGTCAACTAGGGGTAGGCATTACAAAATTAGTTGAAATTAAAATGAAATTAATCAGAATTTGAAATGGGAAGAAATTAAGATGAAAATAATAAAAAATTAAATTAAGTTTGGAATTTAATTTAATTTAGAGGAATAAATTAGATAACTTGAATAATTAATGGTAATAATTTAAATTATGGGAAATTGGAAATTGAATTTAATTAAAATTAACTTAATTATTTATTAAAATTATAGAATGAATAAATGATGTAAAGATTCAATCTTTATAGCGAATGAGATGATTAATTGATGATTCAATAACCCTTAATTAATATTAGAATAATTAGTGCATTAAATGCATATACGCTAGTTTGCCCATTTTTGGGTTTCTACACTCTAATATCCTTCTAAAACTTTTTTTTCGGAATAACTCTTTTCTAGTTTCATTTCAGAGTGTGTTCATTTCGTCAATTATAAAACTTGTGATTCTCTTCATTCCACACCTAGGTGTTCTGATAATATTGTTTCAATAATTAACAGCTAAATTTCTTCCATCAAAACAGTTTGTAGTCAGGTTCCTTTTCTTGTCATCAACAAATATAGAGATATTTTATTTAGTAGGCTTCTCTGTAGACTGTTATCCTTCTAAAATATTGTTAGAGTGTATTATGATATCTCATCCGGTTTAATTTTAGGTTGCATTTTTCCTTCTCATCATGTTATCTAACTTGTGACTCTTATTTTGGAGGTGTAAATTAGTTGCACTGCTATTCATGTAGTATATTTTTAGGTTTTACAGCAGGCAGGCTTGATGGCAAATACATTGACATTGCATATTTTCTTTTCTTGATTCAATGTTTTTGCATATTATAATGAGCTGAAGACATGATTTCACTTCTCTTCAGTATGCTTGTGGTGGCAACTAGTGGGGCAGGCTTTGTACTTGGTAGTGGCGCAAGTATTGATTTGGCTGGACTTTGCTGGACCTGTACTGGTACAATGATGGTTGCAGCTTCTGCAAATTCTTTCAATCAGGTCTGGTTTCTGATGCAAGTCCTAACATTTTAAAAATTTTCTGCAGTGAATGTTGTAGTCTTAATTAAGATGACTTTGTTGGAGGTTTCTTTTGGGTTGAAAGGGAAACACTTCATTATGATGTATATATGTCAATTTCAATATTAAATGATTGTTGCGAAGAATAAGGTCCTGATATGATTAATAGCAGAAGGTAATTAAACACTCAAGTTTTTGGAGAGGAATGATATTATTGATGCATTTTTTATAGTACTATATGGCTGAAGGCAATAGAAGCTTCCCCCTTCTAGATCTCTATATCCATAGATGCTTTATACAATGCTCAGAATGTCATGCAATGGTGAAAGAGCTAAAGCATTGAGTCTTTGCCACAAAAAATAAATATAATGATATTTTAAATGCTCCCGGGATTATCTTGCAAGGATGAAGGTTAAATGATTGCTGGCTTCCCAATATATTTATGAGGGTCTTTTTTCCTTTCTTATTATTAATGAAATATTGGGCGATTTAGTGTGTAGGGAGCGCCTGCATCTGCAAAAAGTCGAAAACACGTGTTAAGAAATAGATGCTAAAACTGGCTTATCTCGAAAGTGAGCTATACAATACACCATGCTGCAGGGTGCTATTTTTGACAATCTGTGAGGTAATCATTATTAATGTCAAATGGACATCATTATATAGACTTGGTGATTTTATTTCCAGATAATAAAAAACAAGCAACAAGAACAACTACTCTCAGAACACACTAATTCTTCATGTTTAAACATCAAATGACAATGTGCTACTTACACTTCATGCTTTTTGTTGAGTTTTACTGTTTAGTTGATGGCCTAAGAAAATACTTCACACTAACCCCAAAGCACAAGGTATTGTGAAAACAGGGTAGATGTTTGAATGGACATTGGCCAAGCTTCTATTTGCAAATTGTTTTTCAGATGACTTCATTAATTGCACACACTTCCCATTTGGCATGCTATACGGTGATATCGAGTATATAGTGCTTCATTGATTGATGCTGTTATTCCCAATGAAGAATGCTGATTTATTTTCACTGGGATGCTGTTAGGTCCAATTAATAGGTTTCCAAACTGAAGAAAAGAAACCTTCCTACCTCCCCCTCTCTCTTGTCTTTGTTGTTTTGTTTGATTGGACATTTAGAATACTCATTTTCTGGAGATATGAGCAATTTATCCACCCTTTACAAGCTTATAGACTTAAATCTCTATTTTTTGAGTCTAGATTTGGACTCCTCACGACTTTTTTTTTTTTTTTTTTGCAACATTTGATCTACTAATCTTAATATCAAATAGTCTAGCATTTGACTTGAAATATTATTTGGCTCTTTGAGTGGAAACTTGAAAATGAATTATCTTAATAAAAGTTATATTTTTTAAAGGGATTTGGATGGAACCAAATGTGGTTACATAATGGGTATGCAAATGTCTAGATCCTAGCTAAATTAACAGATCTTCCTGTTTTTGTTGGGTTTTATTTTGATTTGATTGAAGAATTCTGAATATCTGAATAACTTGAGGTGGAGGGCAAAGACATGCCACTATTTGGCCTTTATTCTTTTTGCTATTTCTTAAATGCTAACTAAGGTTTTGAACACAAAGTGTTGGCACCAATCAATTGCACATTTGTTTGACTAAAGGATATACTAGAAGCTATTTTTGTTAACTGTCCTTATAGTCTACAGTTTTTTGGTGTTGAAAAGACATTTAATATTGAATTGCTAGTACCGGCCTATTTCAGTGAGCAATTGGTGAGCGTTGGTTTCAGTTTCACTACCAACTGATAAGACAATTTGATACATGAGACTCTCCTTGTGGAAGTTGGTACATGAATTGTTTTTGTTGGTGTAAAATTATATTGAATATAGGTTAGCCTATATATAAGTGTAATATATTTGTTAGCTTTGATGTAAAGCAATCAAGTGCCATCTTTGCCTCATCAATTATTTAATGATGCCAAGTTGGTACATCTGCCTAATTAAGGCCCACCTTTGTCTTAGTTGAATCATCTACTCATTGCTTTTTATGAAAAGTCAATCATTGTTCCATGGACTATGAGGGATGTAAGATGGGCAGACATTGGCGACATGGGAACCATGGACCAAGTTTGGGGACAATAGGATGACAATGTCATCAGTTGGTGACATAAACATATATAATAATCAAAACTAGAAAGGACATGCTAATGTTTTTTTTTTTTTATATCACTATATAATGTGTGGTTTAGGGTAGTACACCTACTAGAATCCTTGCTAGAAAGTGCTAATCGAGGCCTTTGAGATCACATGGATCTTTACGGTGTGACATTTTTTTTATAACTATATCACCATTTTTTCTCCAATACCAATTCTTCATTATTTTTGGCCAAAACTTCATTCGTCAAGTAACTAACAATGAAGTTGTAGAATATCATTGGTGTAAGTGATGAAGGGTGTCCAATTGAAGACAAGAATATTATCATTTTTGATTCTTGAAGTCAATAGGAAGTTGGAAACTTACAAACATTTATGAAAATTTGAAAGCATCCACCACCATCTTGCCCTAACTGCTTCCTCCATTCTCTATTAGGCATGAGGTTGAACACCGAATTACTTAAGTTTAAGATATGAGAATGTGTGTCAAAGTGAACACAAATGTAAATATTAGTTCATTAGTTTATTTGGCCTTCAATAACATGAAAGCATTCCTTCTTTCTTCCAAAATTAAATATATATACATTTGATTGTGTTGTCTGTTTGTACAAACCTACACAAAGTAAAACTATATCATGACATATAGAAAGGTATCCATGAGATAGTCAAGGGACCTGTTGATGTGAGTTTTGTTCCATTACAACATATAGAATTGAATACTTGATATTACAATATGAAATACCAAATCTCCAACTCTCTATTGAATAAGGATGCTCATATGCTAAAAATGTATCTACGGATTCTATGATCAAATGGGACAAACTTAAGGTTCCTTCTTTTCGTGGACTTTCACTTAGTTTTAATGATGTGATATGGTAGTGATCACAATGGGTTCATGGATATTGACTTAACTTTTTCTAACCATATTTTGCAAAGAAGTAAGGGTTTAGAAAGCTAATTTAGTCCTAGAATGTAAGAAACTGTGGACGTCTTTATGACTCCATTAGACTTAGTTTAGCCAGTGACATGGCGAAGCTAGTGCAATCTCCTAAGGTAAATGTAAGATGTTCAAACTACCACCATTTCATTGATGCATATCAAGGTGCAAGCAATAGTTAAAGTTAAGTTCATGAATATGCCATTCGACCATGCAAGAAAAAATTACAATTAACAAGTAGCTTGTGGTTTGGTCTAAACGATTTCATCAAAGAAACATACCAAATAGTTTTCATCTAACACAACACTATTTCTAATCTACTCCAAGTGACGAATTAAAGAAATCACACAACACTTCAAAGCAACACAAGATATCCGATGTGAAGACCAACAATGAATCAACAATTACTTTGATAGCATTATGGCAACAATTTTGACAAGTCTCCGTGTATCCCACCTTTGCTCTTATATGTTACAAATGAGAAGGCCTTGGGCTTTTATAATTGTTCAATTACAATGAAGGGTAAGGATCAGTTCAAGATCAAGGGCCAAGCTTAACCCATTACAAAACATAATTGGGGTTGCACACTATCATCCAATTATATGAAGGCACCACCCTGTGGGCTGATAAAACAATTACAACGCTTTTGATAGCCAATGAGAAAATATGTTCACTTGACAAAATATGATTGAATGTGCTTGGACACGTGTAATTGGAGCCCTTTGATTGGTTGAAGACAAGTGCATGCCACCTCAACATTTTTTTCTCATACACTTGATCAATTCCTTGTTGATGATAAAGTGTCTCTTGATATTTACATTATCAAGCCTTCAATTGTTATGGCATATTCCCAAATTGACTCATCTTCTCAAATTTTTCGCTGTACTCGATCTTGGAAATTTTCTCATTACCACAATTTTGAACTTGCTGGAAACTTGAAGTTGGTGATGAATTTTCTCACTTGTATCTTCGATCATTTTCTTGCTTGACTTGTTCTTTAGGTGCCCTAGGTTGTCATAGTTAACAAAATTTTCTGCACAAACAATAGTTCCACCAGAACCGAAGCCACCTTCTCAAGAAAGGGGTAAGCTCAAATATCAATTTCCAGAACAGAGTTAGACACATTTTTTTTACTCAGAATCAGACTGCAGTCTTCAGACATTTAGCAGACTTAAATATTTTTGTAATCTTTCTCAACAACATATTGCTGTCTTTTCTCAGACAACACATGTATCAAATTCCTTAGGAGTTGAAAGGTATAGCTCAGAACGTGACAGCCTTGTGTCATTTTGTTTTCATTCTGATATGGCTGTTATTTTAACGACTAAAAGTCCAGGATTCATGAGGATGTCAGTAACTGCAGATAGCTAAGCTTGCACTGGTCAAGGAAAGTCTCCTTTCTCACATACATCCCAACATGATAAGTATCAAGTTATCTTATACCATAAATCTCATAACTCACTTATTAGAGCAACACTTACTCCCTTAATGCCTGATTTTGGAAACTCGTCAATGGTAAATGTGACTATAAAACTCCTCATCAAACTTCCTCTAGTACCTTAACATCCATGACCTGTTGGATTCCATCTGAACATGCTCATTAACATTCTTCCTAGTGGATCATTAGTGAGGATGTCAATGCCTATACTGTAACCAATTCTGGGTTGAATGCATTTCTAGCAATCTCTTTGTCCATGTGATCCAAATACACCTTGTTCAAAATACTACTTGATATTTCTACCCTTTGTAGAATGTATTACCTTGCTTCAAAGTCTTGAGAATAGATCTCACTGTCATACTTGTTTTAGGATGAAGACCCTCTCATCATGAGCAGAGTCCATTTAGTGTCCAATTCTGAATATCTTGTGCTAATAAGTTATCTGCCATTTCACTTTATGATTTCTACTGTTAAATAAATATTTGAGGTGCCCGAGCTTGTTTTCTCACAGAAAACATTTTCCAACTCTAACCATAACAGCTGCCTGTCAATGAAGTTACTATAAATGAAATTACTTACCTACAGATAGTGGCAAAACAGAAATATCTCTAGCTAGAGTTTCCCGAGCTACAGGCAGTTATTATAGATGAAATTACTTACTTACAGATAGTGGCAAAAGAGAAATATCTCTAGCAAGAGTTTCCCGAGCTTGTGCACAAAAAACAATTGACATAATCCAGTTCCAATGAATACCTATTAGTGTCACCGCAGCACTGATCAATGCTTCTTGTGTAAGAGAAAACTTGCCGTCAACCTGTATAGAGCCCAAACACATAACATACTCAACACAGTTTACTCCAATCTACCATTACTGGTTCACGCTAAAAAGATGCGTCGTTCCAAATTCTGTCTTCTGCACAAAGAGTTTGGTTGCACTGTAATATGGAAGCCACGTTGAGAGATGAGTATGATTTGAGAACAACTGATACCTCCAAATCTATGTTCCCCCGAGTTTCTGGGATGGGGACGGCAGGGGACAGCTGGATAGGTTTCCGGGACAGCACAATTTTTTGCCGATTTTGGACGGGTGGGGACAGCAAAAGTGACATTTTTGTTTATTTTAAAAATTTTTTTGTGTTAAAAAATTGGGGACGGATGCAAGTCCCCAATGAAGTTCTCGGGATGGGGATGTCCCCATCCCCGAAATGCTGGCTTTTTTGGGGGGGACGCTTCCCCGGGGAACATGTTACGGTTGCCTCAGCTACTATTAATACTTAAACGCCTCCATCGTGACATTACCTGTTCAACGCCCTAAGGGCCCGTTTGGTTGCAAGCGTAGGAATTGAGAATTATAATAGAAAATTTGAATGAGAATGGAGAATGAAGAATAGGAATGGAAAAATGCAATCCAATCTTGTTTATCCCTTGTTTGGTTATGCAAGCTTAAATTGGAATAGGGTTAATTTGCAATCAGTGCCATTTGAAAATATTTCTGAAGATGCAATCGACGCCATTGGAAAATCGCTGAAATATTTGAAAATATTGAAAACAAAGTTCCAGCGCTCACCCCAGGTCAAAGCGGATTTGAAAATTTAATCAAATTTGAGAAAGTTAAAATGAATGCAAGAATAGCAATTCCAATTACAGGTATTTTTTGGAATGGACAAAAGCTCATTTTGGGGCTAAAATGAGAATACGTATTCCTATTCCCTATTCCTATTCCACACACCAAACAAAGAATACAAATCATATTCTAATTTCCTATTCCTATTCCGGTTGTATTCCAGCAACCAAACGGGCCCTAATGCAAGGATCGTCACATATAGAATATAGTTTCCAATTCCTCTCAAAATTATTAATCTCCAAAATGAGAATTTACTCTGAAAGAGAAACACCACACATACACATCGCGATGAATACCAGTTGAAGAACCATGCATATACTACCTCCTGAATTTAATAGAAAGGATGAAATTCTGGCCCGCACAAGTCTTTGACAATGATGCCTGCATGCTAGCCGACTATGAAGAGAAGACGGAAGAGCTATTATATTCTTAGTATCGCTTCCAGAGTTGTTTAGATAATCAATTTACCTCTTTATGATGCTCAGTGGATGGTTATGAAGAATTAAATCATTCCATCACAAAGCCTTCGTTCATTTGAATCTTCATAGATAAGCTTGGCAAATGATCATTCACGACAGCTATTTTCTCACCAGATGCTTAATATTATTATTCGCCTCACACCCATATACGGCGATCCCACATATAACTTCAAAATATATAATATTTATTTGAAATACTATATGCAATGGTCGAATATTATTTTCAGTGGCATGATATATTTCACCAAATATTTTCTGCAACTATACAAATATATGCGTCCAACACCATAAAAATGAAATGGTAAATCAAATTAAATTATATAAATCCCAAAGCTATATCAAAGCTTTATAACCACAGATTGTATTCATTTGTATTCATGACAATGACAAATAAAATATTGTCCCTTTGCAACATTCACGATATTGCAAATAATAGTAATGCCCAGGCAAAATCGGTGCAGCAATATTTTAATCTTAGCGATCAATGTATAAAGTTGCCCATATCAAATGTTTGATTAAGTTCTCTTCAGAATATGAAATTCACGACAAACCCAGAACACTCATAGCCTTGGAATGGACTGCCAGAATAGAATATTGTTCAGAAATAATATAAATGGACACTGACTTTATTTCTCCAACAACTTCACGGCAACTCTAGGATTTATTCAAGCTGTTGAAGATTTATAATTTTTTTTATTTCTGCAATTTTCAATCCTCATCCTGGCTCTGATACCATGTTAAAATGCTCAACAGTATTGAAAAAATACTGACTATAAATCCACAGTTCTGAATCAGAACTAATGGTATTCGATCTTCAATAGGCAAAACATTTATTGATTTCGATGATCTCCTCTTTGTGATCTGTCAACATATATAGTGCCATCAAAAGACATAAGGAGGAATGGATGTGACTGTTCAGGCAAATGTCTCTTTGAAGAGACATGAAGGCAAATATTAATTAACAAATAAGCCCGATAAGTTGTGGGTTAACCGTTGTGCCTTTTGCAAATGCACCTGATGGTAATCATGCTAAACAATTCATTTATATCCTCCAGTCTATTTATGCAGAGGATCATTTTACACAATCCATCCTGATGCACATATGATCGATATAGATAAGGGATGGACAACCTGATCCAAGAGATAACAATATTCTGATTTTTTAGATTTTCATACTTAGGTTGATCAGTTAATGTAAGGATAATCCCAATGAATTTAAAGACAAGATAATTAAGTGTAAGTGTGTGTATGCATGTATATCAGTTCATATGATGAACTGGTATACATACATATGCACACACATATGCATACAGTTTGCTAGTTTATTCTTGAATTCTGACTGATGCTACCATGTTTAACACTTTCTTACTCAATTATTGGGACAGCAACTCTGCTACCTTGGTGGTTAGATGGTATAACTATAAAATTGCTAAGCAACCTAGTGCCATTAAGAGATGGGAAGCTATGATTGAAAGTTGGAAAAGATTATTCCAAACAATAGGGAAAAAGGAAGGGGTGAACTCTTGGAAAAATGAATGTATATTACACAACTCATTGGTGAAAGCTGAAAGGATCACGCAATCTGATTGTGCCAATGGAGAAATCTTGGAAACCCTGACCTCAACAAGAGATTCTTCGAGGAAACTTCAAAATAGTAGAATACAAGGAGCAAGAATCAGGGCTAGAATCAACTGTCTAGAACATGGGGATAAAGGATCCAAATATTTATTTCGATTGTTGAAGAGCAAAGAGGCCAGGGACACAATAGAAGTGATATGTGGAGAAGGAAGAGAATTGAATGATCATAAGGAAATTCTGAATGCATTTGCCAAATTTTATGCTAAATTATTCACCTTAGAAGATCAGGGCACAAGAGAGGAGGAAGAAAGAAATAAGATCAAAAGCCTCATTCCTGTGAATGTTTCAATGGAGGATAGAGTGAAACCGGATCAATCCATATCAAAGGAAGAAATAGTCAATGCGATTGCTCAAATGAACAATGACAAAGCCCTGGGTCCAGATGGTATCCTGGTAGAATTCTATAAAACACGAGTGGATTTGGCAAGACCTCATGGAGTTATATGAAGAAGCTATACAAACTGGTTCATTAGGCTCAGACATCAATGCAGGGCTAATAAAGCTAGTTCCTAAGGATGGAGACAAGTTGTCGATCAAAACTGGAGGCCTAGCGCACTCTTCAACGCTTCATATAAAATCTTGGCCAAAATATTAGCTCTCAGACTGAAGGATATTCTCCCTAAGGTGATCTATCATACACAGACTGGATTTGTAAAGGGGAGATACATTATGGAAAACCTTGTCGCCTGCTGAGAGGTTATGGAGTGGGCAAAATGCTCGAGGCAACACTCTGCTATGTTTTTAATTGATTATGAGAAGGCTTACGACAGGGTGGAATGGAATTTTATCAGTATGGATTGGGCAGTCCTGGATTTGCCAAGTTCTTTAACAAAATGGTACACTCTCGAATGGTAGATGCCATGGCCTTGGTAGAGATAAACAGTGCCAGATCCAAATCTTTCCTTCTATTAAGATCTATAAGGCAGGGTTGTCCTTTAGCACGAGCATTGTTTGTTATAGCCGCAGACTGCCTGCACTATATACTGAGAGATAATTCCCTATCCCCAAGAGTCAAGGGGATTGCCCTTCGAAACCTTGAGGAGATCTCCAATGTACAATTTGGAGATGATACCTCTCTACTAATTGAACTCACAATAACCTCATTGCCAAGCTAGATATGTTCTGTATAGCCTCGGGTAGCAAAATATCAATGTCTAAATCTATCATGTTGGGATGGGATGACACTCCCCAACTTAGTATAACAAGCTTGATGTCTCATGGGAAGGTCCTAATCATCTAGTTAAATATCTGGGCATCCCTTTTTTTGTTTCCCCCAATATATCATAATGTGGAGTTGGGTCAAAAGTAAGATTGAAAACAAATTACTGAAATGGAATACTAGATATCTCTCCCTGGTAGGAAGAATACAAGTATGCTAGAAAATTCTATCAGCTTATACCATTTATTACTCCTCTGCATCGCTATTTAACCAGTCCTAGATAAACTATGTCCAGAAAATCATCAGGAACTTCCTCTGGTTAGATGGAAAAGGCAACAAGAAAAGGCATGCTGTTAAATGGGAATGGTGTGTGTGAAGACAGGAAGTTGGTGGATTAGGGCTGAAAGATCTCAGATGGCAAGGTATTACCCTTGCAGTTAACTGGGTTGCCAAGGCTACCCAAGGAGATGAGTCATGGAAGATTATAATTCACAATAATATAGCTTGAGGTGTCCCACAAACTTGCAAGTCCTGGAAAGGCCTGTGTATTCATGATCTTCTCTCTGGGAAATGGAAAATCAAAGTGGAAGGATCTCCAATGTTTAAAGCAATCTGGAAAGGATGGAAACGAGTGAGGCATTGGGTATCAGGAGCAGTACTGACTGATAAGAACTTCAAACTATGTGGGGAAAAATCATCTTGGTGGAACTTTGAAAGGAATGAGAAGCCTTTGGCACTTCTACAGGGATGCTCTGCCAAACACTGTTCTAAACTAGGCATTACTAAATTTGGAGATCACTACTAATGAAAGATTGGTTGATTGGAATGAGCTATTTTGAAACTTGACTTGCCTACCTCTCATAAAAGAGCCTTCTCTGTGTTGAAAGAGGCCTGGGAGATCCAAAAGCTTCTTGTAGACCGTGGTGAGAGCATTGACAGACTTCCTCTGCTGTAATGGATGGATGACTCCCCCCTGAAACTCTATGAAAGACAAATATATATATATATATATATATATATATATATATATATATATATATAGCTTGTTATCTGATTCGGTGGTTATCAATGATCATGTTAACTCTAAATGGTCCACCAACCATGATTCCCAATTCTGGACTAAAAGCCTCGATTACCTATGGCATCACCTGGTTGAACCTAAAGTTCAATGTTTCTTATGGCATTCTCTTCTCCATAGACTACCCCTCTGTAAACCTGATGGTGACCCTTATCTCTGCTCTGTTTGCCAGCAACCCGATTCTATTCCTCATATCTTTTCAGATTGCATCTTTGCCAAGGGGGTGTGGAAGATCTTTGGCTTATTTTTGGATGAGGATATCTCGTTGTTTTATGCTATCTCTGGTTTCATCCCTGGTTTTCTTAAGCATCTCCATTATTTCTGGTCTATTTTCTCCTCTCATTTACTTTGGTACATTTGGATACCTATGAATGAGGATATTTTCAAAGGTAGGCACATGATTCTTTCTGAGTCTTTGCAGAGACTCATTCATTATCACATCTTTGTGCAGGTCTCACTGAGCTTACAGGTTAAAGAGCAGCAATTCCTCAAGATTGTCAGGAATTGTACTAATTTGTTCAAAAAGGAAAATGTCTCATTTGACATCAAGTCCAAAGACGTAAAGAAGTATAACGTTGATTGCTCACTGAAAGAAATCCTGGATCAAAGCATCAAGAAGAAGAAGACAGCAGAACTTAATGCTGCCTCTGGACCTGTCCATGCAGGAACAGCCAATACCAGTGCTCAACAGGCGATTGCAGGAGCAGCTAGTACAGTGCTCAACAAGTGAAATGCAGGACCAGTCAATACCAATGCACATAACCAGGCTATAAAGGAAGTCCTGGACAGAATTGTACCTAACAATGCCCTGACAAATGTATTGGTTGTCACAGAGAACCAAGTAGAGATTAGAGCAGCTAGACCTCGTGGATATTGATCAGCACTATTCCTCGTCCCCCTGCTCTTCTTTGTGAAACCTTCTTCAGCAATCTTTTCAATGAAATCAGAGAAAATGGCCTTAGATTCGGATGGGCAAATGGTCCTCTACCTTGGACAACATGCATTGCAGAAAACTAGATACAGTTTGATATAGAATTTTGAATTAATACGGCCTGATGTAATGGGTTGGTAGATTTGTTCGGGCCACAAATCATCTCTCTTTTTTGGGTTACCTTTCGGTAAACTTTAGTAGTTGTTGCTTGTTAAGATGAACTCTTAACCAATATGTATCATACTGCTTAATTTATAATTTATAGAAATATACAAAATTAAATCATTTGATAGTGTGATACTCCATTGATCAAGGTTAACATTAAATACCAAAGTTGCACGGGTATCACCCCCACACCCCCCCCTCCCCACGCCTCCGCACCCAAAAAAGTTGGAATTGGTTTGAAGTTCGGGTCCGGTTCGGACTTAGTTCACCTAGGGTGCTGTTTTGGCACTGTGGGTTCGATCGGGTTTGAACCCAGGTGAACAACTCTAAAATTTCGAACCCAGTTCGAACCTGCAGCAAACTGGGGCCCACGGACAGCTGGAAAAGTGTCTTTTGGGCAAAAATTATTTGTTTTTTGACATCCACAACCCTAGAAGTTGTTATGAATTGCTTCTTGTGGCCACTCATTGTCATTTTATGTTTCCAAACAGGTTATTTTGCCTTAAGGAAGAGCACATTTTCTTGCCTATGCCTTGACCCCCTAATACTATAGCTCACAATATTGTAGTCTACTAGGAAGGTTGCCACCATATAGAGATATGGAAGTGTCTGACGGGTACCAGGCAGCATTTAGAAGAATATTTCCTGATGATGATATGAGAGATGTAATCATGGATGAGTTCATAGAGTTTTTCAATGCTGGAGGTCTAAGTAATGATGCTCTTCATCATCGGTTCAAGAAGGATGCTCATGGTTGGTGGTACCTCCATGGCCAAAAATTCCAAGCATTGCAGCCCCTTGCAATCAAAGTTATGTCACAAGTAATTTTTGTTAAAAAAAAATTAGCTCACTTTATCTTCAAAAGAATAATGACTAGAAAGTGATTTTAGTTTTTTTATAAGATTGAATTAATTCCTTTTTAATTGCTTACCTTATGTTGTCTTCATAGGTTGCTAGTTCTTCTGCATCAGAAAGAAATTGGAGCACGGAGCACCTATTCTTTCATCCACTTGGTGAAGTGTAATAGGTTGCAATAAAAAAAATAGAGAACCTGGTATTTGTGCATAACAACTTGCGCCTTCTTTCACACAAGAGTCAAGAATACAAAGAAGGGGAGACAAAGAAGTGGGATGTAGGTGCAGAGATTGCGGACTTGGATGCTTCTACTGCTCAGCTTACAATTGTTGATTTTGATGAATATGATGTCAATACCGATGTTGCTTTTGCTGCTGATCCCATTGGCCTTAGCCCAAGTAATACCGGAGAAGAAGAAGATAAATATGAAGAAGATGAAGACTGAAGAACTTAGAACTAAGAATATTAATACATTTTCATTCCATTAGTTAAACAATGAACGTGAAACAATGATACTTGAACTTGATATTTAAATGTTTTGAATCTTTGATGTTGAAGTTGATTGAACTATGTTACTATGTGATGGTATGATCACTATGATTACAAGTTTAACTGTTTATGGTGTTTTAAAGTTTTTGTTGTTTAAATGTGTTTATGCTGCTATGCTACATTCTAATTTTAACTCATGCTTCATAAAAGTGTGTATATATATATTCATAATTTTTACATGTTTTTGTGCTAACGAACCCAAACCACTTTTCAAAATTTTGACAAACTTGCGAATTGGTTCTCGAACTTGGAACCGAACTTAAACCGGCAACTTAGTTAAATACCAATTGATAGCTCACAAATATTCAAATGGAAATAACTAATAAGCTATATCATATACATCTATGTTCTCAATTCCAATGCAAATTAGAAAATCATTACAATTACAAAATCAAAATTTAGTTAATGATTCAATGTTCATCAATCAAGATTCAAGATTCACTAATCAAAATCTTCAACTGTTTCAAGTTCAAGATCATTTGAACCCAAAGTGATTCCACTTGAACTAGATGTACCATGTGTCATGATGTTATCATCATCATCATCATTTATGATTGCAACATGTTTAGTAAGATCTTGAACCGTTGTGTCCAAGTTGGCATACTCAAGGGCTACATTCCAAAGCTTGGCTGTCCCTTCATTGTAGTGATCCTCGTTACGTGACAAAAGACACATTGGTATAAATGTAAACCAAGTCTTCAACTATTTTTGAGCCGAACCGGTTATGCTTCAATGAGTGGATAAAGGAGTATCTATTCCAATTCCGTTTAGCAACAGAAGAACTTGCAACTTGGACAGTGTTGAAAAAACTAAACATAAAATGAAAAGCAAATCAAAGAATGTGAACGACTAAATTGTAATATACCAGTGGTAAACAAAAACCAGAAAACTTTACTTGTGAGAGGACCTTGATTACGAAGGGTTGTAGATGCTTAAATGGTTGACCATAGTGGTACTACTATGTGATTGCTCCTATATCGTTTTGGTACCTTATTGCAATTGGTCTAAGTTCTACAGTTGAGGCAAATAAACAAAATCTTGTCCTAACGTTTTTGTGCATTTCTTCATCTTGGAAGAGTCTTTCAAAAGCATTGTATCACTGACTAGCAACTTCATCTGCATATGGCATTACTCCATTTGGCAAGCCAATATTTCCTTGTTATAGTACCTTAGAGATATGGCATATACAAGGAGGTGCATTTGGTGGTCATTTTTTTCCAAAGATGATAAATGGTTGTTTCCACTTTATTGCATAAGGCTTCACATTATGTGGGTTCATTCTCATATGTTTGTATGACAAGTTTTACCTTCTCTACTATTGTGATCATGCCATCATAGACATCCCCCAAACAAGGTTTATTTGTATTAACGAAGCAAAGTATAGTTATGATAGGCTAAGTGAAATGTAATATAAATTGCACACGAACCCATCATCATCCAAAACCAATGTTGTAACCTTTTGGGCCCTCTCTAAATGTGGAGCCTCGCATACACCCCATTGATCGGAAATAACCTTTTTGGCTCAATGCTCTTTGGACCTTGACAAGTCATCTCATAACAATAGTATGAGATGCAAATTGGGTCTTAGCAACCTAAGTTGTCTCAATGCCGCTTGCACTTTGATAAGTTGGAACACATCCATGGGGCATCCACAACCTTGGGATTTGGTTCTTAGGTGCCTCTAGGGAGCATCTGTCTCTGCCTTCAAATGCATTCACTTTCGCATCTGGGATGGGTGGAGAGAATTCGGTAACCTAGACTTTGAGTAGTCCTTTGAGATTTATATGACTATGATTATTAATCGTTGACACCAATGACAAGATATCCAATAGGAACATCATGGTCAAATGGTATTAAACTCCTCCACATAGCTACCTGATTATGGTAATAGTCATTATTGATACATTTGTGAGTTTTTTTGTATGGTGAGAAGATCTCGCAAAAACTCATAGACTTTAGTCGTTGAGTTTTTCCCACAAATCGTAGTGATTTTCCCATAAATTGTTGAGTTTTTAGCAAGAACTCGGCAATAGAAGAATTTATTGCACAGATGCAAAAAACTCTTTCTAATTTCATGTTAATTGATTTCTTTTGCTCCTCCTGTCGAAAATAACCCTCCCAACCACTGTTAAGGCCTTTTGAAGCAATTTTGCACCTAGATGTGAAGATTTGTATTTCATCTAGTTGTAAGCGCAATTGGAGCTTGCACGATGCCATCCACACAAAGAAGAGAGGAAAATTAGCTAAAATATGCCTTAAATGACCTTATCTTTGTGCAATAGATTCTTTAGTTGTGCACGAGGAAGGTAGGGGAAATATTACGTGCTCCGATTGATTTGTGGATGCTGCAGGTCCTTACTCTTTTTGGACAATGCAGGATTAGCCTTCATTGTTTACCGAGGATGTCATCTTTGTTTTGGAGAGGTAGGCTATGGAGGAGGAGGGGTGTGGATCTGGATTCACATTGGATTGCATGGAGAATGAGGAGGTTGAGGATGATGAGGAGTCATTATCAGTGCCAACAACATCTGCATCTAGGATGAAGGTTGAGCCACAACTTGTCATGCCGAGTGAGGAGTCACAGCCACAATGGACTCCTGGGACTCGACCCTCCAATTTGAAAATGTTTTGACATTGTATTTTCGTTTAGTTTTACAAAAACAATTTGCTATTTTAATTTTGCTAGTCTAGAAGGCTACCAAACATTAGCATTCCACATGAGGATGCTTTTTTTTTGGTTTTAAATCAATCAAATATGTCTGGATTCAGTTTGTTTCTTTAATGTACTTGTTTATTTACTCATTGGATGCATCTCCTTGTTGAATTTTGCTACAAAAAATGATTTTCTAGTTGAATTCAAACAATTTTTTAAGTTGCCATGTGTTTTGCTGATTTTTTTTTTGGGCCTTGGGGACTTTTTCAACTTTGGAAAAAGTAATGGAAGGGCACTCCATGTGCCCTATGTGATGTAGAGTGTCCTTAGAAACATAAAGACATATTAGCCCATACGCCATGCCAATGTGGCTTGACCATGTGTATTTCTGTTCAGGATCACTTGTCTTGGGAATGAGTCCACAAAGGTAAGGTAATATCCTGCTCTAGAAGATGGTTCATGATCCTTTATTTCTATAATGAATAGTTCTCTTGATCTTGTGTGACAAAAGAAGTGCAAGCAACTTCCGAAAAATAGGGGCATTTATAGAAGAAACAAATCCTTTCCATTGATTAGCCTGTAAAAATAATAGGCAGGGTCGATTTTTTTTGACCTGGATCAGAGACCAAAGGAGCAAGTTACAGCCCCTTGAAGTTGATATTCAAAAACAAGAATGCAAATGGGAGAGTGGGATCCCTCCCAAAGAGCATGCTGATGGTGCAGGCATGTACCGTGCCAGGATGACATGGCAGTACTAGGGAGGTCTACATTGTCTTATTTCTAGGGCCTTGTGTGGCACCATTTGTGGCAGGAGTTGTGTTGTAGGAGTACATCAGTGGTAGATAAGCTGGGCTCGTGAGGGTGGCACATGGTGTTATCTAAGAAGCAGAAAGTACTTGCATTGATCAGGTATATGTCCAAAAACTACTCTTCCTGCAAGAAGTATGATGTCTGCAGAGCAAAACCAAGATTATTCAGTCTCTCAATGCTAGATCTGGATGAAACAGAAGGCTAATTTGACTTTCTTGAGTCATTTAGGTGATGTAAAGAGATTCCCATTCATTGAAAATCAGCTTCACCCAAAATATCCTCTATGCCCAATGGTTTTAAAGATTGAAATATAGACAGTTTCTAGCACATGATGGCTCTGGTACCATGTTAGATTTTGTGTTGAACAAAGTAACACAGGGCCTTAAGTTTATGAACTAGTCACAATATCAGAAATAAGAATAATCCTTCTTAATTGAGCATAAATGCGTTGAGTGACAATCCAATGAGTTAATTTCAAATATACAGCCCTTTTGGATAAGTTAGTCAAGATGACATGTTGAAGAGGTCATGTGTTAACTCCCAGTTAGGAGATAACTTGATATGTTAACTTAGTTATCTGTTCAAGTTAAGAATTGATGGGCAGTGTTAGCACTTGATGGCTTCAGATAAAAAAGTGACACGTCTATATTAGCTACTTAGGTGAGGGAAAATAAATATTTCTATTATTGCAATTAAATTTAATAAAGAGGTGCAATGCTACAGTTAGGATACAGACAATCTTAGGTTAAGTATAATATTATACTAACAGTTTTTCTATTTACCTTATCTGTTGTTTGGTGTAGTGTTCAGCCCTAAATCTCTGTATTCAAATCTGTGCCTCCTATATGGGTTACTCACTATCTGGTCCTTCTGCTTGTACATGTTATCTAAGGGCTCACTGATTTCTGGGCAATATAGGGCTGGTCTGTGCTTGATGGCTTAAAGAGTGATGATATTCATGGGATTCCCATGCATATAATGCTTGTGCATATGTAATGTGATGAACAGACAGAGGGGTGTGGACAAATAAATGGGACTAATATGGAATTAGGAGTTGTCGTTTTGTTGATTCAAAAGTAAGCGTTGGTTTTGGTATGTCATCAAGCAGATCTTGTAGTTAATTAGTTTAAATTTAAAGTCTGTGAATCTATAACAATCTTATTCTAATTAATGTTTGCTAGTATATACAATACTGTGAATCCTTCTGGACATGTTAGATGACATTTATATTCACCATTGTAGCGTATGGTAGGATTTATATTTCAAGTCACGAATTTTTGATTTGTAAATGGTGATCAATAAACAGTTCTTGTTCAGTTGCATCATTATCTAATTTAGGTAATTTTTTTCTGTTTGATTTTAGATTTTTGAAGTAAGCAATGATGCAAAGATGAAACGTACAATGAGACGACCTTTACCTGGAGGAAGAATAAGTGTGCTTAATGCAATGACATGGGCTGTGACCATGGGTGCTACAGGCAGTGCTTTGTTATTATGCAAGGTGGATATTACATTGTTTCAAAGTGTAAAAATTTCGCAATAAAGTTTTTGCTGCATAAGTTTTGGTTCTATTCAGTTACTAATAGTCCTGAATTTTCTTCGACAAGGCTCTTGCAGGCTAATGCTCTTGCAGCAGGGCTTGCTATTTCAAATCTATTTTTATATGCACTTATTTATACTCCGTTGAAGCAAATTCATCCAATAAATACATGGGTTGGAGCAGTTGTGGGTGCAATTCCTCCGTTAATTGGGTACTAATCTTTTCTAATGTTTCTGACAATCTCTGAATATGATATTTGGTTGTACTTTTGAGGTAATTGCCACAAGTTCATTTTCAAAACATAAATGATATATGTGGAATAAATTGTGTTTCATTTTCTGTTCTTTCTCAGAGTGTAGTTGTTGTTGATATATGCTTAGTAAAATAGAGTATGATTACTGTTGGTTATGGCAGCTACATTGAATTTATTCATAGAAAAAAAATGTGAATTCATAATGTTGTTAAATGCTACCATTCAAGGATAGATTCTATTTAGCATATAGAATCTAGATCTAACATCAATGGTGATATAAAATTGGTTTGGTCTTGTGCAAGCTGTAAATTTTTAATTTTTTAGCTTCAATGAGATCATTTCTCTTAATTGTACACTAAAGACCCCAAGAAAATCTATGTGCAGAGATGGGAACTTAGGCCTTAATCTCAGTGGCAAGAACAATTGATATTGCAGTTGCCACTGGGGATGTGTCCCTGTGGCCCAGACACTTGTTTTGAACATCTCTCTGTATCCTTCTCCCCATTTCTGTTCCCCTTCTAAACAAAATTCGATACTCAAAAACAATTGGGATGTCCCCTTTTTTTGGTTAAAATTGGGATGCCTCTGCATCTCCCCAAGCCTGGACATTTAGACAGAAAACAGATATGGAAGGGTTGTAGTGAGCTTGTGACTTAGAGATCAAAGGCTACTCAGGCTGAGTATAGAGTTAACTGAGGAATCTGGGTAGCCTTACAGATTTAGTTGTAAATTTATAGCACTTACCTGATGTTGAAAATGTCATATGCAATTCATGCCCGTTTATACAGGAATTGGGAAGACTCATTCCTCAGACAAATTGCTGTTGAACCAAAATGCGTCCTCAGTTAGAAGTTTATTTATATGTCAGCTAAGAGATCCTTATTGTACATTTAAAGGAAATGTTCTAATTGTTTTTAATGCTTAAAAATGTAATTCATTTCTTTGTTTATTAATTTCTTCAATGTAACTATGAGAGTAGACAAGCTTACACTTCGCGAGTCATTTCTGACATCTTAGACTTTAATTGTTCAAGACACCTACTTTGTCACTCCCTTTGAAATGTATGTATACACTATAACTGTTTGATGTTTTAAAAATTCTCAGCCTTTTTTCACTTTGTTTAAGCTGTTTTCAATATGTTAAATTTTGAAAAACTAATGTTGATTTTGATTTATTATTTTATCATCTGCCCCCATGTCTCAAAAATTGACCAGAAACAATAGGCAAAAGTTTTTATTTATTCTTTATTGTCTGCCACCGTGGCTCAAACATATACCATAAACAATTAGGCAAGAATAAATTATTTTATCCCTGGCAGCCAATCTTGTAGCTTTTGTTAGCTGAGGCAGTGAGTCCATAACATCAAAGCAATAATATGTTGGAGCACAACTTGAATAATTGAGGTTCTAGAGCCCGAGTCATAATTAAATTTTCAAAACTTGTAGTTAAGTGAGAAACATGTATGATATATCTTGTAGTTCAGTGAGAAACATGTAAGATACATTGTTTTGAAATTGAATAAGTCCACTTTTGTGAGCAAATGCACATAAACTACCTTTTAAAAGCTATATTCAATTAATGAGAGTACATAGAATTGCTTTCATTGGAAGCAAAATAAATTCATTCTTGACAACCTCTAAACACTACAAAAGATGGCCTTAAATGTCAGCAGCAGTTGAGGTGAGATCCACATAATCTGGCAGAAGATTAGCTTTACTTATCATCATGAGATTAAATAGGTTCTTTTGCAGTGTTTGCTTTCATGTGGATGAATAATTACGCTGTAGGCATTCCCTATTTGAATGTGAGGAGCAAAAATTTGAATCCAATGATGGAAAATCATGTAGAGCGAATGATTGCCATTGAAGCAATGTTAACCGTTGATCGATTTTCACCTTTTCATCATAGCGCATGACGTACAAAACACTGTGGATTCAGCGTAAGGGCGATCTGCTGGCAAAGAGAGACTTTTACTACAAAAGCCTCATGGGCCAACTCATAGCTCACGACCAAGACAATCGGTTGACGCCCAAATCTGATTGTATTTTTTGGTTTTTTAAGACTTAAATGGCCAAACAGGTCATTTCTTATCCGGAGTGACCAAAGCAGATCGTGTATGGTAATGGTTTTATTTATTTATTGCAAAACTATTGTGGAATTTTCTTATCCATCTCAAAGGATCCTTTGATGGCAGATGAAATATGTCAATTAACAGAAGAAAAAGTTTGAGTTTACCTAAGCAATGAAAAACGCACTTCAATATCGCTAAAATGCCGCTATAGCAGGCAAACCGCGATCAATTTCACGGCAATTGATAGAAGCCGAACTACAAAGAATACCTAAATCGACAGAATAATGAAATTTCTGATGCCAAGCAAACGATTGATTTTGCTTCAATTAAACAAAATGACGAAAACCAAAAAC
Source organism: Cupressus sempervirens (assembly GCA_028749045.1). Lineage (NCBI taxonomy): Eukaryota > Viridiplantae > Streptophyta > Pinopsida > Cupressales > Cupressaceae > Cupressus > Cupressus sempervirens. The sequence goes on from CM053785.1 coordinate 723,797,999, forward strand.
ATCCTTGGAAAATTCTATTCAACAAGGTAAACAAAATCCTCCGATGGTCGACAGAACCACCAGATTCATCTCAATTAACAAGAAAGAAGATCAATGGTCCTGAAGGGCCTCTGGAGAACAACGATACTAACCTGAAAGAAGGCTCCTGGTTTGAACCTCGCTAACTTCAACAGAAAGCAATAAATCTCTTTGCCCTTGGAAAATTAATCAGCAGATAGAACAATCATATCTGAAACACCCAGAACGGAGAGAACCGATGTCAGCATAAATAAACGATGGGAACTAAAACGGAAAACACTAAATATAACTCATTTTGATTCGACACTCAGTCAATAATCTGTAAATCTTTAGCTTTTCACATCAGTAAGCGAATTCCCAAGCCTGCCAGCCTGTAAATTATCAATCTGTACACTTAAAAACCATCTACTATCCTCTTACAGTAATAAATGGATAGGCAGGCGTCAATGGCAAAGTACAACATCAATCAATATATTTGGTATAATAATCGACAGTTAAAGACTGCGCAATGGTCATCCACTGTCTCCCAGACTTTGGAAATATCTCTGTTTGTTTAAATTATGTGTTATTGAAGGAGGCTGTGGAGAAGTTAGTGTTTTGGATTGATCTTTGTTTGAGTTTTCTTCTACTGTAAGTTCTATGTAATTGTAAGATGTCTTGGAGAAGTTAGTGTACAATTGGTCAAACTAAATTAATGATTAATGATGAGCTGGGCATTCATCCTTCACAAGTATTCGATCATGAAGCTGTAAACAATGGTCGAGCATTAAAGACTGCTATAAGTTAATGGACCAAATAAAAGGGAAGTGTATAACAAAGACCCATGGGGAGGGCAAACAGATTGTGAAGTAAAGCGATTACATGGGGCACATCATTCTCTTCCATTTCTCTCCGTTCTGTAGTCTTATTTGCGCTATCAGAGTACACAAATCCAATGGCGCATCAGCACAATTTCCACTGTAGACAAACTTCAACATCAACACAACCTAAGATCGAGTCACCGCCTGTGTGGGACAGTGGGAGTAGTCTCTATGATTCCCACAAACTCTTCACTGTTACTCAACATCTCTCAACGGACAATTGCAGCAGAGGAATCATCACTTCTATTGCCTTCCATTTTGAAAGCTAGGTGTGCTCAGAGATTCCCAACTCATAGGTCTTAATGAAGTCGAGCCCATGGCAGATGTTGATTTCTCATATCACCCTAAAATTGAGCCGTTGCATCTGAAGATGCCGAGCGGAGTGAGAGTTCCCAAATTTGTTCATTTGTATGGTTAAGGCCTATACAATTGTGAGTGGTCTCTATATATTCTAGAGCCAACACCAACAATAGAGGAACTATTAATACTAGTAGACAGATTTATTCTACCATGAATAGGTAATATATAATTGAAGTTGATCTTAGGGATTGAATGGTTTTTCAATGTTATCTTATTTTTCATATTGTCAATAAACTATATTTTAAAATAAAATTGGTTAAAAGTTTTAGCTCAAAGATTAATTATTAAACAAGGATACAAGGATTAAAGTATTTAAGGAAGCATTTATATTTGAGAGAAATTGTTCTTTTAGCACTGGGTACTTATTCTATTAATAATATAGCTTTTTAAAAATAATTATATTTGTAAGAAAGTTAAAAAAAATTAAATTCATTATATTTTGTAAATATGTGTATGTTTGTGTGTGTGATTATATGATGTGTGTGTGTGAGAGAGAGAGAGAGACAGAGAGATCATATGTTGTGTTATAAGACATTTGAGTATCCCTTCCCTTTAAATCTCCTCTCTGTTCATCTCTTATGGAGTTGCTTACATTCAAGTCTCTCTGTGGTATCTTTAAAAGAGTGCACGGAAGAGACGGACAACCTTGCAGTTTTTGAAGCATTCGTTCTTCAACATAAGTTTAGATTTTTGGTAGCCTTGTAAATTTCACTAGATTCATATGCTAGAAGAATCAAAACATGGGACTACAATTTTTACTATTTGTTGTTTTGAGCACATCAGCGGTTGGAAGTTGAAGGTCGGTGATCGATTATTGAAGATTGTTCATCCATTGATTTTTTTTTTTTTTTTTAGCATATTACATTTGCAATGTGAATTTCGACGTCTCCATTATACCCCTACAGTTCTGCAAGAGAATCCAAATGCAGCAATGCACCATTAGTATCAAAGTATAAAAGAAACATTTTTATCATTCCTCATGAACTTTGAATAATTCTTAAGAATCCAAGGAACACTTTTTCTGCTCCTCTATCTTTCGAAGGAAATCGTGACAAACTGTAGCTCCCAGAGTCCTTGTTGCAAGGAGTTGGAGGTTGTGTTGCAGGCATGTTCTACTATCTAACAACTCCTAGGTCCAATAGATAACTTGATTGTTTTCCCTTGATTTAAATCATGAAAATTATTGTAGAGTTCATAACCATCCAATCCAAAAAACTGAGCAATAAATTTAAGGAAATGCAGTATTTAAAACGAATTTTCTAACAATCACATTCGTCACCTTATAACAATAGTCTCTACCAGGATGATTTGAAACTTCACAAAATATGGAGAAATTGTTGGCCACACCCTTCTCTAGCATGAGTACTGTGCAACTCACTACTTCAAATTGATTATGGTATAAAAGTATATTCGTAGTAATTTAACAAGTAGTAGAGATTGATAATGACATAAAAGTATGAAAATAATAATCTTCTTAATAATTATAGATTGAATATGATTTGGAAATATATTGATTAATGTATAAGAAAATTACAAATAAAATAAGATATTTAAATTCTAGATTTAATATTGATGTGATTTTCAAAATAGTATATGATGATGTATTCCTGTGTTTCAGTTATACAATCTTATTAGGCTATTTTTGTTAAATTAATAATATTTAGTTTATTGATAGAAACCATTAAATACATATGGCTCAATGAACTAATGAATTTAAAATTAATTTAAGACTACAAAATTAATTAACCTAGTGTTTAAGGAGGGCGAAGATGAGATCCAAAGAAATCTTGTTCCCAAAATAACCACAGATCTACAACAAATTTTTAAATTATACGTATTGAAAACCCACATTACACACTTCAATTATGTAGGCTCTTTTGTGATTTTCTTTAAATATGAATCAACTTACTACCCAAATCATAGAATAATATTCAGTAATTAAATCATTACATTCTAATAGAAATGACATATCGTCCTCTTTAGGATTCTTTTATTAGGGGTAGATAAATGCTCATGTTATTATTAATGTTGACTTCTTAGATATCATAGTTTTTATGTCAGTGTATTTTCATATCCTATTTTTAACAGCACATAAGAAAATAATAATCCTTTGTTTTTGTTAATAGTAGATTTAAAAAATATCGACTTATTCAATTTATAAGAAGAATATATAATTGAACTAGCTGAAAAGTATCACTAATTAAGTGCACATAATTTATGGATTTGTTTGTGTGTGATTTAAAAAAAAATCGGTAAGAGGCTCAAGCTAAGATTGTTTATTATTATGTGTTATGATTAATTATTATTATTTATTTAGCTTGAGTAGACTCGAGCCTAAGGCCTCCCACATAAGAGACTCATAAATTTATTGATGTGTTGTAGACTGTGTAATAGGTATGCCAAAGATATATTGAAGATCAATTACGAAAAAATATATGTGAAAAGGAGAGGGACAAATAATGAAAAATGACATTACACTTTGTGAGCAACTCGGTGTCTCTTTCTCCAATTCTTTCTATGACTCTATCTACCTGTTTATAATATTTACCTCTTTCGAGCTTTCTCGATTCCTCTAGCTCTAGCTACATCTATCCATCTTTGTCTATCTTTATTTCATTTATATATACATATCTTTCTCTACATCTATCTCCTTTTATTTATATAAACATGTGAAATAAAAAAAATACAAAATTATCCAGGTGGTGTATTATAACTAAAGTAAGAAAACGTAATATCTTTAATACTCCCACTCTAGTAATCAATTTAAGTAAAAATTATTTTGAAAACTACAAATTAACAAAACACATATTAGGAGATATTGTTGTACAAAAATTACTAGGATTGAAGAAAAACCCTACTAAATTCTAATCAAGAAAAAATGTGTTTCTAATTTAATTAACAAATTACATAAATATAATTATAACTTAATTTATATAATTTAAATTTTAGTAATTAAATATAATAATTATATAGATTTATAGGTTTAATGGTATTAGTTTTATTGTTTTACTTTTGTATTCCTTGGGTTGGGTAGTTATCTACTTTATTCTTAGTTTTTAAAATTTTATTTAAACTTTTTGTTTTCTCTTATTTCTTTTTTTGATAGAGTTTTTTGTATGTATTTTTTTGTTGTGGTTGTTCGTGTTTTTGTATTTATTTCATATATATATGAAAAAAATTTAAAACAATGAAATAGACTTCATTTTATGAATAATTTTATAACTTGTTTATCAACGCAATCATGTTGCATTTGGAAAATAGAAGAAGTGAGGTAGATATTTGTTGGTAAACAGATTTGTCACTAAAGAAATTGCCCAACGGAGTGTATGTGGCAAATTGTTTACAACAGTTGGATAGGCCCTTGATATTCGGCCTTCCTCTGCATTTAGAGGGGCAGCTGCCTCGTAAGATGAAATTTTAGATTTTTCAATAAAGATAAGAAGAACTTAGAAAATAGGAAGGAAAACCATTGATAGCGAATGCACCACACGCCTTCAACGTTTTCATAAAAATGACGTAAACTATTAATGAGAGCTATCAAGGACTACGTTTGAGAACTTTCACCAACACAATGCTAATTCAAACATCCACAAATACTCGCATCATACCATGAAAGTAATCATAGATGAATTAACACTTTAACAATCCAGATTCCTTGGAGAGAGAACGCTAAATGTACTTCCATTTATTTCTTGCACCAAGAAAGAAAGAAATAACTGATTACACAAAAATAACAATTGTACACACTTTCCAAAAATTGCTTTATGATCAGAGCATCAGTGTTCCCTGTATCCAAGTCCCAAAAAGTTCCATTATTACATTGACCTCCAGGAATTTATAGCCAATCTAGAATAACCAACTTCTCGGGTTCGTAACTACCCAAAAAGTTGGAGTTTGGGCTACTTGAAGATGATTCATAACCAACTCTAACCCTTGAAGCTTAACTATGGTTAGAAAAATGAAAACTAGAATTAATTCTAAAGTTGACCTTCTTACAAAATACATCAACAAAATTCTAAGACAACATTGGATAGAAATACTTCTAACTTTTAATTCTTTGAATTTACTCCTTGATCTGTAGGCGCTACTAACAACTGAGTCAAGTTTGCCTTGTATGCTCTGAATGATTTGATGACTTGAGCCAAAGTTTTGTTTTTAATGACGATTAAACTCTGCATCTTCAGCTTACACAGCTCATGTCTCTTTCTAATTTCATCCAATTCTGTAACACAACCTGACAAGTTTTGAGTACAGGAGTTCAATGCTACTGAGAGACTGCTCAATCTCATCATAACACTAGCATCTGAACTTTGTTTATTGCCAAGTTCGGTGCTGATTTTTGCCTCTATGCATTCCAAAATGGAAGATATGTCTGGATTTTGAGTGTGCTCACTAATAGGAATACCTTCTACGATCATCGGTATATCCCCCAAGGCTTTCTTTTTCAGTAACTTGCATGAGTTTAAGAATTGTTCTCCTTCACTCAATTGTTCATTCATACTATCATTCTTCCACCGGATATTTTCCAGCCATATATCAATTTGCTCTTCTTCTCCAGTGCTGATTAACTTTAGTGACTTGACTATATTGCTGTCCATGCCTTTAATTTCTACTAAATTGGCATCGATTTCTTTCCAGAATGTTCGTTGTTCCTTGAGAGTTGTCAGTTCTTTTTGAATGCTTTGTTGTATATGATCCGCTTTGGTAAATATACCTTGAACATCTCGAAATAAGCCTGATGCCTGTTCTTTCATGCTTTGTACCCATGCTTTCACCATCTTACCATAAGTTTGGCATTCTCCTATGTTTCGAATGGTTTCTTCATCAAACATCTTCTCCGGATCTTCTATAATTTCTATGGATGAACTAGGGCCTGGAAAGGAGTCACCAACCATTGATTTGATGCATGAAGAAAGAGCTTGGACTTGACACTTGAGTTGATTCTTAACTTGCTTATCTCTCCTTGATTGCTCTATTAGGACAGCAGTTGACACTTGAAAATTGTGTTCTTTCCCTTCACGGGTAGTCCGGCCTAGATCTACTTTAGTGATGCTAAAGTCAGATTCATTTGCCTCATTTATGTCCTTTTCTGTGACTGGTTGTGCAATTTCAACAGATAAATTACCTGTAGTGGGGCTCGCTGCTAGCCTGGAATCCATTTTAGTCTTCTTTATCTTTGTACTTCTGTGCATCAAGTCAGCTACACCATCTAGATTGGGCGCTTCCAATTGAATCATTCTTTTCTTCTTTCTCTCCAAACTCTGTTGTAACCAAGATGTTGAGATACTAGCAGATGGACCAATTACTGAAGGAAGCTGTAAGACTGTAGATGATAAGTTCAAGTTATGCACATTTTCTACAACTGGCTCCTCTTGGATTGCTTCTGTGCTTTCGGGAGACAATGAACGTGTAGGAGATGCTATGGATTGAATCATCTCATCTACAAATGATGGTAAAGTATTCATCTCAGGAGCTTCATCAATCATTTGTTGAATTGGCTTTAAGGTCTTCTCCTTGGGTTTTGATCTCTTCTTCCTGGTAACCATGTTGAGTTCACATGCTGATGCTAGATCAACTCGTTTATCTGGATCTTCACCATCATCTCCCCATTGTGTGCTATGCAAAGAGCCTGAGGATGTAGGAATAGAAGACGGAATGGTTGAAACTGATGTTCCTTCTTGAGAGGTATTATTATTATTTACACTACTTCTTCCTGTTGACTTAGTAGTATTGGCTTCTTGGACTTTATTCTTTAACCAAGTCTCAGTTCGTTGAATCACAAAGAAAGTCCTTTCCTTGAGGTCTTTTAGTTCTGGCAACGACCAATTGATATATGGCAATTCTAGTAATTGTATCCGCTCAAAGAAGTAAGGATCAATCAAGTCTGACCCGTCTTCTGTTACGCCTGTCACATCCCATCCCATTTTGTAATCAATGATTTGTTCTATTGTAAATCTCATCCAGTCCCTTTTTCTAACTTCTAAATCATTCTCACAATTAGCCCAATAATCTTCCAATGTGGGGAAATGAAGATAGCCAGGTCCAAGTGCCAAGTTATTTTTAACATACTCGCTACAATCAAATGGAAAGCAACTGTAGAAAGAGTGTAGAGTTATGTTCACCATGGATCTCTCAATATTTTGAGCATCCGAAGAAGACGAACAACTGTAATGTCCAATGCCAATTGGGAAAGGGATTGATCTTTTGTTCCTGCACTTTTTGTTTACTTGACCAATTTGCCTGCAGACTTCTGAAAGTACCAACTTATCATCTACGAAGCGAGGCAACATGAGAGGACAATCTCGGAAACCTCCAATGCGGATGTAAGTGAATCGAGGATATTGTATGAAGAAGCTACCATAAATACTAATGAGACTGGCTGCTTCAGGAGAAATTCGAAGCCCTATGTCTCCTTGTAGTTCCCTGGCAGTGAGCATAGAAAAAGCATCATTCACCCTGCGAAAGTGTGCATTGCTTTGTTTTAATTGCAACTGGGGGTAATAGTTATAGATTTGAGTGGTTAAGCTATATTCCCCATAAGGATTTAGACCGGGCCATGGCTTCATACTTGCAATTGCGTACATTAGATATGAGGACATGTAAAATCCTTGATTTGCATTGAATCCTGTCAACTGGTAATGGAGGGCATCGCTGATTATTTCTCCCCAATCTATAAACTGTTTCCCAGTGGTGATGGTATTAATATACAAAAACATCCAATCTTGAAAATCTTCAGCTGTCTGATTTCCCACCACTCTATTGAGAAGAACTATCATATCAGAAATGTCTTCATTAAAGATATTCCTGCGTAACATTCTTGGCAACTGCGATTGTCCTCGTCTGGTTGATCGAGCCAACTTTTAGCAATAACATTGAGACATGTTTTCTTATTCTGATGAAAATAAGCCTGGGCACCTTCTTTAGAAATTTCTGTAAACTCCTCTCTTACTGGCAATCTGAAAGTGATGGATATAGATATGGGGTCCAACCTTGCTACGACATTACCTCCTGCAGTCTTGATGTCCCTCGAATTCTGATCATATGCCTTGATACATTCTAAAACCAATTCCACACATTGAACTGCGAGCGGATGTCCTGCATGGGCCAGACCACTTTCCAGCGTTCGACGTGCCAGGGGTGATTTATCTTCTTTGCTCATCATCTTCCAGAAGTCTGCAATTTCTAAATGCCCCAAGATATTTCGGGGAGCGTGCTTTTCAGTATTACAGGAGGTTCCTTACCCTGAAAATTATACCTCATATTATCACCTGTCAAGGCTGTTTTGGTAATAATGCGAAGTCAATGGTCACGTGCTTTGTATTAAACTTGGTGTTGTATCTTCAAATAATGATAAGAATTCATGAAAATCTTTACTTCACTTTGAAGAATCCAGCTCTCATGTGCGACAGAAGCATTTCATTGAACAAGTCACCTCTTTGAGAGCTTGCTTTGTGACTGTTTTATGCATTCTTGTGCGGTAGTTTAGAAGTGCTTTATTGGCATTCGAGGTTGCTCATTTTGTCAAATGGATAGTAGGCACGTTTAAAAATATGTGCTTCTTCTTGATGGCGGGGTTGCCTGCTTTTCCTCGGTCTTCAAATTTCCTTCAAATATCAATGGTCACGTGCTTGTCTATGTCCATGCACCTCTGCCCTTATGCCTTTTCATACACTGCGCTTATTCTAACCAATTGATGATATTTCAGTCGAACCACATAAGCACACTGGCTTTGAATGTATTCGCTCCATTGCTTTGCCAACTGTTCGAACTAATTAGTGACATGAAGTTCTTCTTATGGATATCGTGGGTGAGAAAAGTCGAGGGTTACCCGAGTGTTGGAGATGAAGAATTATGTCAAACGTTTCAGTTACACTCTAAAGCGCATTCCATCAAATAAGTCGCACCCACTGCCTTGTGTTCCCATACGTGATTCTAGACTCAGTATTCAAATGCATTGTTAGTCTTTCAACTCCAAATGCGGCTTAGGAGTATAATAATACCATTGCTATGCCGTGACAGGTCCGGAATACCATTGTTTTGACAGTATCGGGTGCCTTGGAGTGTCTTGCTGCGATTTTTTTTTAACAATGCTCATGCTTTGTTGGGGGTGGCTTATTTTTGATTTGCACATTCATTTTCGTGCATAATCTTCCCATGCTTAATGCTGCTCACGGCACCACAACTTGGAGACAACGCATTTTGTCAAACAAGTCGCCCCCACTGCCTTGGCACTTATCGCATCTTGCAGCAAGCACGTTTCATGCAAAAAGCATATTAAATATGGTGGGGCGCACAAAATCTTCCCCAGTCCCCATGCACAGCTTTCCTGAGCCAAGCACTTTTGGGCGCTGTCCACATTTGACTCAATGAAGAGTCTGTCTCACGCAGACCGAAAATACCATACACCATGCAGTGGAAAACAAGCCGTACTCACCATGCAATTGTCCTTTATTCATTCTGCTCATTATATGGTATCATTTTCAGCGTTTTGCATGCTGGTCTTTGCTTGTAAGGCCGTAGGTCTGTGTTGATGAAGCCGCAGGCCATGCAGGGTTAAACAATTCCATATTTAATCGAACTTGAGAGAATGAAATTGCTAATTGCATATATCATTTTTAACATTATCTTTTGTGCAGGATTTTCTTTCAGAGTAATCTTGAGATTCGTGGTCAGTTGTGAGTTACATTGCCATTTCGTCTCCAGATTTTTCTTTTGAAATGCTCTTGGGCATTGATAGAAATGAGCAGTAGATTCATTTGGCCCGACTTTTCATGACAGAACAGGCTTCCTTCTTCTCTATGTTGTGTATTCTAAAGTTCCAGAGCAGAAATGATAGAGGATATTCATAAACTCATAGTTGGGAACAGACCTGAAAGGATTTGGATTGTGTGAAATGATTTATGGAGATTTGGATAAACCGTTTCTACATCTTTGCACACCCTGCCACCATTGTGTTTTAACCTCATAAACTACCCTCGTTTATGCAAAGACGCTCTCATGTTTGCCTGAATGTACACACTTTGGTTCTTGTTTATATTTTGGTACAGGTTAAGATTAGGGCAAAAAGTTAGAGTACGGGGAGAGAGAAAAATTGGAGGAGAGGGAGTGAAAACTCTAACTCAAACCCCGTACTTCTCTCTAAAAGGTTCTAGTACGTGGAGAGAGAAAAGTACGTGGAGAGAGAAAAAGTGAAACTCAAACCCAAAACCTTAACCCGTACTTCTCTCTAAAAATTTTAGTACATGGAGAGAGAGAAGTACAGGGAGAGAGAAAATTTGATTTTTCAATAAGACTAATCTCTCTCTCTTATTGAATAATTAATATAATTAAACTCTCTGTAAAATATTTGGGTAACAATATTGAAGGCGTAAGCGTGAGAGAGAGAGGTAAGAAACTAACAATAAAGATGAAGACATAGATAGATATAGAGATGGGTATGGAGGAGAGGGTTATGTATAGAAGGAAGAGATACATAAATTGGGAAGATAAAAGGATAAACAAATAAGGCAGACATAAATATATATGGAGACATAAGGAAAGAATGAGAGTGAGAGAAAAAAAAACTGAAGACAAAGAGAGGGTGAGTTGTGTGTTTGTGTTTGTGTGTGTGTGTGTGAGAGAGAGAGAGAGAGAGGTGTGCAGATAGAGATTGAGTGTGAGATGGGGGAATAAATATATATATGTAGAGATTTAAAGGTATAGGAAGAGTGTAATGAGGAGAGATGGATGTATAGAGAGATACAGATGGATTCAGAGGTAAAGATAGAAAGATATCTATGAGGATTGGAAGGATGCATAGAGAGGGATATATAAATGGGATGAGATATAAAGTGATATAGATGGTGAGTTAGATTCATCAAAAGATAACAAGGATAAATGTAAGGACATTATAAAATGGAGCAGCAGGGAGGGAGAGAGAGATAAATGGACAAATACTTATTGAACTTACATAACTTACGGCGTACCTATTGCACACTAAGGTGAAATTGCTAGTTATTCTACTTTTTAGTTTTTAATGAACCACATAATTATTCTTAATTTGTGATGTGCCCTTTATTAATAGGATTTAATAAAAATGAAAATAAAAAAATAAAAATCAATGAATACATTACAAGCAACCAGATTGTAAAAAGTATTTAAAAAATAAAATAACATATAAATTAGAATGCAAATAAATTAAATTAAATTATAATTGAAATGTAAAAGAATTTAATTTAAAATTTAATTAAATATAAAAGAATCATAAAGAGAATCTAAGTAAAATATAAAAGAAATAAAACTAAACTATAAATAAGTTTAATGAGTGGTCAAAAGGCATGAAATAAAAAGATGCGACTCCTTCAACCATGAGATATAAAATGAATAATAAAATTTCATTTGAAGTTGGGGAGAGAAGAAAAGCACATACATTAAGATAGAGTGACATATAAATAAAGATTATATATTTGAATTATATACAGGGAGTATAATTGAAACATTTATTACATCTAGCATATGAGAATTATTGTATATGTAAATATATGATTATAATAGATCTCTATATTCACAAGGAATAAATGGATAAAATAAAAAACAAAGAATAAGAATATGTTTTAGATTCTTAGGTTATTGATTATATGGATCTATCTCTTATCTATTATTAAGGTATCGTAGGGTAGGGAGCTTGCAGAAGGGAGAGATGAAGTAATCTCAGACACATTGAGGCTTGTCTCAACACTGAGGTTAAGCCTTGAGGGGCCCCACTTGTAGTCTGTTTCACGCACCCTTGTTATGGTAAGGCTTCCACCTTATGATGGCATTAGTAAAGAAAAGGGAAGGAATGCTTGTGATCTATATGAAGAAATCCTTAGATGTTAATCTAGATTATGTTCATTAGTTGATCACTTGATGGTTTGCTTTTTTCTAATATTTATGACTAGTGATGGTTAATATGGAATAATATTCTAACATATTTGGTTAGTAAGAATGATTCCCGAATTCAAGTGGTAGGGAGGGGGGGTCATTACATAATTCCTGTTTCAATTTTCGTAAATTAATTTTAATTTGGTGCAAAACATATTTGTTTATTTTTAATTTAAAAAAATATACCAACAGTTTTAAGAAACCCAAAATCATTATACTAGAAGGTTTGAACACAAACCAAGGGTATAATATCAGTCTTTTAGTCAATGGCTACTGTGCTTCAATCCAGATGGCATTCCTTTTCTCATATTCTTCGAAAAGGAACTACATACTAGTTATTCGTTGTTTGTCTATATATGCAACCAAATTGCCATTGTTCCCACCATTATTGCTATAAAGGCAGACATTTAAAATCCTTCTCCATAGAGGACGCAATTTTGCTGCTCAGGTTTGTTTAGGTTTTCAATCTAAGGCCTATGATATCTATAGTAGTCAGAGGATTTGGTTTCAATAGTTGGAATCAGTTCATAGCAATATATTTGATTAGGCACATTTATCTTCTGAATTTTTTTTGGGCCTTGGTAAATCAATGAAATGTTAGATATCCTAGTCTATTTTTATCTGTATAGATTTTGATGCTTGTATTGTGGCATACTTAAGGTGGGTGGCAGCCTCAGGACAAATTACATTGGCAGGGCTGGTCCTTCCAGCAGCTCTTTATTTTTGGCAAATTCCACACTTCATGGCCCTTGCATATCTGTGCCGGAATGACTATGTTACCGGAGGGTATGTTCTTAATTTAATACTTTCTATTTCAAAGAGCTGAATGTAGCTTTCTTTGTTGTTTATGGAGTTGTCTTTAAGTGTTTTGAGATCTGCACTTTGGCTGGCTGATTTCAAGTCATTCTTGTTTGCAATCTGTACAGTTTCAAAATGCTCTCCCTTTTGGATGTCAGTGGGGCTAGAACATCACTTGTGGCTCTTCGAAATTGTATTTACCTCCTTCCTGTGGGGTATCTGGCGTACGACTGTAAGTTCAATTTTCGTAAATTGGGTGTATTAAGATAATAATCTATATCTATTTTTTGTTTCATTGATCTTCAAGATTTCTTTAATCATTTCTACTGATTTAGTATCATATTGCTTTCGCTTCTTTCTTACTACTCTCATTTCTGAACTGTCATTCTAGACCATTTTACTATTTATTGCTGCATGTAGGATTTTATTGGTAGATTTGCATTATAGTTATGTTTTTACAATTTTGCTATTGCTTTTTAATTATTGAGCCAAGGCATGGGAAGTAAACTTTTTATATGGTATATACCATAATCTAGAGGCCTGATAATTGTCAACAAGATGCTATTTCTGCTTGCTAACTGATTTTGATCTCAACTTCAGGGGGCATCACATCTGCATGGTTTGGGTTAGAGACTGCACTGCTAACTTCTGGAATGGTTGTCACAGCAATGCTGTTTTACTTCAATCGAAATTCAAAAAATGCTCGGAAACTCTTCCATGCTAGTCTTCTGTATCTTCCAATATTTATGGCAGCAATGCTTTTTCATCGTTTGCCCAATTCACAGTTTGACAGGTCTACAAGCGATCTACCTGAAAGAGAAAGGATCAACACAGCCTTTGGAAGTGTTGAATTGGTTGACAATGAAGAAAGCAAAGACAGGTATAAGTTGAGAAAACAACGTATTAGTAATCAATCACGACCTCCTGTTGCTTATGCTTCTGTGGCACCATTTCCTTTCCTACCTGTGCCAACATTTGTTTCAGATGACTGATCTATTACTTCCATATATGAAATCCATGAGAAAAGATTGTAATTCTGTTATGACTTCACTAAGAAAAACATGCCATTTGTATGGGAAATCCAAGACCTTTCTCATAAAATAGTTTTATTGGATTTTTATATTGTTTCCAAATACAAGTTATAGTTTGTAAGGCCAAAGACGCAGCATAAAAATATTTTCTCGATTTCTATTTACCTTTTAATCCCTCAAAGGCACTGGTAGATGGGCATTTAATTTACTTGGAAAAGTTTAGTGTTAAAAAACAATTTTCCATCTAGTTTCTCCAGAATACTTGCAGAAGATTACCTTTATATCAGGTATGTGGTAGACCTACAAGTAAATGGTCCCTTGTTTTCTAGTTGTTTTATTGTTATATTTTTGTTTTTAAAGAGCTTGATACAGACCTTCTTTCATCTCTGCTTATGTCGGTATTTTCTTTGTTCATCGGCATGGCACTAGCTTTGTTTCACATCAAAAATTTCTGCCAAATTTTGCCCACGATTTTCTATGAAACCAGCCATTATTTTTTGGGGATTTTTCTGCATATTTTCCTATGTTTCACAGATTTTCCTGTATGAGGACATTTTAAGGGCCAGGGATATGTTTCCGGTATGGGTAAAACTAAAGCCAAAATTTAGGGGAAGGTATGGCTATTAAAAAAGTGCTAGAATTTTTATTCTATTAGAATAGTTTAAACAGCTAGTACATATATCAAGTAGCATCATCAAAATGAAGGTCCTTCAATCAGGAGAAGAGAAGTAAGGCTATATCAGTTTCACCCCCCTCATATATACAATTACAAAATGGGGGCGAAGACACTGTTCTGAACTACATCAAAGGCATATACATATTAGATGTCTTTATAGAAGTAATCTATCATCAGATTGTTCACAATATATTGGACCAAAACAGCAAAAACGGAGAGCAGAGGGGATCAACTACACCAACCATCATTGGAGCTGTAAACCTTTTCAATAGTATCACAAGTGTCATTAGGACATATCAGATTGTCCCATCTAGCTACCCCATCGTCCTCTGTAAGTCCAGTAGGCTCTTCAAACATTACCTAAATTAGGTTAATTGCTAGCATTGGATCTTCCTTGATTATCATTGATGCTGAATTCATTCATAATCTGATTAAGATTATCGAACTCAACTGGATCAACATGGATTTGTATTGGATCAAGTACTGAATAGCTTTAACACCATTTTAAAAGTAGGCACAGATCTTTCTTGGACAAGCATTATAAATTGACTCTTAGAGATCTCCAAGGTTAGAGAAATCTGAGACAACAGAAAAATGTGAGAGCTTATACTGAGTTTTCTGGTCTTCGTTTTAAAAACCTCTGCATTTCTTTCCTGCCACAGAAGCCAATGAATTTCACAAGAAAGTACAGACGAAAATCTATTGAGTTTCAAATCAAAGTGTTCAACATAACCAGCGAGGATTTCACTCCAAGAAATACCAGGACTACTGTTCGAAATGATAGTAGAACCCAAGAAGATGGACCAAATTTCCAAAGCAAATTCACAATAAAAAAACAAATGCTCAAAAGTTTCATCAACAGAACAAAAGCCACACTTGAGTCATGACCCAAAGACTTGAGCACAAGTTCAACAACCATTTTTTAAAGCAACAATAACCATCTAAAACATAATTTTAACAACCCCTTTTCTCGGGCCTTAGCTAACAACCTTAGCTAACAATTTACATATCATTGAGACATTTTCATTTCATATACATGAGCAAGGGAAGGCAGTTAGAACAATTATTTTACATGTTCATGTGAAAGAGATTAATGGTCGGAACCAGTTTAACTGAAATATCTTAACCATTGAAGGGAAAATCAAATAAAACTAAAATGAGGATTTTAAGTCTGCAATACCCTAAATTCCAAATCAGAAATCTGCCTAGGGCAACAACTACAAAACTTGGGTTAGTCCACACATATTGCTTAGGGCACAAAAAGTTGTACCATTGTATTGTAATAACCAAGACCATTTAGGACAACAAAGTCATTGTAACATCTTCTTTTTCTCATCGCTAATTATGATAATCAGTAAATAAAAGTTATGTATATATTCAGATTCACATGAATGAATGATAGTTATAACAACCATTGAGTAAGCTTATTTTTTACATCCAGTCACATTTCATGTTTAATTGGAAAATCAATTGATTTCACTGATTGCCTAATACATTTAAAAAGGAAATTGATTTCTAAGCACTAAAGGAAATTAATTGATATTAACCATCTAATATTTCTTAAACTTGAGATTGCAAATATCATAAAAGTAAAATCCTTGTCACTAAAAAATATTTGATTTTAGATCATATCTCTGTCTTGTGCAAGCCTTGACATCTGGTGGAGGGGAGAAGCATTGTCAGGGGCTTAACCACCCAACCGTAGATCCTTAAATATCCCTACACAATCTCAACCGAGAAAGACCCTCCCTACTTGGAAATAGAGATGTGACACACTGTTCAACCACTGAGCATCTTGGCACTGGAGTATCAACCCACCACTCGAGTAGAAAACAAGATCTAAACATTGGACTAACATGAGCTGACTCAGTTACTTAATGTTGTTATATTTATAAATACATCATTGATTTCATCTTGTTTTTGCCATTGTAGGGATGTTCTCTCCTCCCACCTTTTATCTTGATCATTCTAGTCCTTATGGGTGCTTCCTAGGAGATCCCTTGAGTAGAATTCAGTTCTAATATTAATTTGCATTTCTAAATCCATGTCATTGCACAAAGATTTTGTCATGGCTTCTAAGTAGTGAACTTATCATAGAGGCATATTGCCAACACCTCTGTATAAGTCAATGCATTTTATCAATATGCATAGTAAGTATTTTGGTGCTTTGGAACAACATTTCATACACAAAATTTTGTAAGTAGCATGTGCATAGCGTATTTTCTTGCAATAAAACATTGGCAACATACGAAGATCACATCTATAATATCATAACTCGATCCTTTTGCTATAACATAAATGAAGGAATAATACAATGCTTAACATGGTAATGATTACTGCCTCCTGTATGTGCAATCGTGTTCCATACACTTGTAGATTTTGAACTCCCAACGTTGGAGACTTAGGTTACTTGCAGACAATAAATACACTTGTATAAACAGAGTTTCTTGCTCAATGTAATTATGGAATAGGGTTGTGATTGATGCAAATCACAAAGCCATTGTGGTCAAAAAATGGATGCAAGAATAGAGCTATCATGATTGTAAAATGAATGCAATAACAAAGTTATCGTGATTGTAAAACAAATGCAATAACATAGCTATCTAGATTGGGAAAGCTGGCAAACTTGGAGCTTCAATGCTTGGTAATTATCGTGGTATTGGGGGGTGCCTAGTAATGGAATCACTGTATATAAATTGCTTCTTCCGCATGCTCGGTTACAAGCCAGAACAAGAAAATGGTGGCGGTGTGAGTTTCAACAGAAAACAAGGAGCATTAGCTATTACTTTTAAACTTTCTATAAAGGAAAAAAAGGTCATTGTAGACTATAAGGCTCGATGGAGAATAAGAAAACAATATGGCCACTCAAAAAATAATATTAATTCATAGCCAAGGTGGAAAATAATAATAATGTCAATATATTTAACATCATTGTATTTAGAAACACCTATATATGTATGTACACATATACATGTACATGTGTAAACCTCAATCTTATATTTCTTATGTATACGTCAAATATCAAGTGTGTGTGTGTGTGTGTGTGTGTGTACATGTTCTTATGTATTTTAACTGGTTTACACATATACATATATGTTCATGTACATGTATTCAGGTATCATGGTTTCGATATGTCAGGACATGCTTTATCTACTAGGAGGCTGCAACCAAATAAGACAATTAAAAAGGTACCGACTTGTTCTTAGTTCGATTTATGATTAGTGATTTCTTTTATTATTAAGTGATATATATAATTTGTCTAGTTAGCTCAAGGTTGTCCAACACACACTATTGCTTGTCTAGCCATTTTCCTTTAGCCATAGTGGTTCACGACTCATACCTATTTGGCCAGTGATGATGGTGCCCTTGTGCCCAAAGTTTTTGGCCAATGTTTCCCCCTTTTGACGTGCTCCTTTTAAGGAAAGGAATTTCTCCCTGATTATATCATATTCCTCAATATAATCACAATTGCCATAACGAGTTATTTTTCATAAACCATCATAACAGCTAACCACCATTTCACTTCAAATGATGAATAAGCAACTTTTCAAGATCTCGAGACAACAATATAATAACATCATAATGATTAATTGATGTCATCTTCATATGAAATTATAATGATCAACCATCTTACCATTTCACATGATCATAGCTAATTTTACATGTCAATTGGCTTCACATGAAACCTCAACGACTATATGAACATTTTTAAAAATTGAACTAAAAATTGGGATGTAACAATAATTTTTTAGGCATAGAGTGGCATTGCCAGAAACAATAAAAGGAAAATGCCAATTAGAAAAGGAACATTTGAAACCCTAGCCATGGTTCACCGATGAAAGATAAGAGGAATCAACCATAAGTATATTATACAACTATTCAGTGGAAATCTTTAAAAGCTTTGAACCCTCCAACCATTTAATTTGCTTAATAAAGGAACCAAAATCATATATTTTACTCAAAAGAATTGCCAATAGCCTAATTAACAAATCTTCTTTTGAGAACTAGGAATCCCAAACTCAACAATGATCTCCTTGCAACGCTCTGCTAGGGAACCCAAAATAAATTAACCTAAAAAGTCACTAATTTTGCCAAACAATTTTTTATAAAAAAAGATTAAATAAAACAACAAGGGATAATATAGTGGAAGCAATAACTCAGATACATACAAACAATACATAAACAAATTACATCTCTTAAGGGTTCCATGACATTGAATCGCATACACAAGTTTTATCAAGACTAAATTTGATAACAAAATTCACATATAGAATAACCATAAGTACGAATCAAATGAAATAATATACAATTACATAAGATGTCACATGGCATAGCCCAAATGCATAATCATCCTTTGTACAAGTCATAGGGCATGGAAAGCTAAAATAATATACATCTTGAATAAAAACACCATCTCATAAGATCTCCAATAATCAAGTATAATACATCAGAATATGCCGCCGAACAAAAACATAAGATCATAGTGAAAGGAACAACTACACAAGTACATCCAGCAATGACATCCAACGACTAGATATTAATGGTATACAAAACACAACCACCAGACCTTGTGGAACCTAAATGACCCACTCCTACCATGCTGAGGAGATAATCTCAAGTTCCATACAAATATCAATCCCAAAAGTCATAACCATCATCTACGTCAAGGAAATCCTGATAGCAATCTATCTCAAAGGTACCAAGACACAAGTAACATCTAATCCTAGAGGCAACAAAGATACATAGGAAATCTACTATGTAAGTGGGCAAGTGTCATCACCTGAGCCAACTTTAAGGTTACCCTGACAACCTCTTTGGACTTCGCCCCCCTAGTGACTTTATGCGGCATCAATATCCTTTCTTACAGGCAAGGCATACTAATGAGGCAAAGTCACAACCAAGCATCTTCTCTACTCCAATCCTAGCCTGTACTAGTACTCGAGGCATGGGCGAGGTAATTCATTGATTTTTGTTAATTCATTTTATACCCATTTAATGAAATATTATCACTTATTAATACAACCTACAATGGGTTACCTAGACAACCTCTTTAGGGCTCTGACCTCCATTGCAAGTCACTTCCCAACATGCATAAAAATAACCTACCCTAAGCTCATAGCACAAAATCTCATAATGTCACAATGAAGACATCAATCCTGTACAAGCAACTAGAAATCACAAAATATATACTGATCAAAACGTCAAAGATCAAATCACATAACCACAACATCACATACAACATCACAAAACAATAACTCCTAGGCCTCTGGTAAAAATCCAAACTGGTCAATGTAATAAGTTAAAACCCAACCCCAACACAAAGTAAACCATACATCACATCAAGTTTTTAACAAGAGTAGTTTCATAGTTCATTTGGTTTGAAATCATAAAACTTTGATATACTAATGGGTTCAAGTTTTCGTTTTTAGTGTCATATTTGATAAAGTTTTCAAGTTCACAAGTTTAATAAAATTCCTTAGTATAAAAACCATTTCATATAAAATGAGCCATTTAAACAAAATCTGAGTTTTATTAAAAACAATCAATTCCCCCATTTATAAATTGAGTTACAATTTCTAAATTAATTTTTTTTTCTCTAGTTAATAAATTTCAAAACAAATTTTTAATTAAAAATTATTAAAATATAATAATAACTATTAAATTAATAATAATTATGAAATTATCAATAAATAATATTTATTAATTTAATAATAATAATTACTAATTTTCATAATTAATAATAAGTAATAATAAATTTTAATTTATTAAAAAAACATTTAATAGATTTTATATATAATAATTAAAAATTAATTAAAAAAATATGTGAATTTATATTATCATAACCCCAAACTATTGGGTAGCTGCTTAGCAGCCTGGTTGCTTTGGCAGTCATTGCCTTGGTAGTGTTCGCTGCTATTGTAGCCGGGGGGAGGTCCAGACCCCTCCCCCAATTTATTTATAATTTATTATTATTATTTTTATATAAAACAATAAAAATGCCCCCATATATAATTAAAAATTGATTTTTCTTTATAATTTTTTTGTTAAATTAAATAATTTAATATTATCTTTATTTGATTTAATTATAATTAAAATCACAACAGACCCACAAACCTAAATAATAAAACCCATTTTAAAGATGGTACTAAATCAAGCTCAAGGGTCAAAATCCCGAATTCATGTCTCTTGATGAATTTAGAAGGGTAAATAGTTCATATACTTGTCCTATTTTCTAGGACAATTGGCTTAGGGTTAGGATTTGGACTTGAGAACTATCTCCCTTCTTTACCATTGAGATACTATGATAGGGCACGCTCATCTTGGCAATTCAGAGTAGTTGATGCTCGACACCAACAATCTTCATAAAAGCCGAACATGTACATATACATATAAATCTAAACTAAACAAGCAATGGCGGGGAGCAGTGCATCGTGTAGATCCCAACTAGCAGGTGACTACAACTCCCTCCCGCAACCACATCGAAAATGCTAAACATAAAGTAAAACATACATGTACACCATACACATGCAAGTATGGGGTAAGTAACCATATAAAACCGTATATAAATCATCTATCTAACTATCATCATGAAACAACTAAAATCAATACATGAACATACGAAGCATCATCATCGAAAGAATAAACATGAACACATGAAATAACCGAGTATCAAGTAGCCCATCAAATATATAAACTGAGTATGAAATAACATCCAATCAAATCAAGTAACCGAGTAGCACTAAATCATAAAACATAACCATAAAGCTGGCCTAAAAGAATTCAACAATATAACATGAAAAGTAAACTAGGGGTAGACACTACACTCCTCCCAACACTTCAGGTAGTTATCCACAAACTAGTCCCTGATAAGAGCAATGCATTTGTTATTTCAAATTTTAGCAGAGCAACTATGTGTCAGTGCTAAAGGTCTATTATTCAAACATAACCCCTCCATATAGATCTATCAGCCACTGCATGAGAGGGAAAAAATTCAAATATGCATATTATAACATTGATAAACCATTCACCATAGACATTTTAGAAGTTCAATACATAGCAAATTAATATTTTAATTGTAAAAAATGGCATGTGTATAAAAAAAACCCAAAGATTCCAAGTTTCATGCATGAAATGACATAAAATATTGAAATGTAAACAATGAGCATTCTATTATAACTAAAATACTAAATAGTAAACTAACTAGGTCTTATCCAAATTGTGGGCACTGATTTGTTTTTAAAAAAATCTTTGGGCAACATATCCTAAATTCAATTTTGGGTTTTAAACCTTTAAACCCGTTTAGAGTTTCAGTAAATTTCCCCAAATAAAGTGTTTTTTTGATTTTTTTGATTTTTTTTCAGGTTTATTATTATTATTTTTTCTTCAACTTTTCCAGTGTGTTCACTCTTTTAAATTGTGTTAATTCATTGCCAATGCCTACCTCGACTTTAGTGTCTTCATAGGTTTGATCAACAACCTTCAACTTTGTGATGGTGTCTTCAACCAACAATACGTTGGAGGGAAATCAATATGCTTTAATGGTCACAATTACAATATGTGGAAGCAACACATGACTATTCAAATCCTGGTGTCTTGATAAAATTGATATGGTTAAAGAAACACATCCTACTCAAATTGAGCCAGATTAGGATGAATTTGATGAGTGTATATGGAAAGTTGTTATGCTGATAGAACTTTTAGTTACAAAAGATCAACTTCTTCAAGTGCCTTTGGGAAAAACAACTAAAGAGATTTTGGAACTCTTGAAGAATCTTCATTTGACAAGAGTCAAACTTTCTTTTTGAAAAGCATATTGTTTCCTATCATTATGGTTGAGCAGATTTCTCTCTAGGCACATTTTACAAAGATCAAGGACATCAATGACTAGCTTAAGGCTATTGGCTACAAGGTTGAGGAAGGAAATATGAAAGTGATCACGCTAAAAAGTGTGCCTCAATCCTACAAGCATTTCATTTAGATACTCAATATCACTTCTGCTAGTGTTGATTTGAAGTTTCTTGATCTCTGAAATAAATATTAACAACAGGATAGATAAAAATAATAGTTTGGAAGCAAAGCTTGTTTGTCCTCTTTTGAATAGGCAACCTTTACAATCAAAGCCTTGGATAAGAACAAATGTAAACCTTGATCCTCCCAACAATAAGCCCCAAGTAAACCTCAAGTGTCTTCAAAGAAGAGTGTTCAATGAATTTATTCTCACAAGTTTGGTTACATGAAGAAAAATGTAAGAAACATATGACAAGCATACAATCTTTGCAGGGTCTTAACAAAAGGTCCAACCAAATACACATTTTGATTAGAAGGAATTCATCTCTTATGCATTTATGGCCACATGCCTATCAAATCATGAGACATCAACTACTTGGAACGTTGACTCTAGTGCCCCTTGATATTTCACTCATTGTTGAGATTGGTTCATAGAGTTCATGCCTTAATTTGATTCAATAGTTTTTGGAGGGGATGAGGAGTATGTAGTTGTTGCAATGGAAAAGTTAGGATTTCACTTTGTGGGAGGGATTTGATCTTTCTCAATGTATAATTTTCCCCAAGTACGAAGCTCAATCTATTGTTAGTCAATCAAATTATGCTTCAATTTGCACAAGTGCAACATTGTTGATAGGGAGTCTCACATAATAATTGTAGTTGGTCTTGAGTATTATTGTCTATATATACTCATTGATATAGGTGATTCTCCAACATAGACCATGGCTGCGAGAAGTAATTCTATGAATAATCTTTGGCATCAATGGTATGGGTATCTGAATCAACTATCTCTCTTAGTTGTCTCTAGATAGTCATCTTGTTTGATTACATAAGATTTAGGCCTAGAATCATGATGTTTGTAGAGCACGTCAAGTAGGGAAGCAAAATAGGACATGGTTTTTAGCTGGTGATACTTGGAGGGTGTGTAAGGTCTTGTTAGTTGGTTAATGTAGACATTTGAAGACCCATGACCACTACATGAATTTCAAAATGCATGTATTTTGTCCTATTTATTGATGATTTTAGCAGGAAAGTGTGGCTGTATTTTCTTCAACATATATTTAAGCTATTTGACATGTTGTGAAATTTCAAGGTCTTAATGGAAAAAAAGTTAGGTTGTCAGATTGTCACTCTTCAGTCCAACAATGGTGGAAAGTTTTGTTCATATGATTTCTTCAACTTTATGCATCACATTGGATTAAGCATCGACTTACCGCACTTTACACCCCATAATGAAAGGATCTTGTTGATTGCAAAAAATCTACAATCGCTTAGATGGCCCGATTGATGTTAGTGCATAGAAATGATACAAATAAGTTTTGGGCTGAAACAATCTTTACAACAGTTTTATCTTTTGAATCAACCTCTCACATAGCCCATCAAGAAGATGATGCAAAGGAAGCTTGGTCTTGGCAGAAGCCCAAAATTAGTCATCTAAACGTTATCGGCTCTATAACTTATGTTTGGATTCCATATGCCAAGTGCACCAAACTAGATTCCAAGACTCAAATTGATGTTCATAGGGGATAATGATACACAAGGCTTTTTGACTTATTGATGTTGATTTCGATTGTCTTGTATCCAATCAATATGTGGTGTTTGATGTCTTCTCTTGTTTTAGTCTTAAGGTTCAACCTCCATAGGTTGGAGATTTGGATGTTAATCTTCCATTTGGCTTGCTTGATGGGAGGGATTGTGATGTCATTGTGCCACCAAGCCCTCTACATGACATTAAGGCTCCACATCTAACAGATCTAGGTGATGATGTTTCTCTTGTAGTGGATGTTACTTCTTCTACTAGCTAGACTAAATGGTGGGCCAAGACCATTAGTGATATTCATAATGATGAGTTTGTTACTGATAGATTTGCAAGGAATAAGAGAAAGCAACACTCTACAGTTAATTTCATTCTTTGGCCAATATTTATAGTATTTTTGAGCTGCATAGATATTTAAAGGTTAAAAGACATACTAGAGTGGGAACAAGTTTTGGAAAATAAACATTAGTATCATGAAAAACAACTTTTGGGTGTTGTTAGATTTCCCACCAAGGAAGAAGCCTATTTGCAAATGGATAAGCTAAAGTATAAGGCTGACGATACCCTCGATAAATACAAGGCATGATTAGTAGGTAAATGGTTTTTTAGGAGGGCATTGACAATGAGGAAACATTTGCTCCCATAACCAAAATGAGTACCATTAGTCTCGTCTTTTCCATCAAATGGATGTCAAGAGTGATTTTCTCAATGTTGATTTGCAAGAAGAGGTCTACATGACTTAGCTTCCAGGTTTTTAGGTTGCATGTAAAAAACATAGGTTTGCAAATTGGTAAAAGCTATCAATGGTCTCAATCATGTTGTCCCCATTCACAGTACATTAAGGTTGATAATATTTGATTTACCAAAAATTTTACTGTAGTCCTCTTGATTATTTAATATGTATGTCAAGCATGCTAGTGGTGAGATTCTTATTTAATTTAGTTATGTTTATTATTTGATCATTATTGGTAGTGCTCATATTTGGTTAATTATGTCAATTATAATTTGTGCTAGACATTTGACATGAGAAATATGAGACTTCTCCATTATGTCTTGGTGTAGAGGTTTTGCAGAGAGATATCTCCATCTTCATTTCTCATTCAATGTATGCCAAAAGTTTGTTGGATAAATTTTGGATACATTATTGCAAACTAATGTCTACACCTACGGAGAAAGGATTGAATCTTATAGCTAAATCAGATTCACCAATGATGGATTAGTTAACATTCATGCAACTAGTGGGTATGCCTCATTCATCTCGTTGCCAGTAGACTTGACATCAATTATGTTGTAAGCTACATTTCTTGCTTTATGAAAACCTCTGAAGATGAACATTAGATTGCATGAAATTGTGTGTTGAGATATGTGAAGGACACTTCTAATTTTGACATTCTCTACAACGGAAACATAAATCCATGACTTGTTGGTTTTATAGACTAAGATGGGTGGGTCTTGTCGATGACAAAAAAGTTTGCTTCTTGGTTTGTTTCACTTTGGGCATAGGTGTAGTCACATGGGCCAATAAGAAGTAGGAGATGTTATCACTCTCCTCTATGACAACTAAATATTTGGGTACTATTAAGGCAACTTGTGAGACAGTTTGGCTTGGATGTTGGTAGACACACATGTATCAAGCATGAATTACTCCCTTATTCTATAATAATCAGGGAATTTTGAAGTAGTAAAAACTCTAGTCTTTCATAAATGGACAAAGCATGTTGAACTTGATTGTCCCTACATCCGTTGACTTGTCGAAGACAAATCCACAATGTTGCAGTTTGTGACTCCTAAGGACCAGTCAAGAGAAGTTTGTCAAGTTTCTTGGGTAACTTGGTGTAGTTGATAGAACACCCATTAAGAGAGGATATTATATTATTTTTAGTATCTTAGTTTCTTGCTATTTTTAGCTTGTCATTTAGAATCTTAGTTAATGGTCATGTAGGTTCTATTTTTGAGTTGTCTTAACTTATTTATTTATACTCATAGATGACTTTACTTCTTTGTGAAAATATTTTGTAAACTCTATATTTGTGTATTTGGTTAATGTAGATATTCAATTTTGTATAGTTTCATTTACAGGTGCTTTGATTTCAGTTTAGATGCTTCTTTAGATGTATTATTTATTGGAAAAATAGAACAACAGTAAAAAAGAAGAGAAGAAAGAGCTTTCATCTTGTTTTATTGAACAATAGATGCAAATATATACAATGACTTGACCCAACAACATTCTTAAATGACTGCTAATTTAAATGACAACAAACTACTTCATGATTGACAACACACACATAAACTTGACCGCTAACTGAAACTTATGGACACCTAACTCAACACATCTACAATAAGAACTTAATTCAAACTAAAACTCTTTGACTCAAAACATAAACTAAACTTGTGTTGTCAGCAATTCAATTCAACAAGGTTTCCCACATATGCAACAATTATTTATTGACTAACTGGAACATTAACTCTAACATTATTAACTTTAAACACAAGGTATGCACCTTGCGAGGAGCTGATAAATTTTGAAAGTGTGCAAACCTGGTAGTTACTGCCACCAAATCAATATAAATGTTGCATTGGCAAATACAAAAAGACATAATGAAATGTACTTAGGTACCATTTAATTACCAAGATTGTGGAGAAGTTATATATGTTGGTTGTTTCTTTTTTGGTAACCAGAGGAATTCGTTGCCTACATTCTGGCATAACTCAGAAGGTGATGAGGGTGGGTTTGAGCCTCTCTAATCTTTTGGCAACATGAAAATGCTCTATTCCATGTGTTGTGGGGATACGTTGGCTGTGAATTATAGGTAAAAAGTGTACAAACTTTTTAGCGAAAAAATTTCAGATATGTTTTTCTAATTATGCCGTAGGCATTATTCTCTGAAAAATACAAGTTAACTTTCCAGATCAATCGTCCATATTTATGCAGACAAATGCAAGACGATTGAATTGTTTGAGAAAGTTGGATGAAATATTGTTCTCCATGTTGGAATTGCTGGCAACATGGATTCAACTTTCATTGCTCTTGAATTTTCTTGAGAGACATTCTCATTGTTGGCCGAGTTATCCGTATTTCTCTTCACTTACTTTTTACTGTCTGCGATTGTAATGACAATGTAAAATAATGGTTCCCTAGATGATCCCTGCCTGGAGTTTAACACCAACATTGAAGAAGACATACATGTCAGCCTCTTTTGAATTGAGCACTCTACTGGAGATCCCCATTATTCAATTTAATTCAGTTTGAATATGCTTAAACAACTGCAAAATTGTATGAAAAAAATACAAATGTTGTCTTCCCAAATGAGCTACTTAAGATGAGGGTAACAAAGTATTCATCTTGATTTTTTTTTTGATTTTGGCATAGCTTTCAGAATTTAATCCCATATCCACCTAGATATATCCAATCGACGTGCACTATAAATTCTTTCTATTCACTTGCTCTGATTCAGTATTTTTAACTTTCTGGGTTTCCTCGTTCTCCTTTTTGGGTTCCCTTATTTCATCTACAGGAACACACAAAAACATGGAAGAAGACAAAGACTTATTTTCAAACCAATGATGGGTAAGTTACAAATTTATTGCCAACTTATCCAAGGGACATTAAATAAAAGAAATCAATATCCAAAATTGAAAATAAATGAGATAGGGTGTTGTTGGATCTTGATTCTCTGTCATTGTCATGACATCAACCACAACTAGAGTACAATAATCTGCCATTAGTTGCAAAAATATAAAAAATAGCAACACATTTATATGAAGACAAAGAACTATGAAATGAGACGAATGCCATGGAAAAAATCTGCTATACTTTACAATGTTCTTGGTTTGATGGTATTTTTGCATTTCCTTTAGTGTTGTGTATTTAAATTCTCATAAGAAGAAAATGGTGGCAAGCTAATCAATCAGATTGGTTATTGAATTCAAAATCTAGATTGATTTTATACGTAAGGCGAGCTAGTTGAAGGAATGAAATTTCATATGAAATTTCACGCATTCATTCAATGTACTCATTAAATTATGTCCAATCCACAAACTTTTCTAAATGGGTGATATTGTCTTGTAGAAATATACTAGCGCTTGCATCAAAAGGAGGTGCAATGGTTATGGCAATAGTCAATATATGTAATATGTAACATAATTGAACATTTGATTATTTTGATTGCTAGACCAAAAATGGGTGATTATATTTTTTCCCTCTTTAAGTCATTGTGTGAGCAGTACATTTGAGTCAAATAATATGTTGAAGTCAAACAAATGCTTTGAAGCCATTGAGTGTTCTTAAAAGATTGACTTTAAACTCGATTGAATGAAGAGAAATGATATTTGTTTGAGATATTAACTCTGAACTTTATCAAATGAAGGCTAATAAGCTTAATAGGAATTAATTTTGGACTTTGATTGAACAAAACTAAACAAAATTTGATACGAAACTGATTTTGAACTTGATTTTGAACATTAGTTAGTTTGAGAGGTCTGGTTCCAAACTTGATCGAATGAAACTCAGTAAGATAGGAAACTCCATCCGAACTTGAACAACAAAAAAACAATAATACCAAATTTGAACTTGATTGAACTAGAATCGATGAAGAAGATCATGAATGCACACTTTGATGTCAACTGATGAAACTGAACATTATGACTAATTTTTATTGATTAGAGAGTATCAAATTGATGTGGTGCAATGAGAATTGATATGCCCATTATTCAATTAAGCATTTGCCTTGAGTAATTTGATGTGAAATGATGAAATCACTTGTCAAAAAGATCAAGGAATCTCAACTTGGTGTGAAACAATGAAGTTGATATGCCCCTAGTAATGGAACCTTGATTGATTTGCATCTAGGATATTCCTACCCCGTTAGGATCGAAATAGAAATGAATTCAAGGAGATGCATAAATGAGATGGATTTGATCAAATTAAGATTAGATAGGGTCCTAAATGATTGAGAATCAATCACTACAACATTTTGGGTCAAATTGCAACGACAATTTGCAATGGTGGTGTAATTTGTGGTGATTTTCATATTTTTTTTACAACTGTCCCTGACGCCATTGCAATACCGACATTTGCATCATAATTGTGACGCTCGCATGAGTATAAACAAACCAAAAAAATACAACATAAATCATTCCCCATTTGTTTTTATTGTCATGGAGAGCTGCGTGTGAAAGAGGGTGGAGAGTTTCAAACGAGGGTGGAGAGCTTTGAACATTGTCGTTCCTTTGTCATTGGTGCATTTTATTGATGTGATCTCTGCATTTCATTGCCTTACCCTTGCTCTGTGATTTTGTTGCTGTGCCCTTGCTCTATGATTTGGTTGCTATGTCCTTGTGATCTCTGCATTTGGTTATTGTGTCCTTGCTCTGCGATTTCATTGCCATGCCCTTGCTCTACAATTTCGTTGCCATGACGTGCCCTTGTGATCTCTGTGCCCTTGATTTGCGATTTCGTTGCCATGTCATGCCCTTGCTCTATGATTTTGTTGCCATGCCGTAGCTCTGCAATTTTCTTCAAGGGAGCTATGTAAATGTTGGTTTCTTTTACTTTTAAATAGGTATCTTTTTGTATTTCCTTCTAAACATGTATATTTAGAGATCTTTTTAAAGGTGCTTATTACATCTTAGCACAATAAAAAAATTCATCTAGCTGCATACATATTCCAGAATCCAAATAATAACACAATAAAACTCACTCAACCCGTGCTAAGTGAATTACCTCAAGATCCTCCACAAAAATAATGCAGACCAAGAAAAATGAGCAGAGTTTGCAAGAAATTTTACAAAAACATACCATAGCAGAAATTTTTAGAAAAAAACTAGCCGTAACCCAGTTAAATGGGTCTAGTTGCTGATTAGGTGGGTTGATTACAAATTCATGTAGAATTGTCATCAAATTACGTCAACACCCTCACTTGCAGACCTCTCATGTCAAGCACTTTCTGTACTATATCAACACCATGTTCTTACTTCTGAGCTAGCAGTTCTTTAAGTGCATTTTCTTGTAAAACATTTTTTTTTGAACAATTGTAAACTCTTAGAAAGTGCATTGTTTTTTTCATGTATGTATGTATATATACTAATGAATAATAATAATATTTTCATGTATGTCAAAATAATGACTAACATTACCATTGGATCATATAGTAATGAAGTAATCAACCTAGCTAATCAACAACTAGACCAATTTAACTGGTGTTTCCAATGTCATAGTACCTACTGCAACACTTTTATAGATTCTATCCAGTGGCTCTCATAATATTCTCTATGTTGTCTAGCTATTATTTCTGCCATGCAGTCTCTTTCTAAAGCCCCTCCTCCTTCGTTCTCTTGCCTTAAATTTTGATTATCGAACTTTTGAATATTTGCCTCTACCTTATCTAAAATCAACTTCTCAGTGTCTTGTAACTCTGGCATAGGTGTTTGATCATCGATAGCTTTCATTTCAACATTCAAGTTTTCAAGATTGGTCAACACCCTCACTTGTTGACCTCTCATGTCAAGCACCTTCTGTATTGTTTCAACACCATGTTCTTGCTTTTAAGCTAACATTTCTTTAGGTGTATTATCTTGTAAAACATTAATTTTTTAAAACAATTGTAAACTCTTAGAAAGTGCATTGTTGTTTTCATGTATGCATATATATATATATATATATATATATATATATATATATATATAGAGAGAGAGAGAGAGAGAGAGAGAGAGAGAGAGAGAGAGAGAGAGATCTTGTGGATTGTGGATTATTGATTATAAACAAACACTAAAAGAAAACATGACATTCATCATTCCCCATTTGTTTTGATTGATTGTGGAGTTGTGTGTGAAAGAGGGTGGAGAGCTCTAAATGAGGGTGTAGATTAGTGGAGATGTAGGATTTTGTTGCCATTCCCTTATGATCGCTGCATTTCATTGCTGTGTTGTGCCCTTGTGATCTCCATACCCTAGGTACCTATGTAAATGTTCTTTCCCCCCTTCTAAATATGTATCTCTTGTTCATATATAATAGGTTTGGTCAGATTCAAGGATACTGATTATGATGTTTGTATGCATATGTGCATGTACATGTATGTACATTAGTTCATTATGTGAACTACTTTACATGCATACATACACACTTGCATAGTACTTGTGCTACATTAAATTAATCATTCATGTCTTGAATTCACACAAGCAATTATCCTTGCATTCAATCAAAATTATTCATACCAAACTAAGTATGTAGAAATCTATATTTACAGATTATATTATCTCTTGGTGATTGAGTAAAGATCTCATGCATAATATAATCCAGGTAATCATTAGATGCATCTCATGCATAATATAATCCAGGTAATCATTAGATGCATTCACATTAAGTCATAATAGGATCAAGCATATGATCCATTTATGTTACTTCATACTTGTTTTATTGAACATATTGTTTAAGATAATCAGTAATACTAGAATTATACAACTACAACTTGTACTCTTGTTTTTAAAAAAAAATCATATATATATTAAGACTATTATTTTTTCTTAAAATTAGAATGTATATTTGTTATTACTAAAACACAAGTATAGCTCTCTCATAGTTATCTTTTTTAATTTCAAGATCTTCATATTTAACATGAAGAGTTTCCACTACTGGACAGTGGAATAGCCACAATGTGGAGCCACATAGCTCATGGATTTTTCCACCAACTTATATTTTTATTATATTTTTGTCCTTCAAAAATATTATAGGTGAATGTTCTTTTGATTTTTCATACATTTAATAATTTGTCTTTTGTCGTTTGAGGTAATTTTCTATTTTGAGATAGAGACATCTATCATAAGGATAAACATGCCAATTTTGATCATCCTGCTTTCAAAGTTGATTCCCTTATCAGATTGATGAAACTACTTGCAACTAACACCCTAATTTTCTGTAACTTTCCATATCAGCCATTCACACAACCATCTTCCTCCTACCCCACCATAGCACACAACCCTTGTTTGAGGTTTATATGTTAGCCTCTCTTGGGTTTTGAACCTCATTGAACCTATTTCAAAATGGTTCCATTGGTTCAAGGAGGTTCATATGTTCGATAAGTTCAGTGTCCTAGGCAGTTTAGTTGTTTCAATGTTTAGAAAGCTCTTGGCTTGGATCAAAGTACTGAGATTCAAAGACTCTGTAATTTAGATTGAATGGTTCATATTAGTTTGTGTAGATGCTTTCAGATGTCTCCAAGAACATTTAGGTGTATTTTGGTTCATAATAGTCCATGGACCAAAAATGAAAATCAAAGTTCACATTTCAAATGCCAAAGGTTCTGAACATGAAATTAGTTATTCAAAGTGTCAGTTCATCAATCTTGTAAGAATTTGCCTAAGTAAAAATTCACCTAGGAACTAAGAACTCAAACACAAGCACACCTGTAGACCAAAAATGGATATGATCAATTAATCAAAGTATGTCCAAATACATTGCTCTATTCAGAATGTGATGTTCAACACACTAGGAGTGCCTATATATAAAGGCCTCTGAGATACATCTAGAATGCCTCGTAATTAACATCATGATATGTCATACAACCAAACACATGTCCACCAGATATGGGTTATCCTCCATTAAGCACGGAAGTAAGTGCGATGATGAGAGGATAAGCCTACAAGGGTGTGACACGCAAAATAGTGTTGTAGACACCATGTGCTAAAATAGAGTTGCATACTCTTGTGTTGTCTACATGACAACTCAAAAGGTGTGCAAACTCCTAAGTGTCTCATAAATAAAATAATGCAAAATAATTAAATAATGCATTAACCTAAGTAAACTTAAGTAAGTGTAATAAGTAAATACTTATTTGCACCAACACCCCCCCTTAAGTGCAACTTAGGGGAATGCCCTTAAGCTTACGAAACTAGGATGCAATGCATAATGGGTCTCGACTACTAGGCCATGTTAGGTACCCATGTACATAATGAAAATGCAATCTCTCATAAAGCGGGGAAAGAGGGAAAACCTCATGGGAAAAACCCTCCCCCAAAAAGAGAGATAAATATGGATGCATGGATGGATGGAGTAATCAAGACCCCCCATTATGAAATACATCCATGTATATACAAGAAAGAATGGAGGACAAAACTTCCTATGAGGAAAAAGTCCCCCCCCCCAAAAAAAAAAGAGAAGAAGGAGACGAGGTAGTCCGCCCCCCCCCCCTCTTAAAAGTAGTGTGTCAATCAGTGAAGAATGCTCCTATGTAGAAGTTGATCCATGACCTTTGTATGATGTTCCTCCCCTTTGGAAGAAACAAAGGTAAGGGTACCTGTGAGATGCATCCCTTGGATGGAGAAGGAATCTCTATGATGACTGGTATCTCTAAAACCTATTCAAAAGTCCTTGTGTCGATACTGATGATGGCTTCCTCCAAAACTGCTAAAGAGAAGAGTAGGTTAAACAAGGAAGGAGGTAGAACCTATCTTAGGAAACCAACAGTCTTCTCAACTGATGAAGAGACCTCCTACAGATGCTGTAAAGAAGAATCCATAATCACGCCAATCTGGAAGGATTGATCATGCAGAGCATGGAGTTGAGGGTCAGAGTGGGCTCTTGCAACAACTATAGAAGACTCCTCAGAAAAGAGAAGCGAGAAATCATCATAAAAGTCTCCCATATCTACTGTGTGTGACTCCAAGAACATAACTGAAATGTTTGGCAAGAAATCATCACCTGGAAGACCATGAGTACCTTGCAGTGCTAAAGTACATGAATCTATCACTGCGGCAAAGGATGAAGTATCCACCTCAAAAAAAAGATGAATTGCATCAAGAATATCTCCCACATCTTCAATGTGAGACTCCAAAAACAACTGTGCAATGTCTGAGAGGAAGTCTTCAAATGAAGGTAGAGTAGGAAGACATAAAGTATCCAGCTGCACTGATTCCGAAGAATCTATGGCTGAAATAGGATTAGTAGGAGCAATAGGAGCTGGAGGTGTGATCTCATTTGAAGAGGAGTCAGCTGCAACTGGAGGAAGAAGATCTTTTGGGAATGGAGGAATAGCTAGATCTCCATAATGCTCCTAAAGATACATCCAAAAAACATATGGATCAGATGAATTAATTTTGATAAGCTTTTTCAAAACTTTATATTCCATATGTAAATAGAGAGTACACCAAATGATGTCACATTGATCAAAAGTAAACTCAAGATCTGGTGCATTGGGCAGTAAATTATGCTGACGAAGATATCTGATAGCAAGTTGACTCCATTCATGATAGTTGTATGAGGTCAATTCAATCAAATGTTCCTCTTCCATGATGGACTAATCAAAGAAACCTCCAAAAAAAATAAATCAAAGAACCCCCCTGAAAAAGATGCTGTTGGCACTTGAAAGCCACTTGCCAATTTAGGGCCAATTTCTGAAAGTAGTATTTCTATCTACAAAACCTATAATGTGATTGCAGATCTGGAAAGTAGACAAAAAAATATGCACTTTCAAAAAAAATGGAACCTGATTTAGAGTCCCGATGAGCCCGTACCATGCATCTAAAGTGGCAAAATTTGCGATTTTGGAGTTGCAAAAAAATTCAGAAATAGAGATCTCAAACCAGCTACACCAATGTGTAGATCACAAAATCCTACCCCAAAACAAAAAAAAATGCTCGCAAAAAGGAGTCCGTATGAGGAAGATATCGCTGTTTGAAAATCGCTGCTGCTGTTGTTTTTTCTGAATCGCCGCCACGCCTCCAAAAAAAAAAAGGCTCTAGATTTTGCCTCAGATGTCTGATTTGGATGAAACAAAATCTGATCTGCGAGTTTTTAGACCTTTTGAATGTGATGCAAATATCAGATTTGCACTAGCAAGCTTCAATCTTCACCTGCAAAAAATCTCTCCTATGGCACTATGGCCAAAAAATTTCCAGAAAATAATGCAGATCCAAAAAAATAGCAGAGATGCAGATGAAAAAAAATGTAGATTTGAAAATTAAATGTACAGATCTGAAATGATCATACCAATTCTGCAAATCAGTCCTTCGAGTGTCGATTTGCAAAATTTTTTTTCCTTACAATCGACTTTGGCCTAGGGTAGGCAGCTTTGTAGCCAATTTTCACCAATTCAGCGTTCTGGATGCCATGGCAAGGTTAGATCTGGTGCTGGACACTCCCAATTTCTGCAACACTCTAGATTCAGGCTGAAGTGATGAAGCAAGCGTGGTCTTGAACAACTATGTGATGAGAAAATCTCCAAGTTGCTCTGATACCATGTAAGAATTTTCCTAAGGGAAAAATTCACCCAGGAACTAAGAACTCAAACACAAGCACAACTGTAGACCAAAAATGGATATGATCAATTAATCAGAGTATGTTCGAATACATTTATCTATTCAGAATGTGATGTTCAACACACTAGGAGTGCCTGTATATAAAGGCCTCTGAGATACATCTAGAATGCCTCATAATCAGCATCATGATATGTCATACAACCAAACAAATGTCCACCAGATATGGGTTATCCTCCATTAAGCACGAAAGTAAGTGCAGTGATGAGAGGATAAGCCTACAAGGGTGTGACATGCAAAACAGTGTTGTAGACACCATGTGCTAAAATAAAGTTGTGTACTCTTGTGTTGTCTACATGACAACTCAAAAGGTGTGCAAACTCCTAAGTGTCTCATAAATAAAATAATGTAAAATAATTAAATAATGCATTAACCTAAGTAAACTTAAGTAAGTGTAATAAGTAAATACTTATTTACACCAACAAATTTGAATGTACAGTTCAATGGTGTAAGTTTGACAAATTCCAAGTAGCCCATACCATTTCAAAAGATCAAGTCTAATGATTTGTATCTAGCAATTTAATATAGAGATTCAATATGGAGGAGGATATATTGGCATCACAAATAAATCATCCCATATCCATAAAAAACATCTAATCTTTTGTAAGTCTCTCTCTTCTAAAGACCCAATACATGGAGCCATTATCATCATGAGTAGACTCCCTCTCCTCAGATGAATTCAATCAAAACTATTCATACCAAACTAAGTATGCAGAAATCTATACTTACAGATTATATTATCTCTTAGTGATTGATAAAGATCAAATACAATTTTTCAAAGTGATAAAATTGCATATGTAGATGTATGTATGTCTGTAGATATATGTATCTATATGTATGTATGTATATATGTATCTCTACATCTCGTTGCCATGTCCTTGTGATCTCTGTATATGTGTATATATACATATACACACACATATGTGTGTTTATGTATGTATGTATGTATATATAAAGAAGCTTCTCTGTATATATAGAGAGATATCTATATACATACATACATACATACATACATACATAGACACACACATATGTGTGTGTGTGTGTGTGTGTGTGTGTGTGTGTGTGTGTGTATACACACATAAAGAGAAGCTTTTGTAGTCACCTGCTAGGGGGAATATAAAGAGATACATGTTCAGAAGTAGAAGAAAAGAACATTTACATAGGTACCTCTTCTCCCCTTGAAGAAAATTGCGAAGCACTACTATATTTGCACCCTAATACACCACAAATTACACCACTATTGCAAATTGCCATCACAATTTGACCCCAAATGTTGCAGTGCAAAGATCACAAGGGAACAACACGACAATGAAATCATAGAGCAAGAGCACATGGATCACAAGGGAATAACAACAAAATGTAGAGATCACAAGGGCACGACAATAAAATGCAGTAATCACAAGGGAACAAAAACAAAATCGTAGATCTCCACTGATCTCCACTAAGGGCACGACAAAAAAATGCACAAATCATAAGGGCACGACAACAAAATCAAGTGATCACAAGGGCACGAAAATGAAATCTCCACCAACGTTTAGAGCTCTCCACCCACTTTCGCTGACAACTCTCCACAATCAAAACAAATGGGGAATGATTTATGTTGTTTTTATCTAAAATCAACTTCACATTGTGTTGTAACTCTGGCATAGGTGTTTGATCATTGATAGCTTTCATTTTAGCATTTCAACATTCAAGTTTTCAAGTTTGAAAGAAAATGTTGCCTCCAATATTGCAACCATATGATAAACAAGAATAGCACATGCGTGAGCCATAACCCAATTAAATTGGTCTAGTTGCTGATTAGCTGGGTTGATTACAAATTCTTGTAGAACTATTATCAGATTACGTACGATAAAATGAACAATCAATAGTTCCCAGCTAAAAGGATCAAGTATAGTTTTCCAAGGTGATAAATTGCATATGTAGATGCATCACTTGAATGCCACGCATGAAGCACATTCCCAACCTTGAAATACTCTTGTAAGTAATGGCAAAGAAAATGCAGATGCAATACATGAAAAATTTCACAACTTGTAGTCCTTATATATTTGGAGAGATCTTTTTTAAGGTGTTTATTACATATTAGCACAACAAAAAATTTATCCAGCTACATACATATTCTAGAATCCAAATAATTAAACAATAAAACTCACTCAACCCATGCTAAGTGACTTAGCTCAAGATCTTGCACAAAAATAATGCAGACTAGGAAAAATGGGTAGAGTTCGCAAGAAATTATAGAAAAACATATCATAGCAGATATTTTTAGAAAGAAACAAGCCATAACCTAGTTAAATTGGTCTAGTTGCTAATTAGCTAGGTTGGTTTCAAATTCCTGTAGAACTATTATTAGATTAGGTGTAATAAAATGAACAATCAACTATTCCCAGCTATCAAGATGAAATACAATTTTCCAAGGTCATAAAATTGCATATGCAAATGTATGTATGTATGTATGTGTATGTATATATATACATATATACATATGTATATGTATATATCTATGTATACATACATACATACATACATACAAATACATGTGTGTGTCTATGTACGCATGTATGTATATATAGAGAGATCTTGTGGATTGTGGAGATTAGTGGAGATCTAGGATTTCATTGTCGTGCCTTTGTGATGATTGCATTTCGTTCTCATGCCCTTGTGATCTTTGCATCTCATTGTCGTGCCCTTGTGATCTCTGTATATGTATGTATGTATATACATACATACATACATACATACACACACACACATATTTATATGTATGTATGTATGTATATAAATAGAGAGATCTTGGTATAAAAAAAAAAAAAAAGTCACTCAACATGTAGCATGGCCACAAAGGCAATGACAAAACCTATTGGTAAGTAGATTCCTCTTTTTCTCTCTCATTTTTCATGTGTTTATTTCACTTGAACTATTATTTCTTGGGGGCATTTTCTAATATTGGATTCATTTTATGCATGAGGCAATGAGGACATTCCTAGATGTACTCATGTGATGAATTTCTCGTCAGCAATAAAGATGGACTTCCCCTGAGAGTAGAAGGAGGCGATGAGGATATTCCAGTTACTTGAAAGATTGATCTCATGACATTCCAGGTAACTTACCATGCTTATACATGTATGAATGTTTAGGTAATCAACCTTAAATTTACTAAAAGGAATATGTGCTTCAGAACTAACTTTCGAACATAACTATATAAGGAGTGAGTTAGGACATATATAGGTTAACCTTACATTAACTGTAAACTACAACACAAAGGTTGCAACAAGGTATTATAGTATTGTAATTATAGAAAACTACCCTATTTTCCTGAGTGGGTGTATGATGGTGAAGAGCTATATTGGGTGAGCAAAGCTCACTAGTGGTTATAGGAATACAAATACATCAAAACAATTAGAAATGAGGACTACATATTCATTATAGTGAGCAGTTCAAGGGTCTTGATCCTATGGATATGGGTATGTAGGCAGCTTGGTAGGCGGAGTATGTCTCTAGTGTGCAGACACCATGGACACAGTCAGCTAGCACTTGACTAACTATTTTAAGACATTATATGTTAATCATGAGGCTCATTCCCTTGCAGAAGCCTCTGCCACAATGACATTAACTCTAAACCATGCAAAAGATGCTGAAGTAGTTCCCAATCTTGAAACACTCTTATAAGCAATGACAAAGAAAATGTAGATTAAATACATATATTACTATTATTTATGTATATGAATGTATATATGTATGTATGAATGTATGTACACACACACATATGTATATATAAAAAGAGATCTTGGCACAACAAAAAATTGATCCAATTGCATACATATTCTTGAATTCAAATAATAAAACATTCTTAAGTAGACATTTGTGAGAAATAGGTGTTTGAAGGCTCAATGCAAAAACATGTAGAAGAAAAAAAAGATCATGAATATTTTCAATGACATGTTTGCCAAGAGAATACATAAGTTCCTCAAGGTGACTTCCATTATTAAATTTTCATATACATTTTGCTTGTTATCAATCATTTCTTTATTAATTTTATTATAAGAATCCATCACATTTTGTTTTAGGTGATGAAACTTGTGGGTACGGTTATATGTTTAGAAAATGGGAGTATGCTTACACTAAAACATGTCTCAGATTTAACTCAATTAGGATTTTTTTATAAGTTTCCTGTGGACTCAAAAGGATTATCAATTGGTGTTATGGGTTATAAATGGAAATCTCTTTATTCTCTACATATGAAACTAATTTTGAATTGATGGGTATGTTGTATTTCATTTGTACTCTCAATAGAGCTTTTGGTAGTGTGGGTTGTAAAGGGATTTCGTGTTTATGATCTGCTAATGGAGATGAGTTTCTTAATTTCAACTTTAATTGGTACATATGTGTGTGAGAGTTATGAAAGAATTAGAAGTTCCCAATGATCTAACAATGGAGATAAGTTTCATACAAGTTGAAATGGTTCATATGTAAATTATAAATCTTTTGGTATGGTGAAGTAGATAGAGATTTCATTTTATGATTTGATGTGTATGTTGTAAATTATCTTGTAGATTTTGTTATTGTGGTTTGATTATGGGTTTCAATTTCATATATGTTGGATTGCTACTGGAAATGATTTGTAGACTTAAATATATATCTTTTGGTATTGTTTCTATGGACTGCCTCTAGTAATAACCTTAATTATTACTAGTCATCACCCACAATTTGCATCCTACAAGGGAATATTGTTGTGTTCTGCCATGAGATTCTTCCTTCTTCAACCAACCAACAAGTGGATAGAAATGCACTAAAACTAATGAGAGACTTTTTTCATGCGCTCTATGAACAAAGAGTATTTAGTGAAAGGATTATATCTTTCCACTAATGGTAGATGATTAAACTTCGTTATTTCAAGCTTTTATTTCAACATTTTAGCATTCAATTTTTCAATTTTTCTCGTCATTATATGTTTGGTTTATCATTGATTTCCTCCAGTTTGATTACAGTGCATCTCAACTGGCTACTCCAATGATGCAATCACCCATCTATCTCCAGATTTTGCAAGCACTTGTTTTACAAAATTTGCTGCCACTTTGGAAATTTTTTTGCCTCCAACATTGAAACCATATGATAAATGGGAATAAAAGATGCCCAAGCCATAACCTGGTTAAATTGTTTTACTTGCTGATTAGTTGGGTTGATTACAAATTCTTGTAGAACTATCATCAAAATAAGGACAATAAAATGAACAATTAGTTGTTCCCAGCTAGTAGGATCAAATACAATTTTCCAAAGTGATAAAATTGCATATACAGATGCATCACTTGAATGCCATGCATGAAGCACATTCCCCAAATTATAAAGAATGGTTGGATATAAAGGCTCCATAGGCTAGCCCAACAATGTAAGCCAAGAATGTAACCATGCATGTATTGACACACTCTCCATGTGAGGATCCCAAGTATCTACTGTTGTTGTTAATTTGGGCATCACTATATGATCCAAAATGTTATTGTTAATGTTATAATTCTGTTAGATAAATTATATTATATAAATGAGATATATAATATATGACAACTATTATATATGAAATAATTAACTTATATTAAGAGTGATATATATATTGTTTTATAACCATTATAATATATTAAGGGTATATTACTTGTGTTATAAATATAACTAATGTAAGTTAATATGTTAAAGAGACATGTCTCTTCAAGAGACATGCCTCTTTATTTCACATATATATTCATTCACCTAGTAACTTGGAAGACATAC
Source organism: Cupressus sempervirens (assembly GCA_028749045.1). NCBI lineage: Eukaryota > Viridiplantae > Streptophyta > Pinopsida > Cupressales > Cupressaceae > Cupressus > Cupressus sempervirens. The sequence goes on from CM053785.1 coordinate 723,839,255, forward strand.
AAATTCTACAAGTGCTATTACAAGTTACAGATCCTATTTCACTAACATGGTATCACATGACCTCCTGTGATCAAATTGAATCTACCATGATGCTGGAGGATGGACAGCCTACAACATGTTTGGTGTGAGTCACAGTGACATCTAAGTAAAACATCCCTTGCTACTAAGGGTATGAGCAACATTTTTTTGCACCATCAAAGCCACAAGTATTCAGAGTTATTTCAAAATTCATCGTAGCAGGCGGGCAGACATAACACCTTGTGGAACTAAGCTCTTCGGATTCATTATTGAAGATAATATTTTCACAACCAACTAACTTTGATATATAATTGTGTGGCCATGGGAGATTAGCAGAGGAAATGAAACTACAAAATGAAATTACAGGCAGATGGAGTTTCTCAGAATACATTAAATGGCATACATTGTCGGGATACCCCAAATTGGAAGATCAGGAAATTCATACCACCGATTTGGGATAATATAGAAGGTTTGTAAGGTCACAAATTATTTTGGAGCCTTCCATACTTGAAATGGTAATTATAGAGAAGTTTGTGAGGATAAATTGAATCATTGAATCATATTTTTAGAGATGGATGTAAACTAGAGCCTATGTTTATGAGACCAACTCTTGCGGTGTGTGTATGAATCTCACCTTAGGAATCCAAGTGCAGAGAGATAACCATAGGCTTGGAAGATGAGAACATACTTGTCAGTGATGAGAGGGGGCCACTTCATCTACACACTTGAGGCTGCAATATGGATTGCAATTCATTGGATGTCAGATATGAGTGGCATCAGTCTGATGCAGATGCTCTAAGATCTTGCAAAATTTGTTAGATGTTCGCTGGACTAGTGATTACTCCCTTGTTGATGTCATGACTGTTAGATTGTGGTGACTGATCAGGAAAGTACTGTACATACTTCATAAATAGTAATTTTTTTTTTTTTGGAAGTAGCCGACATGGTAGCCGACATATTATGGATGACATATGGCCGACATGTTATAACCCTAAAGCGGTTTAATACTTGTATAAAAAGGGCTTAGGGTTGGGTATTTTTATGTGTGTGGTGATACGAAATTGGTTCTTGCGGCGGTATTGAGCTGTAAGGGATTACGGATTGTAATCAGGTTGTAATCACTGGATTGTAATAAGATCGAACTTGCTGTTTGGTGGACGTAGCCCAGGGATTGGGTGAACCATGTTAAATCTTGGTGCCTTGTGTTCATTTCTGTATGTTCTATTATTTTTGTTATTGGTTATATTTGCATGTAGTTTTTTATTTCTGTCTGTGGTTTATCCTAACAAGTGGTATCAGAGCCTAGTTGTTTCTCAGTTATCCTCTGAAGGAAAGTCTCACGGTTAAGTGGGAGTCTCATGGTTGAGTGGGAGCAATGGCAGATGATGGTAAGCTGAAGGTTTATAGGTCTAATGGGCAGAACTTCCAGTTATGGAAGATGCAAATGGAAGACTATTTATATCAGAAGGATTTATGGAAGCCGTTGGAAGGAAAAGCCAAGAATTAGGGAACTATGTCAGAGGCTGAATGGGATCTTTTGGACAGAAAGGCACTCGAAAGCATTCGGTTATGCTTGGCACCATCGGTGGCATTTAATATTACAAAAGAAAAGACGACAGAAGATTTGATGAAAACCCTAGCGACACTGTATGAAAAGCCCTCCGCTTCAAATAAGGTATTTCTCATGAAGCGTTTATTTAATATGAAAATGGCAGAAGGTGGATCTGTTGTAGATCATTTAAATGAGTTTAATACTATTACTAGTCAATTATCTTCTGTGGGTATCAATTTTGATGAAGAAATTAGGGCTCTCTTGATTTTGTGTTCTTTGCCTGAAAGCTTGAATGGCTTGGTAATGGCGGTGAGTAATTCTGTTCCTGGATCAAGTATCCTAAAATATGATGATGTGATCGGTGTTATTTTAAGTGAGGAAACTCGTAAAAAATCCTCAGGTGGATCTACATCAGGAAGTGCTTTAAATGCACAAAGCAGGGGCAGAACGACTGAAAGAGGAAGTAACTCTGGAAATCATGGGAAATCAAGAGGAAATTCAAAGGGGGGGAGGTCTCAATCGAGAGGACCAAATGATTGCTGGTACTGTGGGAAACCAGGGCACAAAAAGAAAGATTGCTGGACTCGAAAGAAAAATGAAGGAGATAAATCAGATGGAGACAAAGTGGCAAATGTGGTAAGTAATAAATCCGAAGAGGATGCTTTACTTCTGTCTTTAGAGAGTGTTGATGATTCATGGGTTTTAGATTCTGGTGCTTCTTTTCATGCTACACCTCATAGAGGTTATTTCATTGATTATGTCCAAGGGGATTTTGGGCTTGTTTATTTGAGGGATAATGAACCCTGTCAGATTGTTGGAAAGGGAAAAATTAAGATTAAGTTGCAGAATGGGAATCATTGGCTACTACATGAGGTAAGACATGTTCCAAAGCTGAGTAGGAATTTAATTTCAGCAGGGCAACTCGGTGATGAGGGTTGTGTAATTACTTTTAATGATAAAAATTGGAAGGTTTCAAAAGGTTCCCTTGTAGTAGCAAAAGGTGTGAAAGTAGGCACCTTATATCTTTGTACAGGTCATATTGTTCCTTCTACTTTGATTGTTTCAGAGAAAAATGAATATTCAGGAACAATTACTGCAGTTGAGTAGGGAGAACAAATAGCTGCTGTAGATTTTGATACAGCGCTGTGGCACAATAGACTTGGGCACATGAGTGAGAAAGGTATGAAAGTACTTCATTCAAGGAAAGTTTTACCAGGTCTAAAATGTGTGAATATGGATTTCTGTGAAAGTTGTGTGTATGGAAAACAAAAGAGAGTGAGTTTTGTAAAGACAGGGAAGGAAAACAAAAAGGAAAAATTAGAGCTTGTGCATACAGATGTATGGGGACCGGCTCAGGTATCTTCCCTTGGTGGCTCTCATTATTATGTTACATTTATTGATGACGCAACTAGAAAAGTATGGGTTTATTTCCTTAGATAGAAATCTGATGTATTTCAAACTTTTAAGAAATGGAAATGCTTGGTTGAAAATGAGACTGGTAAGAAATTAAAATGTCTCAGATCTGATAATGGTGGTGAGTATTGCAGTCATGAATTTGAAGATTATTGCTCCACTAATGGTATTCTTAGACAAAAAACTGTTCCAAGGACTCCACAGGAAAATGGAGTGGCTGAACGCATGAACAAGACTATAATGGAGCGCGCAAGGAGCATGAGGTTGCATGCTGGGTTGCCCTTACACATGTGGGCGGAGGCTATCAATACTGCAGTATATTTGATTAATAGAGGTCCCTCTACTCCTTTGGGCTGTGGCATTCCAGAAGAAGCATGGACTGGTAAGAAGGTGAGTTATTCTTTTCTCAAGACCTTCGGTTGTGAAGCTTTTGCTCATATAGACTCTGAAAATAGAACCAAGCTAGAAGCAAAATCAAAGAAATGTGTCTTTGTTGGATATGGCATTAATGAATTTGGCTATAGGCTTTGGGATTTTGAAAATCATAAAATTATAAGAAGCCGGGATGTCATATTCAATGAAAAAGTGTTGTACAAAGATCTGTTGCAGCAACATGAGAAGAAAGAAGATGATTATGTAGTGCTGGATGATACTCCAAAAGCTGATATTCTAGCCATTCCTCATGATGTGCAACAACTGCAACAACAAATACCACACACACCAGTGAATGTTAGACGGTCAACAAGGCCAATTAGACCTCCATAAAGGTTTTCTCCCTCTTTGTATTCTATTTTACTTACTGATGCTGGTGAACCTGAAAATTATGATGAAGCTATGCAGGTGGATACTAAGATTCAGTGGGAGTCTGCAATGAAAGATGAAATGGACTCTTTGCTGAAAAATAAGACATGGGATTTGTGCAAGTTGCCTGCAGGTAAAAAGGCTTTACAAAATAAATGGGTTTACAGGTTGAAAGAAGAGGAAGGAGGTAAGAAAAGATTTAAGGCCAGGTTAGTTGTAAAAGGATTTGCACAGAAAAAGGGAATTGATTTTGATGAGATATTTTCTCCTGTTGTTAAAATGACTTCTATTCGTACTGTTTTAAGTCTTGTGGCTACTGAAGATTTGCATTTAGAGCAGATGGATGTTAAAACAACCTTTCTTCATGGTGATTTGGATGAAGAAATATATATGGCTCAGCCACAGGGTTTTGAGGTCAAAGGTAAGGAGAACTTAGTGTACAAATTGAAGAAAAGTTTATATGGCCTGAAGCAAGCACCTCGGCAATGGTATCTGAAATTTGACAGTTTTATGCATGAGCATGGATATAACAGGTGTCATTCAGATTACTGTGTTTATTTTAAGAGGTTGGATGATGATAGCTACATTATTTTATGTCTATATGTTGATGATATGCTTATAGCTGGGTCTAACATGCATCATATTAAGGGGCTAAAATGCCAGTTAGCACATGCATTTGCTATGAAGGATTTGGGGGCAGCAAAACAAATCCTTGGTATGAAGATTTGCAGAGATAGGAAGAACAGAACATTGATGCTATCTCAAGCTGATTATGTTGAGAAGGTGTTGCAACGTTTCTCTATGGAGAATGCTAAAGCTGTCAGCACACCTTTACCTGGTCATTTGAAATTGACTAAGGAGATGTGTCCCAAGACATAGGAAGAGGAGGATAAGATGTCCAAGGTACCCTATGCTTCAGCTGTAGGAAGTTTGATGTATGCTATGGTATGCACTAGGCTAGATATTGCACATGCAGTGGGAGTCGTTAGCAGGTATATGAGTCATCCAGGTTTTGAGCATTGGAATGCTGTCAAGTGGATTCTCCGATATTTGAGAGGTACATCCAATAAGTGTTTACACTTTGGGGGCTCTACTACTGATTTACAGGGCTATGTTGACTCAGATTTGGCTGGGGATATTGATACCAGGCGGAGTACTACAGGTTATGTCTTTACTGTTGGTGGGGCAGCCGTGAGCTGGGTTTCTAGGCTACAGAAGATTAATGCTCTCTCCACTACAGAGGCAGAGTATGTTGCTGCTACAGAGGCAGCCAAAGAGATGATATGGCTTTAGTTCTTCTTGGAAGAATTGGGACATCCTCAGAAGGATAATTATTTGTTCACAGATAGTCAGAGTGCCATTCATCTTGCTAAGAATTCAGCTCTGCATTCTAAGACCAAACACATACAGTTGCGGTACCATTTCATTCGGTCAGTTTTGGAGGATGGACAGTTAAAGCTGGAGAAGATACATACCAATGAAAATCCAACAGATATGTTGACAAAGGTTGTCACAAGGGAGAAGCTGAACTCCTCTTCAGCTTCAGTTGGTCTTTTAGACTAAATGTGAATAAAAGAACAACAGAGTCCAGGGTGGTTTGATCCAGTGGGAGCCCCATGCGGTAGTTGTATTGCTACAGGATCAGTCTCCAAGTGGGAGATTGTTTTTTAGTGTGGAGCCTGATCAGTCCCCAAGTGGGAGATTTTTTAGATTGTGGTGACTGATCAAGAAAGTACTGTACATACTTCATAAATAGTAAATTTTTTTTTTTGGAAGTAGCCGACATGGTAGCCGACATATTATGGCCGACATATGGCCGACATGTTATAACCCTAAAGTGGTTTAATACTTGTATAAAAAGGGCTTAGGGTTGGGTATTTTTATGTGTGTGGTGATACGAAATTGGTTCTTGCGGCGGTATTGAGCTGTAAGGGATTACGGATTGTAATTAGGTTGTAATCACTGGATTGTAATAAGATCGGACTCACTGTTTGGTGGACGTAGCCCAGGGATTGGGTGAACCACGTTAAATCTTGGTGCCTTGTGTTCATTTTTGTGTGTTCTATTATTTTTGTTATTGGTTATATTTGCATGTAGTTTTTTATTTCTGTCTGTGGTTTGTCCTAACAATGACTACCAGGTGGACTCTTGCAAGATGTTTCTTAGTCTATGCTAACCTTACATACAGTGTTGTCTCCACATATCTTGGGTATTTAGTAGTGGCTTGGGATGACTTCCCTCACCTCTTCCCACAAAGGAGGATGAAATAGCCATCTGTTATCATGATTGAGGAGCCTATAGAAATTTTCAACTTGGGTTGAAAGGATTGCTGTGGAAAGGCTGTATTCAGGCATTGGTGTGCGATTGGGAATGTATCACCTAAAGTGTTGTTCTGTGTAACATTAGGAGTCAAAATTTAAACATCCTATGAACAAAGTATAGGACTTCATAAGATGGTTGTTAGCAACTGGATTGATCTCATGTAGAAACTGGAGAAGAAATCTCCTCACATTGTTTTGTGTTTAAGGGCCTTTTGTGATCATGATATGTTTTCTATAATAACAGGTCCACTCATTGTTGTCATATCAAAGTTCTTTGTCCATATAGAGGATGCCACCATCTAGGGGATGTGCTAGACGACCTCGTGGCTTCTCTTTGTAAATTTACAGTTCTTCTCAACCCATCTGTTTTTGTTGAAATTGCGATGATAAAATAAAAGTATATTATTCTGCAAGATGTTTTAGATACTGTTATTGATTCATCTATGCACAAAGAAGAAAATCTATGAACAAATTATGGAAGCGCAACCTTGGGGAACTCTTGGTCATGATGACTTAGATATTCCTCATATAGATCAGAACATTTAGAGATGCAGTTAATTTTATCTGACATGCTAAAACTTATGATAGTAAGTCCAAGGTGGTCTTGGGCCTATCATTTTATCGTATGTGAATCATACCTCATGAAGAAAATTATCATCCATGTTTGGGATCATGTGAGCAACATATGCACAAAGTTGAGCGGTTAAAATAATAGGAAAGTGAAAACATGTTAGAGGCGAATAACCAAGTCTTGGATAAATTACTGAAGGAAGATGAATACTGTAGAAACTGACTGTGTAGTACATGAGTTATTGAGTTCTATGGGAGGCCTTAGGGACTCTGATTTTGATTATGATGTGATTCTCTGCAAGGGTTGAAAGCTTGTTCTAGTTGCTCCTATATAATGAGAAAAAAAAAGGGGCACAAAGAAGTTTTCCATATGTGATGTGATGCAAAATTACTTGATGATGTAAAGAGTGGAAATCTAACATTGTAAGGGGGAATAATAACCAATGTTCTATTCCCATTTGAACCGTCCTTATATGGGAGTAGAAAAGATGTACTCAAATTGTTTGACAAATTCTTACATGGAGGCCTTTCTTGATTTGATGCATATGGACCTTCATTGGAGAAACCTATATTATTATTGTAGATAAGTATTTATTATCCTCGGGTATTGCATGTATCTACTTATTGTAGTCTCTCTCTTATTTTATATTTCTATAATTACTATAAAGAGTTATTTGCATTGATCTTTTCCTTTGTCTTTGAGGATGTTCTTGCAGGAAAGAAGATTGGTACATTAGGTATCCTACCAAATATTGTGCAGACTCAATATTATGATAGTAGCTTCAAAGAAACTATGATTTAGGATTTGAGAATCATCTGATGATTAGGTTGGATAATGTGAGTTTCTTGAAGCAAATATCCTTGATGATTGAAATTATGAGAGGGAGTCTAACAGTTCATTAGAGGCAACCTTGGAGAAAGAGAGGGAGCAGAAAATAAAAATGCTTAAATCAAACTTTTGATGATATTGGTTCAGAAGGAGTAGACCTTATCGATGGATTCAACACTAGTTAGAAACTATAATAGCTAAAGGACTATGATTCATGGGATAAAGTCTTATGTATATAGGTTGGAAGGCTTTATGCTATTAGGATACCCATTGAACAAGGGAAGCATGACATGACTTGCTTCCAAAAGAGGTTGGAAGGATGATAACAGATTCAGAGGAAGTCTGAAACTTCATCGAAAAGAACCTTGTGCTAAGAGGTCAAAAAAGTTGATATCAAACTAAGAAGGAGAAACCTTATTCTCTGATATGTTTTATGGTGAATATTGTGACAACTCCATATGACAGTATTCATGGAGACTTCATGTGAACATTTGATGTCATACATGTATGAGCATGTCCCTATGTACATCATGAAGAAGTGATGACTTCTAAATGATTATCACTTGTATTAGGAGAAGTTGTTGTAAAGTGACATCCTTACAATAACTTGTAGCATGATTCATTTTTGCAAAATTGTTTCATGTAAAGGCTTTATCTTATAAATCAACAACTAGGCAGTTGATATCATTAATTTGATTATCTACAAGTTGTTGTATAGATATATTTCGGTACTTGGTGTATATCTTGCCTTGATATTCTAATAGGCCATTACCACATTGAGTACTTGGTGGATATCATTTAGTTGATGTTCTAATAGGCCATTACTCAAAGTATTTGGTGAATATCATTTGATTGATATTTTGATAGGCTAATGCTCATGTTACCAAATATGATATCAAATAGTAATTGGTGAATATCATATATTGATATTTTGATAGGCCAATACTTACATGATATCATATTCTAGAAATCTTCTGATCAAAGATTTCCTATATGTATTATTTTTGAAATATTACCTATGGTGTAATATCTATGTGTTTTATCCTTCTTCATTAAGAGGGAATGTTAATGTTATAATTCTGTTAGATAAATTATATTATATATATGAGATATATAATATATGACAACTATTATATATGAAATAATTAACTTATATTAAGAGTGATATATATATATATATATAGTTTTATAACCATTATAATATATTAAGGGTATATTACTTGTGTTATAAATATAACTAATGTAAGTTAATATGTTCAAGAGAAATGTCTCTTCAAGAGACATGCCTCTTTATTTCGCATATATATTCATTCATCTAGTAACTTGGAAGACACATAAAAATTCTACAAGTGCTATTACAAATTACAGATCCTATTTCACTAATAGTTATAAGTACTGAGTTTGGTAGTAACTTCTCCCATGTCTCCAAAAAATTTAGCATAGGTCTAGGGTCCCTTGGCTCCTAGCAATTTGTATAGCTATTCTCACTTCTACAAGAATAACTTCAGTGGAGAGTTGAGTGTAAGGAGTTGAAGAAGCAAGTTCTGCTTTTGTGTAAATGCCATAATCACAAGGCTCATTCCCTTGCAAAAGCCTTAACCCAATATATATATCAACCCAACTAATCAACAACTAGACCCATTTAACTGGGTTATGACTTGTTTCTTTTGAAAAATATCTACTATGATATGTTTTTGTAAACTTTCTTGCAAACTCTGCCCATATTTCCTGGTCTACATTCTTTTTGTGGAGGATCTTGAGGTAAGTCACTTAGCACCTTAAAAAACATCTCTCTATATATACATACATACATGTATGTATATATATCACGAAGGGTGCTCCCCTTAATACCATAAACCATAAAAGAAAACACATAAATAACAACAAATGCGAGAACAAAATATGGAATTCTTATTTGTGCTGCAAATGCAGAATTAAAAAATTCACAAGTACAATATGCCAACTCACATGGGTCCCTTCATTACGATAATTTTCAAGACAAATTGCAAACTATCACCCAGAGTTGTCCTAGACAATGTTCGGGCACTTCTTAAATAGACAATTTTATGCCACCCAAAAAGGTTCTAGACAAGGAAACTTAATACCTAGGGAAAAAAGACCCTAAAAATACATATAGAGTCGTCCAAATACATCTTTGACAATTAGTTTAGATGTTTCGGTTAGTCCAACTTCGGAAGGCCATAACCCAACTTCAGAAGGCCATAACTCTCAAGTTGTTGCTCCGATTGGCTATTATAACCACTTTTCAAAAATGCCAACTCTTGATCAACAGGGTTGCAATGGTGTAGGTGCCCTTCCATCAATTTTTTGGACCTTATACGGGCACTCTAAGGCCTCCAATGGTGAGCCTAAATATTTCTGTGCAATTTTTTCCACCAAAAATTTGCAATAATTTCTTCAATACTTAAGTTGAAGCAATGAGATTTTTATGGTAGCCTTATAACTCTAACATGAACCTTCATGTAGAAAATGAGAACATTTTGAGCTCGTATGAGAAATTTACTAAAAATAGCAAGTTTTCATAAACAGTAACCATGCTGTCTACTAGTCCTTATTAAAATAGAAAAGATTGAAAAGAAAATATTTTTGGGTGGTGCAAGATTTCTCGTACACTCAGGATGCTCCTAGATCTATATATATATATATATATATATATATATATATATATATATATATATATATATATATATATATATATATATATATATATATATATATGTATATATGTATGTATGTATGTATGTATGTATGTATGTATGTATTTATTTATGTGTGTGTGTGTGTACGCCCTTGTGATCACTGCATTTCATTATTGTGCCCTTGTCATCTCTGCATCTTGTTGTCGTGCCCTTGTGTTTTTTGTATATGTATGTGTGTCTATATATATATATATACATACATACATATAGACACACACACACACACACATAAATACATACATACATATGTATATGTATATATACATGCATACATACACATATATGTGTGTGTCTATGTATGTATGCATGCATGCATATAAACAAAGAGATCTTGGCACAACAAAACAAATAAAAAATCACTCAATACGTAGCATGGCCACAGATGTATTGGCAACGCCTATCGGTAAGTATATTCCTTTTTTTTTTCTCTCATTTTTCATGTGTTTATTTCACTTGAGCTATTATTTCTTAGGGGGCATTTTGTAGTTTTTTATGTAGGAGGCAATGAGGACATTCTTGGATGCACCCATGGTAGATGTATCAGAACCAATAAAGAATTGTGATGAATTGCTTGTGAGCAATGAAGATGGAATTCCCCTGAGAGTAGGAGGAAATGAGGACATTCCAGGTACTTTAAAGATTGATCCTTTATTAAAGATTTTAGATGTTAACGAGGAATTTAGATATTAGGGGGAGGGGTTGGCCCAAATGAGCTTCCACCTTTACGTGGTTGGCCCTACTTATTAGATAATATTAAAATATTTTCAAAACCAAGTGAAGCTCAAAATTAACCTTATATGATTACATGAAAACTAACTGTGTGAATCGCTTGGTTTCAGGCAATGCAGAAGGAGGCCATAGTTCATTATCAAATCTCAATTCAGATGCATATGACATCAGGTGCAACTAAAAAACACAATAGATTTGTATTTTTTCTTAGAGGTATTTAATTAGGTATTTTAAGTCATAGATCATCATGAACATTATCTTGGCAATAACAACTAGAGTTCTAATGTTCATGATGGTCTATAATTTTAAATACTTAATAGACCTATTAAATAAATGTAATTGTGCTATATTTTTTCAGCTATGGCTGTTCTCCATGCATATAGGATGCATTCGTACATGTGCATTCTCAATTTAGAGTGATCGATTTATATTTTGGATGCGATGAAAAAATGATATGCAACAGAAGATGGGAAAATAATGTCACTTTTGCAAGTCTGGAACCTTTTTTGTACTTTAAAGATTGATCATTTCTTAAATATTTTAGATGTTAATGGAGAATTTTAGATGTTATTAGGGGGGGGGGGGGGGGGGGGGGTTGAGACCAAATGATCTTCCACCTTCACATGGTTGGCCCTTATTAGTAGAGAATATTAAACTATTCCCAAAACCAAGTGAAGTTCAATATTAACCTATAATTGTATGACAACTAACTGTGTGAATCTATTGGTTTCAGGCAATACAAAAGGACACCATAGTTTAATATGTAATCTCAATTCATATGCATACGACATCAAGTGGAGCTGAAAAATCCCAACAAATTTGCATTTTTGTTAAAGGTTTACATAAACCTATTAAATAAATGAATTTTAGGTTTTTTTAGCTCCTATTATCCATGTATATAAAATGCAGTTGTATGTGCATTCTTGATTCAGAGTGGCAGAATCTTATTTTGGATGCATTGGGAAAATGACATGCACCAAAAGATGGGGAAATGATGTCACTTTTGCAAGTCTAAAACCTTTTTTTTTACTTTAAAGATTGATCGTTTCTTAAATATTTTAGATGTTAATGAGGAATTTAGATGTTGGGGTGGGGGGGTGAGGCCAAATGAGCTTCCACCTTCATGTGGTTGGCCCTGATTAGTAGAGAATATTAAACTATTCTTGAAACCAAGTGAAGCTCAATATTAACCTATGATTGCATGACAACTAATCTATGCAGAGCTTTGTAAATAAATAAATATATATATATTAATATGTAGAAATCTGTCATGATTACAATGGCTTGTCTGATGAGAAGCCGTCGCCTTGACATAACTACCATTGCCATTGTGATGAAAACCATTGATGATTGGGCATCACTCCAACACCATTATCATTGCACACCCATCATTGTTTTGATGTCACTTTAGCTGGATGCCCATCGGGCCTGCAAAAATTCCATTGGACTTGCGACAATCGATTGATATTGTAGGCCATTGTAGTTGTGATGGTATATGGTCAAACCTCTGATGATATGAAAATGAACTCTTCACCTTGTTTTTTTTCAAAATTGCACCTGCTTTGTTCGACGCTCATCCAATGGGGCCCAATTGTAGTTATTGTCACTCATCCGACAGGTGACCATCATAATTGCGATGACCTACTATCACAATTGGAGCCTAAATGTAGTGGTGTTACCTAGCAATTGAATGAATACAAACATTACATAATTATTATGACCATTTTGATGCACTATTTATAAATTAATTTAGATAACTATTAAATGAAAAAAATACTTGGTACAATCATTGACAACATTATGTGATCTCTCTTTATGAACATCCAAGGAGGAATGTTATTGTTAATAGCAAAAACATGCCACCCTGAGTAAAAAAATCTCATATCTCCAAATGGATTGACACCATCCATTGCTAATGAAAGATTTAAATTATGAGGTTCTTCTTTAAAGTGTGACCATGTTTTTTCTATCTTTAAATGTAAAACCATCCAAAGACATTCGCATAATGTCATCTTGACTTCTATTGCATGTATGGTAATCCATAAATTATGCTAAGCTAGTGCACCTAAATAATCATTCAAGATGTGAAATAATATGAATGTACTGAAGAACCTTGTGAGGAACCTTTTTTATTATTTGATCTGACTAATGTCTACTAATATGACAATCAAGGCATTCTATTGTGAACTCATGTTGTTTATGATATAGAATGTAATCATTGGGAGATGCATGTATTGTTTGATACTTCATTCCAATTCGATTCATAGTGGTAGATAATTCTTGATATGAACGAGGCAAAATGTTTAATGGTGGTAGCAAAAACTCACCTATCAACCTACAACAAAAAATATGAATTTTTAATATAATGAATAGTAATGGTATGCTAACATTGAAGATGAAAAAATTAGCATACTTTAGCATACATGACATTGCTACATTGATAAAACATTCATAACCTTCAAGTTCACCAACAACACTATAGCAAAGAGAAGAGTTGTTTGGGAGCATTGGTATAGGGGCTCATATGCCTTCTCAAGTATAGGTATATCAAGACCATCTTCACCATCATTATCAAATGTTCTAGTATCATCATCATGATCATCTTGATCAGTTGCACCAATGCCATCTTCTTTAATGATGTCCTTTGGCACATTATCAACTATGCCAATACTGTTAGCTTCAATTGTGTTCTCTGCCACAAGATCATCTTCTTCCATGGGAGTGTTATGCTCAGCTTGGATATTCACACATCCATGTTCCTCCAATTGGAAATCCACATTCACCAATCAACAAAAATCATGGCCTCCTTCAATGTGACCATGTTTCCTACAATGACTCTGGGTTGTTGTGATTAAAATTCTTTGGTTCTTTAAGCCCTTACACTTTTTGCAAGGAAAATTACATTTATCAACTTTTCTTTAGAATTAAGACCACAATCTAGCAATTGTCTTTTTATTTATTCAGGGTTCATATTGCCAGGCATTGTCTTTCTTCACAGGAAAATATTCTAGCTACAAATATACAAAATGTAAACATACAAGCATTAGTAGTATCTTGTATATAATCTAAAATAATAAAATATTATGACATTATAGAAGATTTAATAATACACATAAATCATGCTTACAAGATTAGGTAAACCAATTTGCACATTCCTTCCCAAATCATATTTCCTAACATCTTTCCTCCACCATAATTTGGACTTAGTATTTTCATGTGATTAAGGATTTTCTCATTCTATAAACCACACAGATGTGCACACGATCATACACACACACACACTCACATGATCACGCACACACACACATGTTCATGTGATCAAACACAAATATAAAGTACAATCATGTCAAAATGTATGGAACCAAATTGATGGAACTTAGCTTAAATGGCATATGGAACTTAAAATAGAGTTTTAATGGCATCCTGTAAGATTGTTAATGATAAGAAAGAGGATCAAAAATTGCTTGATAGAAAGAGGCGTCGTGACATCAAAAGTTTATGCTCCATTCTAACATTGCTAATTCCTGCACATCTCAAAGTACATTTTACTTCTTTATGAAATTATTTATTTATCTGATGATCTACCCTTATATAATCTTGAAGAACTAACAATTTTGACCTAATTTATTAGGAAAAGAATTCATTATTAGATCAACTCACGAAAAGTGCATTCTACATTCATGAATTGGAGAAGAATGTGCAAGACTTGGAGAAGAAAAGACAGAGGCTGAGAATCTTATCTCATATTAAAAGCTTCCTTGAATGGGTTTCATGTAATACAAGAATGGTGAGATTAATGTGCCCATTGATTCATCCAACACTTTTCTCATGGTGAAGCTTACAATTGTGGGATTGGAAATCCATGACACTATTCGTACATTCAAATAGACAGTGCCATTATGGAGTTTTTTATAGGTACTGAAAGGAGGTGGCCTTGAAGTTGAGGTAGCATTGCAATCTTCTGTTAGAAAAGTAATTGTCTCTGAATCCTCATTCAATCGAATACCTATAAGAAGTAATTTGTTGAATATTTTGTGGCATCTTGTAGGTCCTCCATCCTAATGCACATCAGGAAGCATGCAAATTTAAATTCAAGTTTTGACATGATGTTTGAATTTTTAAGTGGACAACAAAAGACATAGAGAAAGAATGAATTTATTCTACAAGGGAAAGGAAGCATGACAAATAATGTATTATGAACAACAATTATGAGAAGATGAGGTGAATGTTACTGTGCAACAACATAGAATAGAAGAGTTTACAATATAGGAAAGTTACTGTTCGAGTGGAGCAAAGAAATAGAGAATTGATGTAGCTCTAGTCAATTGAACAAGTTAGTTGTGGTTGCAGCTTCTGATTGATTTAGATGAAGTAGCTTAAATCGTATTGTAATCTGAGTTTGAGAGAAGTTTGTAAATGTCATGTCTGTAATTAATATAAATCACAGGAGTCCATTTTTAGCTCTGTTTGGGTTTATGGTTTCTACATTTCCAGTTGATTGGCAAGTGAAGTGGCAAGTCAACATCTGTATTTTGAGATTTTAAATGTAAAAATTAGTATTAGCTCTAAGAAATCCCTAAGTCTTAAAAGAAATGGAAATTTGTTTGTGTTGAATATTTATTTTTTTGCAAACATAATAGAAGAAAAATTAAATTTGGAGACATAACAAATGGTAGTAAAATTTGGAAACAATAACAACTATTAAAGGGACAAAATGATGGTGTCAAGGCAAAGAAGATGATAGTAATGATAGAAAATGACTTCTAAGAGTTTGTAGTCATTGGGATTGTATATTTGGGTCACCTAGCACAATATGTAGCTCTCACAAACAACCAAAAAGCCTATCTAAAGGAGATGATTGGAAAATATATAAAGCCATTGAGTTTAATGAAAGATGTCCTGAAAAAGATAGACTTATCTAGAATAGCATCAACAAATTATGCAGAGGAGCATAGTGACATTCTTTGAATAAATTACAAAGAATGTGATAAAGTCAAACTAGTGAAGTTTTAGATGGTACAATGATATTTTGAGACTCTCCAAATACATTGATAATACTTGACAAAAAAATGGAAGAGTGGAGAATTAGATACGGATTTTAAAAAAATCTACACTCTGGATTTTATGCAATATTGAGTTCCATTGAAGAAGTGAAGGACCTCTCAGCATTGATGGTGGATAATTTAATTTTTTCTCCTCAAATCATTCCCAAGAGAAATCTTTCAACCCTTGAGCTAATAGAAGGGGTTAGGGAAGAGGCAACAACATTCCACAAGAGGCAAATGAAAGTATCAATGAGGAAGTTGTGCGATAAATAACTATGGAGTAACAAATAGCTTAGAGGGAGCAAGTAGCTCATAGTCATTGTTTGGAATCAAGAATAATTAAAAATGATCAAAGTCAAAGAAATGTAGCATGTTATTATGAGAGTAAATTTGGTCATTAAGGGAGAGCTTGAAAAACAAATATGATGAAACACAAAAGAGGATAAATATAATTGATGAAATGGTAGTTGATGTTGATCACTTAAAGGCTTTTTTCATGTGCACCATTGGTGATTAGGGCAGAGTTGAAATTTTGGATCTCAACATTGAATAAAATAAATACAAAGTGGTAACGATTTTCTTTGTTATGGATGAAAATACCCTATCCAAGGGGTAAAAGCATAGATCTGTGTCACCGTTTGTGATACAAAAACTTGTTTTGGTCAAATCTCATTTCTCTATCAAAATTCAATTTAAAAAAAAAACTAAAAATACCCTTTTATAGATTTCAGATTCAATATCATCATTATAAATTTTTTTGAGTGTTTTGATTAGTTATAATATGTTATAATCTAAAAATATTATAAGTCGATATTTCAACATTTCAGAAGATGCTCTCTCAAAAAATGAAAAAAAATAGTAAATCATATCAAAAAAATAAAAAAAAATATTTATCACTAGAGGAGAGAATCCTCTTCATGAATATGTAATTTTTTTCAAGAAGGTATAGATTTGATAGGGAAGTTTTGACAAGAGGAAAAAACTGTTGGATTCTGACAAGGTCGAACTTGAGTACTTATAACAAAGAAAATATACATCAAAAATAATTATTTCTTTTTTTGTGCACTAGCTATACATGTCATCTACAAAATATTTTCAAATCATAACAAAAAAAGATGATTTGCACATACTTGTTTGACTGGAACTACATCCTATATTTTTTACAGTTAAAAAAGGGACTTCAAAATAAAATAAAATGAATAAATTATTAGTCAAAAAAATAATAAATATTATAGGCATAAAATTCATACAATTCTACACATTTCATTAGTTTACATCATCTTCATATTTTAAACGCAAATACCATTTTCTTTGTCATTAATGTTGAATTGTCACATTCTGATATCACTTTTCTTTATAAAAGGTGACACAGGTTTGTGCTTTTACCCCAAGATTAAATGGGAGTATTTAATAGAACACTTATAGTAGTACACAAAGGACCTATTACGATTGACACCAAGCATGGAAATAATAAAAAGATAGCGGATGTTTATATTTCCCCTTGTACTAACTACAAGTCTTGAGTGTCTAGTAATTGATACAATGAGGCTATAAAGTCTACATGGAGAAATGTGAATGTATCTTCATTGAAAAGAATGGGAGAAAATATTTTAGTGGTATTGAAAAAGAAAAAAGAAAAAACTATTTCCTTTGATAGAATTTTTTTTAATGTCAATACTTAGTTGCATGCTTCATGCCTAGAAAATGGATAGAAATACATCAATGATCAATGTTGAAGATTTTATTTCCAGAATCCTCTTTATTTGGACATCTTGGGTATGAACATTTTAACTACATTGGTTTGAGTCTATTGTTAAAAAATGAAATGGCTAGAGTGGTTTCATAAATTTTATAGCTTATTAGTATATGCCAAGCCACATTGATTTATATGGTCATATGGATAACATTTCTATTGGAGAGAGTTAATAGTTTATGATCTTTATAGATTATTAGAGAAATTAGGGATAGATATGTATTTTTAGGCATAAATCATAAGATTTTATGATGTTTACAACATTTAAGACCCAAGATAAGGAGGAGAGTTGACACTTCATCAAGGTCATAATGTCTAATAGAAAAGGGTAGAATCCCTCCAATATGTTTGGAAATATTTGGAAGCATCATGGTACTATGGAGGATTTGGAAAAAAGCTAAATCAATAGAAAAGTAAAGTAGTTAAGAGGAAGAAGAAGACTATTCTAGATATGGTAAGGATTATGATTTTTTTAAAAAAATACCAACTAAATATCAGGGTGAAACTACTTCAATAATGATTTATTTTATAGATTAATTCCCATAAATTGAGTTCGTCACAAGTTTCCACAATGGGCATATACAAAATTCAAATTTACGATTGAGTACTTTAGAGTGTTTTTGTATGTGGAATATGCACTAGTAACAAAAGATAATAGAAAAAGTTTGATAACAATGGTGTGATGAGAATCTTCATGGGCTATAGTACATATATAATTGTAATGAAGTCACTAATAAAATATATCAATGAAGATGTTGAGTTACTTGATAATGTCCTAAGAAATTTCTTAGTGCATCTCTTTAAGTATGTTGATTAACGTACTTGATGATGATGACTATGAGGTTTATTATGGTGCTACTAAATTTGTTACAAAGTTCATCAGTATCTTAGTGTACAAGTATAGTGCAAATAATATTTGATTGATCATTTGATTTGGAAATATCTCATCATTCAATAATTATTCTTCAATTCATATGAAATTTTGTAATGTATCCATTGAATTTATTCCCTTACCCTTTAATAGTCTCTCTTTTAAAAAATGATGACACATGTTAGTGGTCATTGTTTTCAGTCAAGTTACAATGCAAAAACCTTAACTTTCTACTTTCTTTGACTTACTTGGGAAATGGATGCGTTTCATCTTTTCTTCTATTGAAATGACATGACATGATGTCATATATCTATTGTATTTTTTCTCCCTTTTTTTATAATCAACTCTTGTTAAAGATTTAGTTTATTAAAGAAAATCAGTGATGGAGGCAAAGGTAGTGGCAGGGGAAAAGACACATTTTGTGTTGGTTCATGGAGAATGTCATGGAGCTTGGTGTTGGTACAAACTTCTCCCTCTCCTAAGAAATGTAGGCCATGATTCCACTACAATAGATGTTGTCACTACAAGTTGTACACATTTTCATGTATTGCATCTACATTTTATTTTCCATTTCTTATAAGAGTGTTTCAAGGTTGGGAACCACTTCAACATCCTTTCCATGGTTTAGATGTAATGTTATTTTGGTAGAGGCTTCTACAAGGGAATGAGCCTCGTGATTATGGAATTTATGTAGAAGTAGACTTTCTTCTTCAACTCCTGACACTCAACTCTTCACTAAAGTTATTCTTCCAATAGTGAGAATAGATGCTAAAAAAGCCTGAGAGCCAAGGTACCCTGAACCTATGCTACATTTTTTAGATACATGGGAGAAGTTACTACTAGATTTAGTACTTCATAACATTATGGATCATATAGTGATGCTGAAATTAATAGCAACAGTAGACATTTGGGATCCTCATAGGGAGACTATGCCAATACATGCATGGTTACATCATTGGCTTCCATTGTCGGGCCAGTGTAAGGAGCCTAATCTGATGACAGTTCTACAAGAATTTTTATTCAACTTAGTTAATCAACAACTAGACCAATTTAACTAGGTTATGGCTTATTTATTTCTAAAAATATATGCTATGATATTTTTTTGTAAAATTTATTGTAAAATTTACCCATTTTTCCTAGTCTACATTATTTTTGTGCAGGATCTTGAGGTAAGTCACTTAGCACAGGTTGAGTGAGTTTTATTGTTTTATAATTTTAATTTTGGAATATGTATGCAGCTAGATCAATTTTTCTATTGTGTGAAGATGTAACAAGCACCTTAAAAAATATCTCTCTATATATTAAATTAAATTAAATTAAGTTTTGAATCATATTTTTGAAATCACCTAACATTAATTAAAAATGATGTCTTTAAAATCATGATTATGACAAGTGTTAAGAGGTCATATGACAACCTACAATTAGGATTATACGACCTTTGATAGATAGCCACAAAGACACATGTGAATGGACTTCGACAAGTTGTGTAGAGAATCAGGTCACATAAGATAAAAATTTATAATCTGTCTCAACTCTTCTCTCATCCAAAATTAGGAGCCAACTATGCTTCACATCCCCATTTTTTGAAAATGGTATCATGATTATATGAAAATTGATAGATAGCCACAAAGATACATGTGAATGGACTTCTACAAGTTGTGTAGAGAATCAGGCCACATAAGACAAAAAAGTACAATCTGTCTCAACTCTTCTCTTATCTGAAATTAGGAGCCAGTTATGCTTCACATCCCCATTTGTTGAAAATGGCATGCCTAATGAGGCACTCTCCACACATACGTCTGGTTCTCAACATGCTCTTCTTCTACCATAAGACAATTGAAGAACTCCATTTTTTTGTGTCTTTTGTTGCTTAACGTGATCAAACTTGGAATCACATTCATCCTTAGTATCTGTTTTCTCCAACAATCTTGTCAAGGATCTAACATAGTAAAAGAAAAAAAACATTCATTCTCTATGTTGAGCATACTGGGAAGAGAATTCAAAATTCAAGCTTTTTCCTTTCTATAATCACATTACACAACTCAAAAATCTAGTGCCCCAAAACAATTTAAAATACCTATCATATGTTACAAGATAGGGTTACTGTTGCACCAAAAGTTGACCTGTTAATGCATGATACAACTACTAGACTTATAGAACATAGGAGGTAGTTAAGCCATGTAACAAATCTCAAAGGGGAATGTTGGTGATTAGTCCAACAATCCCCCCCTCATCATTACTCGAGGAGATTCGAACTTGTGACCAAGCTCTGATACCACTTATTATAAGCTAGGGTTGTTGTTGCACCAAAAGATTGACCTGTTAATGCCTGATACAACCATTAGACTTATAGAACACATGAGGCAGTTAAGCCATGTCACAAATCTTGAAGGGGAATGTTGGTGGTTAGTTCAAAATCATAGTCCCTAAAGGAAAAAGCAATAATAATCCATGTTAAAACTAGTCATATTTGTAATTGGATTCATCTTTATTAAACCTTTGTACACAATGCAATAGAGATCCATGGAAGTATTTTGAATTTGAAGAAGAGGGCTAATGGAATTCTAACTAACCTGACCTCAAATAGCTCCTATGGTGCACATAGACGACACCTCCTCTGGTGGCGAAATAACAAACTAAATTTTTTCTTTTTCTTGTTATTTGAACCTGAGTTGGTCAATATTTTGATCAAATTAGGAAAACCTAATTTGGTTAAACTTTCAACCAACTTGGGCATAAAAATGAAAAATGTATTCAACAAGCCAATTAAGGGCTTGGTCTAAATAAAAGTTCAAAAATTGACCTATAATATATTAGTTTGCATCAAGGCATAAGCACTAAGATAACCGTGAGTGCAATCTTGCATAAATGAACACATTGATTATAGTCAAGAATATAGTTCAAAACCACCTAAGTGTTTAATTGATCTAGGTCATGGAACATATGAAATTCCAATTGTGATGGAGGATCTTACCGTAGACAATTGATGCATCAAACATATAGGATAATTGAAAACACACACACAAATAGAAGTTAAAAGACAATATCATGCCCCATGCCCCCATTCCTCTAGCCGAGTGACATCTTGAAGAGACTAAGGGAACAAGAATAGAAAAATAACATTAAAAGACATAACACAAAGAATGTTCATAGTCATAGCTTAGCTATTTTAAGTTTAAGAGTTATGTTGAGATTGACATTGTTATTTATGAAAGTTATGCTTGCAAGTGGGTACGTAGATAATGTCAAGAGACACATTTTGGCTGGTTCTAACATAATTATTCATAGGTGTTTAATCTAATAAGTTTTTAGAAAAATTGATGTCCAAAGGGAATTGTTGAGAAACTCTAGTTGGGGTGTTATTGAGAAATACCTATTTTTGTATTTTAAGTCTTTTTTCAATTTTTTGGGGATACATCAAAGTGTCTATTTGCTAGTATTCACTATGATGATCATTTTTTCAAGACTTTTTTGGTTTTCTTTGTGGTAGCAAGGTATGTGTTGAGATGTGGATACCAAGGTACATATTATTTTTTAGGAACATATAATTTTTAAAATATTTTAAAGGAAAATTTCATCCCTTTTTGGTACTTTTGGAGAATGATTTAGAGATTACTAGTTCTCAAGAAAGATCACATTGTTTTGTCCAAATGTTTAGCAAGATGTAGGACATGATGAATTAACAAGATGATGGACAAAATGGATAGGTAATGATGCATGAAGTAGTATTTTATCCTCAAAGATCATCTCCTCAAGATTAACCAAGCTAGTAAAAGAAAATATAGCCTTAGGAAGCATGCTTTAGATAAGATATGGGATAATGATCTAATGTCATGAAAGTATGTAGTCCCAAATTAATGGACATGTGAAGAGGATTTTAAGAACCACATTTTGAAAAATTCTCTTCTTTCATTATTATTAAGACCAAGTGGTCATTTGAATAGGGTAGTGATTGGGTAGAATGACCAGGATGAAGCCGATTATGGAGGCTATGAGTGAAATATTTGTAATAATCAAGATCATGATTGCGTAGCTGATAGATAAGATAGCCAATGCTCATGGATATCTCAACATTGTCAAGATCAAAGGTGAAAGTGGGAGTAATTGGATGATGGAGGATTACACATTATGTCTATTTGCAAGGTTTTCATCACAATATTTTTCCAAGGTGCCACAAGAAGTGGTTTTTTTCATAGTACAATTCATTTTTTCTACCAAAAGTGTCTATTTACAAGTTTTCACCAAGACTTTTTTTTTGTTTCTCTTTTTTTTTTGAGGGAATTCAAGCCTCTTTATTTTTGGATAATGCTCCTGATCAAGGATATATTATAATGCAAAAGGGCTGCTGAGAAGTATACTCCAAGATGCTAATAGGGTGATGAAAAACAAATGATATAGTGGATAAAGGTAATTGGAGGATAAGGTTTTATGATTTAGACAAGAATAATGAGATGGAAGGATAGAAGTTGGAAGAATAACCGTTAAGTATAGGATAGTGGATAGGGTATTGAAATGATTGCACAAGGGTAGATAGAAAAGTAGGCAAGATGAACATTGACATACACACATACACACCTTTAAGGGTAGTTGAGTGATCAAGGAAACATGGATGGAATAGCTTGAGGTTTTGATATGGGAGGTGGTAGAAGGTGTTTGGGAAAGGATGTAATGAAATTCTTTTGAAGCTTGAATGACAACTTTGATTTGTATTTAACATTCAAGTCTTTTAAGAGAGACTTGGGAATCCACACAGTTTTTGATTTTTCCTTCCTTTGGATTATTTAGGAAAAATGTCTTCAATGATGGATTTAGGAACCATTGTGGGATCTTGAATATTTCTTCTTACTTTATATTCATATGTAAATTAGATAGGATATGATGGCTTTCATTGGTAAATGGATTCTTGTATTTCTCTTCTTACATTGTACATCCAAATTACTTCTAAAAGACTTGGGATTTGTGGATGGATGGGGATGAAATGAAAAATGTATATGTATGTATGGATGGAAATTTTTCAAGGATGAATGCCTTTTTTGATCTTGCGGTATGATGGGAGAAGTGGAGGACAAGCTAGGAGTGAAAGGTATTGGAGATGAAGGAATATACAAACCTAATATATATGGAAGATTTGAATGTTTTATCTTGAAATATAAGGTCCAAGAATGTATTTGGAAGATTAAAATGGATAATAGATAGGGATGTCAACATATTTGGAGTGAGAATCATGGATAGGACTATGTATAGATTTTATAGGAGAATATCTTTAATAGGATCAAATTAATTTGGGGGTATGTATTCTTATGCCAAGGATTAGGAAGAATGGAATATTTTTGAGTTGGATATGGAGAAGTATACCAAGGGAATGAGTGGATACTTTGATCTTGATAAGGATCACTGGATAAAATATGAAGAGAAATCTTATCTTGATTTTCATTGGAGGTGGATGTGATATCTTGATCTTACTTGGTAGATAGATAATACATAAGACATGGAGGGATACATTGTTCTTGAGATGGAGGGATGACATCTTGGAGGAGACAAAAGGGTATGTAGGATCTTGATCTTGATCTTTCTTGATACTATTTTCTTCATCATTTTGACAAGTTGACCACAAGGAATAATTGTCTAATGAGGTCTCCTTTTCTTTATTCATTTCTTGGATTTTTGATTGCAAATCTTGGTAGTTCCCAATGAGGATAAAGATAGATAGATTATCCATGTGTTGAGTTATCAGAAGCTTAAGAACATATAGAGTTATGCGACTTTCCTTTTTGGAAGGTAAGTTATGTACTTTTTTTTGAGTAGATGAGGTTGCATGAATAGATTTAGTTAACTCACTACAAGGTGTTAGAGCTCATTCTTGAATGTTCAATGTTGACACTTGCAATCAAGAAAGAGATTAAGATGGATTTGATTAAAATATAGAGCAAAGATCACTTGCTACAAGGTGTTAGATCTAAGGATTGAATGCTTGATATTGACACTTGTGAGAAAGTCATAGTTTAAGATAATTATTGATGTAACAACAAGTTTGATCGCATGATAATTTGTACCCATGCGTCAAAGTAGAAAATGGAAAATAGAAAATATAAGATTATAGAGCTAGAAACTTGTTCTAGCCATATGGTGAGTGCCAAAAATGTATCATAAAATTTTGATACTCCCATAAATCATTATATCCAAGAGATTTAATAGATTTATACCCTTGGGAGGTCGCTTAGAACTTTCTAATCACAACATGTAAATACTTGTTTTAATAATGAAAGTATCTCTTAGATAAAGTAATAAGACCTCTGTAAGATTCATTGTGAAATAGAAGATTCAAGAAGATAAAATACAATGAATTTGTAAGTACCTCATGAACTCCATGAACACACACATGTGAGAAATGATAAAAAGATAGGATTAAATGTAAAATAAAAAATAAAAAAGATGAAGTGTTTCGTCCATCTTAATTATTCTAGATTGTTTGAGCTAGCATGCAATCGTAGAAATTCTAAATCATTAAAAAGTTTGTAGAATGTTCAAAGGAAATGCATGAACACATGCAAATAAAAATGATTTTTTTCATGTTGAGGTGCAAGGTTAATCTAGAGAAAATGATGAGTTATAGCCATGCTAATTAATCTAAGTGTGTTAGTCTAACACAAATATAAATATGCTAAATGATTCAACAAGCTATAAATGCTCATAAAAATAAAGTAAACCAACAACATGCATGCATGGAAAAATGATGAAAGCTGAGCTAATATGAAATATTTCAAATAGAAAATGAAAGATTACAAACATATCAATTAAGCTATATGAATTAATTTAACATGCAAGATAAAAAACCCTAAGTGATCCAAAAAGCTAGAATGCTCAAAAGAAATGCACGAATGCACATGAGTAAAAATGATAAAGCTAAGCTATCATGCAAGTTTAAGCTAAAACATGAAAGATTGCAACCATCTTAGTTAAGCTAGATGAATTAATCTAACATGCAAGAGAAAATAATTTGTTATGATTAAAAAGATAGAAATGTTTTAAGAAAATCAAATCACAAACCATAAACTTAACAATAGATTTTTTTTTTTTTTTTTTGGAATGAGGGTAAAGTCTCATTTTATAGATTTTAGAAATGAGTGCACTATTGAGATTAAATGTTGCACAACAATGAAGATATTTTCATTGGTGATTTCATGCTCATTGTTTTGGAATCTTCCAAAAGAGAGTGTACTTAATGTTGAGTTATTAATTTATTTTAGAATAGAAATGGAATTTTTATGTGCATTTTAGAATAAGGGATTTAATTATTTATTCAAAAGGGGACATGTTAATTTAATTAAATAGACATATGATATAATCATGGAACTTTAGGTTATAATCAAATTAGGGTTTACTTTAGTGGTGAATATTTGCCAAATTAAATTTGGCAATTTTTTTGCACTTTTGGGGTGGTGACATCGCTCACACTTTATGAAAATTGGGTCCCATGCTCAGGCTAATCGCCAATAATGATACATAATCATTATTATTTTGATGATGACTTCGCCAATGGAATCTAATCTTTCCACATGGTAAATTAAATATTGTTGCCCATAATTTTTGAGGCTTATCTTATTTGACAATCACATTCACCAATTTATGGTAAAAACTTAAGTTAGATTATATGATAAGTACATATAATTGACACATGTCTCTATTATAGAGACTTTACAAGTAAGTTATATCCTTTTAAGCTATGGCCCAAAATGGATTTGACTATGGATAGGTGTTATTATTCTGAAGATTTTCTCTAAAACTTTTTGTCCTTGAACATTTAGGCCCAAAATAGGATTTATACTATCGATTTACGATCATCAAGGTTATTAAAATGAGTTACTATGTTTTAGATGATATAAGATATAGTTTCTAGGTATTCATACTTTTGGTCATTGTTTTCTTCAATAGTTAAAGATTCTCCAAGGTCTTATAGAAATTTCATTTGATGGACAAAAAATCACCAAAGAAATTAAAATTTTTCCAAGTTTGAAAAAAAAACCCACTATTAGAAATTAAATTTTTGCCCTAAAATAATGTTGGATTCACCAAGATTTTATACTTTTTTCGAAAGTGGGGTTTCTTAAAGTTATCCCTAAATCAAATTAACGATTATTTGATGAACATATTTAACAATTTAATTATGTAAGATTGGTCTAATGCATAAAAGGGTAGATAGCATTTTAATATAGTTTAATTATTTCAAATTGAGGTCACTTAGTTTACTAGACCAAAAATGGGTGATTACGTTTTCCTCTCTTTGAGTCATTGTGTGAGAAGAACATTGAGTAAAAGAATATGCTGATGTCAACC